>VACF01001565.1:0-308301 GCA_006891605.1 Pleurozium schreberi | reverse complement strand
AMMACWCTSTACCATTTTACCTTASASWGRTTTCATCATTTTACAAATAGTGTGCCTTGGGTTAATTAGTGTCAGTACCCACACTCTTAGGACAAATCAATATAGTGTACAGGGCACTTGTTGGAATTTCATGGAGTTGAATTTTGGCTGTGCATAATCAACAAATTTCATTAACTTAAAAACAAACCTAYAATGGAATTATAACAARAAAYTATGAACTTTAATCCTTCAAGGAYAAATTGTTGCYTGTGGAAATCATCCATTTTGATAYTRTGGGAATCATTGGTTTATAAAACTCAAAAAGCACTCATCAAAAGTCAAACTATTGTAGAAGATCTCCACTTTCTACACATATTTCCAAAAATGAATAGTTTCAACATCAAAAGATTATATTTCACCCATTGGACACARAACATGTGCCTCAACATTTAAGGGTTAAAAGTATCTCAAATTTGGTTTTCACTCATCATTTTAGTAAGAAAAAAACAAACTACACATTGTTTCAAACATTTCTCTAGACCTATTACACAACAACGATAAAACTTAATATTCAAAACGATTGAACAAATGTCTTGAAACACATGCTTAAAGAATWTTGAATTTATGTCAATTGCCCACAAGACCTATTAAGAACTAAAACAATAGCCAAGAATGATTTATGAAGTCAACAACAAACAACTATAGCTTGGTCAAAAATTAAATATTTTAAAGGGTGCCTAAATTTTGGAAAATTTTTGAGCTACTTTACCCAAAAAAATCTATACACTAAAAGATTGACTATTTCATAGAAATTCAACGTAGTCCACTAAATTTTTCATCTTTTCTTTGTCAATAATTGTAAACATACATTGTAAAGTTTTTTGCCTTGCCAGTTTGACCGTTTTAAAGCACAATCTCTCTCACAACAAACACACAAGGAAAGGGTTTGAAGTTTAAAACAAGGATTTAACTGAATGTGGTCACAAAGATGAAAGTGGCAACAACCATCCAAAAATCATAAGAACAACTTGGATGAATGCCTAATTATTTTAAATTTTATTTTGAAATTGTTCAATTTTGATATATTATTTTTATGACTACTTTACTATTTTTTTCACTTTAATTATTTATTAGGAAAAAAATTGACCACACTAGGCACTTTATGGTCACCAATTTATTTTAAAATTTCAATGCTTGCAAGATTTATAGTTGTATATTGGTTGTCAAATGTTCAAATCTAAATTTTCTCATCTCTGTAATTCATAAAAAAATTCAATGCGCTTATAATGATAGTAACCTTGATTTCTCATTTAACCTGAATTTTAAATAAATTGTTTGAACTAAAAGACATATAAAT
Organism: Pleurozium schreberi; assembly: GCA_006891605.1. Taxonomy (NCBI): domain Eukaryota; kingdom Viridiplantae; phylum Streptophyta; class Bryopsida; order Hypnales; family Hylocomiaceae; genus Pleurozium; species Pleurozium schreberi. Next base: position 306,965 of record VACF01001565.1, on the reverse strand, counting down.
TTGTCACCATTTTATATCGTGCGGTGGAGATGCATCACCACCTAAATGAGAACAGGACGTGGACCGCAAGTATTGTGCCCCGTCACTCGGAAGCCTCCAGAAAGCTCTAGCGTTCTCCACGAAGCTCTCCTGCCTGTTCCCCTTCCTGTTCCCAAGAGGCACCGCTAAAACCCTAACCCCCGCACAAATCCTTCAGAGGCTGCCTCTCAATGCCCAATTCTCGTTGGTCGCCATCGCCGTGGTGCTGTGCTGCTGCCGCCTTCTTTAAGGACRACGCTGCATAAGAGGTTCTRTTTTTGTGTTTGTCAACACTGAGAAAGTTTAGGCGCTAGCGTTGTGCCATTCAATGGCGTCTCGTGTGCCATGGCGTCGAACTCTGTCGCTCCTGCAGCAGCAGCACCGATCATTGGCGCAAGTCGCCCCTTCTCCTTCTCCCGTGCTGCAGGGATCGCCGCTGTTGCACCGCCTGACGGATCGCTTAACGGGACGCGCACTTTACAGCTCCAAGGGCGGCGCTGGTAGCGATGTCATCGGGATCGATTTGGGAACCACCAACTCTTGTGTTGCAGTCATGGAAGGRAAGGTGCGTGCTTAAATTTTTRAGTKTTGAGRGTTAGGATTCTTCTTTGTTTTGKGATGCGTATGTAGTGAATTATCATGCATGAAGATTTTTTTTTGGTCTTTYGGAGTGGATCCGCCTGCAAGAAACCGAAATTAGGTTGCAAGGTTATTTCCGCAGTTTTGAGTAGGTTTATGTCAGGACGTTTTTATTTGGTCCGATATTTATTGGCGAGAACATGCAGTATTTCTAACTGATTCTAGTCGTTTACAATTTGACCATTCTGAATTTGATTTTCTTCAAAATATCTTTCTCACAAATTGCCGAGTTCAAGAATCGTCGTCCTTAACGGGCGACCAGTTTTGCTTGGAGGGATTTTTTTGGTTATTTTTATATTGCTTACGTTAATTTTATATTTGTCGCAGATGCCTCGTGTGATCGAGAATGCGGAGGGCGCTCGCACAACTCCGTCAGTGGTTGCATTCACACCTAAGGGCGAGAGGTTGGTTGGCACCCCAGCAAAGCGGCAGGCTGTCACAAATCCCACGAACACACTGTTCGGTACCAAGCGTTTGATTGGACGTCCTTTTGACGATCCTCAGACAACGAAAGAAGCGAAAATGGTTCCTTACAAAATCGTCCGGGCTCCCAATGGAGATGCCTGGGTGGAGGCTGGGGGACAGAAGTATTCTCCAAGTCAGGTTGGTGCTTTTGTTCTCGGCAAGATGAAGGAGACTGCGGAGTCGTATCTGGGTCGTCCGGTGTCTAAGGCAGTTGTTACTGTGCCTGCGTACTTTAACGACGCCCAAAGACAAGCTACTAAAGATGCAGGGCGTATTGCTGGACTCGATGTGCTCCGAATCATCAATGAGCCCACCGCTGCTTCGTTGTCTTATGGTATGGATCGTAAGGAAGGCTTGGTCGCCGTTTTCGACTTGGGCGGTGGAACTTTCGATATTTCTATTCTGGAGATCTCTGGTGGCGTCTTCGAGGTATGGGATTACACTAGACAGCCTTTTCGTTGAGTATTTAAAATTTTATACAGACATTTTGGGGAGCCTTGATTATTCTGATGTGCTCATTGAAGAGGCGGTTCAAAGTTTATTCAGGAGAACTACGTGTATTTTAATGCAATCGTTGGCTGTAGATTAAAATTTCAGATCCATTTTTATTGGGATTTAACAATTTCAGTAATTAGAAATCGGAAGGTTTCATTAACTAGTTGATGTGTAGTTACTAGATGAGGTAGCGTGTGGATGTATGAGTCAAATATCGCAGATTAGACCTTCTAGTAGTACGGCACTATGATTCTTCTCTGTGCTAGGGCTAATCACTTGAATCAAATTGTAGGTTAAGGCAACAAATGGAGACACGTTCTTGGGTGGAGAGGACTTCGACAATGCTTTACTKCAGCACTTGGTTGATGAATTCAAGAAGGAACAAGGGATCGACCTTTCCWSCGATCGTATGGCTCTTCAGAGACTTAGGGAATCAGCTGAGAAGGCAAAAGTAGAGTTGTCATCTACACCTCAAACTGACATCAACTTGCCCTTCATTACAGCAGATTCGTCTGGAGCAAAGCATTTGAATGTGACTCTCAGTCGCTCAAGATATGAGCAGTTGGTGAATCACCTGGTTGAGCGCACGAAGCAGCCGTGCAAGGATTGCCTCAAGGATGCGGGAGTTTCTGCCAAGGAGATTGATGAAGTTTTGTTGGTTGGTGGAATGACGAGAATGCCCAAAGTTCAGGAGATTGTGAGCAGCATCTTTAGCAAGGAGCCAAGCAAGGGTGTTAACCCAGACGAATGYGTTGCTATGGGAGCTGCTATTCAAGGAGGTGTTTTGCGTGGTGATGTGAAGGACATTCTTCTTTTGGACGTAACACCCCTTTCATTGGGGATTGAGACATTGGGAGGTGTCTTCACACGTTTGATTACCCGGAATACCACGATTCCCACCAAGAAGAGCCAAGTTTTCTCCACAGCAGCTGATGGGCAAACGCAGGTTGGAGTGAAGGTTTTGCAAGGAGAGCGTGAGATGGCTTCCGATAACAAGATTTTGGGCCAGTTCGACCTCGTTGGCATTCCTCCGTCTCCTCGCGGTGTCCCCCAAATTGAAGTCACGTTCGACATTGATGCAAATGGTATTGTGAATGTGTCCGCCCGTGACAAAGCTACAGGAAAGGAACAGGCCATCACCATCCAGTCTTCTGGGGGTCTTTCTGAAGCTGATATTCAGAAGATGGTGAAGGATGCCGAACTCTATGCGCAGAAGGATCAAGAAAAGAAGCAACTTATCGATGCCAAGAATGATGCTGATACGACAACGTACTCCGTTGAGAAGAGCTTAAACGAGCACAAGGACAAGTTGTCTCAAGACATTGTAGACAGTATCACATCTGCAGTTGCAGATTTGAAAAAGGCAGTGGAGTCTGAAAATGTGGAAGAAATCAAGCAGAAGACTTCTGCTGCCCAGACTGCGTCCATGAAGATTGGGGAAGCCTTGATGAAGAACCAATCGTCAGGGAGTTCTGAGTCTGGACCTGCTGGTGGGCAAGCAGCCGAAGCTGAGTATGAGGATGTTAAGGAAGGAAAGAARTAAGGTGTKTCATCATACAATTTCATTACACTTTAGGTAGTCCACGACTGGTGATTCGGACAACGATTTTTCATCGGCCTATGATCGTCAAGGTACATCTTTAGGGGGCGAATTTGTGATGTATGGAGGAGTCCGAATGCACAGTCCTGCAATTTTGGAGTAGGAAACACAGATTATGTAAGTTCTCATGGATAAAGTTTTGCCCCCGTTTATTCATTTCTTGCAATCTCCTATTCCGGTCTTGCGACCAATCTTTGTGCTCCTGATTGACGAACATGAGAAGTGGAATAAGAAATAGACTGCCCAAGGGAACGTGAAACTATTGCTGTCCCTATGTTAATGCCCTTGATATCTAAGCTCAGGATGCTAAACAAACTTCCAAGTGAGTGTCAATAACTGTTACTTCAACCGTGAAAAGAAAGAAACCTGCTTGCAGAGGTGTCAGTCGCTAAGTAAACCACGAACATTTATTGGCACTGGCCTTTGAACAGACACCATGGCATAGACTCTGAGTTTCCAAATCCTATATGACAGCCTCTTGGTTTCTGTAAATTCCATAAAATTATTCAGCGATGGGCTTTATGTAGCAAAAAGAACTGATTTTCCATTCTCCTTTTTTTTTTTTCATCTCGGTACTTTCTTCAATGCTCACTGGGAGACCGGGAGGGTGATACCGTGGAGGGTATTTAATTTCAGAATGTAACTATCCCCCTCCAAACTTTCTATTTCTAGGAAGTTTGGGGGTATAGCTACATATTGAAATCTTATACCCTCCCCGGAACCACCCTCTCGATCTCCCAGTGGTAGACTTCAGGCATGACTTTGGAAGGATGCCGTTTTCTCTCTCCTCCGCTTCTAATTCTGACAATTAGAGAATGTTTTCTCTCTTGTATTTGTTCCTTATGTTATAAGGGATCCATACCCAACTTGTAGGTGTAGCTGTAGCTATTTCCAACCAAGGTTGGAACATATTTCCAACCAAAGCTTGGAATGTGTTTTTTACTCTTTTCAGATTGCGACTAATAAGTTGATGACACACATGTCCTAGAGTACTGAGCAGAAAAGTAGTTCTTGAATGGTCTATATATTGGTAATGAGTTCAAGCCAAACTTTGGGCTTACAAAACTTATGGTAATTTGAATTCAAGGAAACAAAAATATAAAAAAACTGACAATCCTTGTAATTTCTATCTTCCTAAATGGCAAAATTTTTATGTTGTCTTATAGTGCTCTAGGACATGTATGAATTGCTTTAAGTAGTCAACTATGAGTGGTTCTACCATAATCTATGAAACAACATCTGGGTTTTACATGTGGAAGGCTTGGCTTTGGTCAACCTTTGAAGCATTGCAAGAATGTACACTGCCTACTTGATTACAAGTGATTTTCACTTAACCCGTCAACGCCTAAGGGGCCCAAAAGTGGCCTCACCCAGTCTGGCAGTCCACTTTGAAGTGCTCTAAATTTTGCATCCAATGTCCGATTTCAATAAAAACTTGTTGGAAAAGTTGAGCATAATAGTCTAGTTTCTATGGTAAAATTTTCAGATCAATCCAAGACGTAGAGAGTTTGTGAAAGTCATTTGAAGTTCTTAGGTTCAATTTAGGTTCAGCACACTGCATTGTGATGGCTTCTACTTCGGGGGACTGTATCTTTTTCATCAAATGTTTGTTTTCAATAAAAATTTGTTGGGTTTTGTTCCCATAAAGGTCTAGTTATTGTGGTAAAATTTTCATGCCAATCCAAGTTCTTTGAAGGTTTGGGAGCAATTCAAAGTTCAAAATCTAGAAATTTTTGCATTTCAGTGAACTTCGGCGACTCATAACTTCTTCGTATATGATATTTTTTCAAAATAAATTGTTGGTAAATTTGCGCTTACTAATCTTGTTTGTGTGGTTAAAATTTCATATCCATCCAAGACGTTGTGAGTGACTCAGAGGCATTTTAGTAGGAGGTACAACCACAAATAAGATTTTTGGCTACTTTTTTCACTGTTTTTTGACATTTCAAATCCATTTTGTAGTTACAATGAGTCATTTTTATGATATTTTTTTCACCAAAGTGTTTATATTTTGGTTTTGAATCACTTTGTAGTTTGAAGTTTTTTCATTTGAGTNGATGTATGGAGGAGTCCGAATGCACAGTCCTGCAATTTTGGAGTAGGAAACACAGATTATGTAAGTTCTCATGGATAAAGTTTTGCCCCCGTTTACTCATTTCTTGCAATCTCCTATTCCGGTCTTGCGACCAATCTTTGTGCTCCTGATTGACGAACATGGGAAGTGGAATAAGAAATAGACTGACCAAGGGGACGTGAAACTATTGCTGTCCCTATGTTAATGCCCTTGATATCTAAGCTCAGGATGCTAAACAAACTTCCAAGTGAGTGTCAATAACTGTTACTTCGACCGTGAAATGAAAGAAACCTCCTTGCAGAGGTGTTAGTCGCTAAGTTAACCACGAACATTTATTGGCACTGTCCTTTGGACAGAGACCATGGCCTCGACTAGGTGAGTTTCCAAATCCTATCTACAACCGCTTTCACACTGTACAACAAGGTTAGGATTGGAATGGAGATGTGAGGTCCAATTAGTGAATGAATTAACATATGATAGAGTCTTGTAGTTACACCGTTCTTGTTTTCTCTAAATTCCATAAAATTATTTAGCGATGGGCTTTATGCAGTAAAATAGACAGATTTTTCCTTCTCTTTTTCTTTTTTTGGCATCCATGTACTTTCTTCAATGCTCCTTCGTACACTGGGAGGGTGGGAGGGTGATACCGTGGAGGGTATTTAATTTCAGAATGTACTTATCCCCCCTCCAAACTTTCTATTTTTAGGAAGTTTTTGGGGTATAACTACATACTTAAATCTTATACCCTCCTCGGTAACACCCTCCCGATCTCCTAGTGGTAGAGACTTTAGGCATGACTTTGGAAGGATGTCGTCTTCTCTCTCTTCCGCTTCTAGTTCTGACAATTAGAGAATGTTTTGTCTCTTATATTTGTTTTTTATGTTATAAGTGATCCATACCCAACTTGTAGGTGTAGTTGTAGCTATTTCCAACCAAGGTTGGAACATATTTCCAACCAAAGCTTGGAACATATTTCCAACCAAAGCTTGGAACATATTTCCAACCAAAGCTTGGAATGTGTTTTTTACTCCTTTTTCAGATTGGGACTAATAATTTGATGACACACATGTCCCAGAGTAGTGATTGGAAAAATAGTACTTGAATGGTCTATATATTGGTAATAGGTTCAAGCCAACTTTGGGCTTACAAAACTTACAGTAATTTGAATTCATCGAAACAAAAAAATAAAAAAAATAGACAATCCTTGTAATTTCTATCTTCCTAAATGGCAAATTTTTTACGTTGTCTTATAGTGCACTAGGACATATACGAATTGCTTTAAGTAATCAACTATGGGTGGTTCTACCATAATCTATGAAACAACATCTAGGTTTTACATGTAGAAGGCTTGGCTTTGGTCAACCTTTGAAGCATTGCAAGAATGTACACCGCCTACTTGATTGCAAGTGATTTTCGCTTAATAAGTGTTGAGCTCACGCCCATCAAATGCTCTAATGGCTTTGTTTGCAATGGGGAGAAACTTTGTTTGGGAAGAGACTATGACATTGACTCTATGTATTTTAAATTAGAGTTTTCAAATCATTTTTACAATTGCATTTGCATTGCACAATGTGTTTAGGATTTGGTTGGAGGGGACAGAGACTATGGCATTGACTCTATGGTTTTTGAATCTGAGTTTCCAAAACAATTGTGTTCACATTGCACAATTGGTTAGGGTTTGGTTGGAAGGAATAGAATTTGTGGCTACACCATTTTTGTTTCTTTTGCATTGGACAAATCTTGGATGACTAATTCTGTCCCTTTGTAGTGTGAAGGCACTTTTGATATTGACTCAAAACCCAACCTCTTGAGTGAGGGTTGTCATTCATATGTTAATTTATTGACGGGAATTCTTTGTTTTGATGAATAATGTTATGAGTGCAAGTTTTTTAATTGTGAGCAATTATGATAAAGTATTTTAATAGATATCAAAATTGTTCTTCATTTCTTTTATTTTATTTTATTCATGTCATCGACACCCTCGAGTCAACACCATGTGAATAATCAAATAGCAATATATTTGGATGTGAATCCTTATAAATTTTCTTATTAATGTCATTGATACATAATATTAATAAAATTATATACAAAATTAAYATCTTTTGGAAAAAAAGTACTAGTTTGGAGTATCAAAATTTGTTGAGCAAAAAAATATACTACCTTTGTCCCAAAATGCTCTTGTTAGACAAAAATGTTCCGAATTAAGTTTAAAAGTAATTTTTTTTAGAATTTTTTTTGACTTGTTAGTAAAGTGTAATGCACTCTTGCTATTCTAAAAATTCCAATTTTGAATGAGTTTTCAAAATTTAGTAGTGGCTCTGTGAAAAGTGGAATTTGGGAGTCATTTAAATGGAACAACGTTGACCAATCATTCTTGCTAAATCTCGTTGTTGTATTGTATTGTACATGCATTCATTAGGTAGAAATACATAATTGTTTGTTAAATTGGAGGGTTTTTTTTTTTCAAAGTCTTAAGAAACAAATGGGGTCATATTCCACTTGAACATTTTTTTTTCTCCTATATTTGACAAACATTTAAATTTGTTCATTGATTTCTATAGTTGAAGAAGTTTTAATATTTTAGTTTGCATATTTGAAGTTGTAGAAATGAAAGGTAAAGCTTTAATGGATTAGAAGCACACATATGTGTTATGGATAGACTTATGGAGAATAAGAGGTGGCCCATGGGTGTATTGTGGCCCATGTGGTAGTTTAGTGGCCAAAATCCACTTTCTTAGGTGGATGGCATGGAAGTTGAGGTGGTAGATAAGGTTGAGGGTCATCTTCTTCCTCCTCCTTGTTGGCCGTGTGTTTGGAGGGGCATAGAAGATTGCAAATGGAGAGTTTTGCAATGAAATTTTGAAAGATGGTTCCAAAAACCTATCACTTGCTCAATTTAGAGTTTTTATGTGAAAGTTATGCTTGAAGAGGTGAGAAGGGGTGATTGTCATGGAGGGTGGAGGTTGAAACTTCGAGGACTTGTAGACGTGAGTTGCACTAATTGGTGAGAAAGTAGACGTGAGTTGCTTTTGAGTTGGAAAAGGTAAACTTTGACCAACTATAAAAGTTGGATTGTGCTTTAGTTTTTTAATGAACTTTAAAGAGGTTGTAGATTTTATATTAGCTTCTCAAGGACATATCACACTTTTGGTTTGGAGTTGTAGAACAACTGTGGAACTCAATTTTATATCAATCACTTCTCTAAGGCGAGTTTATGGAGTGTATGAGCTTTTTTCTACTAACTTTTACAAACATCTGATGTACATTAAGACTTTATGACTTTTTGTAAGGGATGCATGAAGATGTGATATTTTATTACGTCATATGGCATCATCTAGTGGTTTACCGTTATGTTTGTGAGTTAATAATTTAATATGACTACTAAATATTTCATTTTCTAGGCCACATCTAGTTGCAACTAGAAGCCCCGCGTTTTCTCAAGGCAAGGCCTTTCTACCCGACATTGCCTTTTTACCTGACATTGCCTTTCTAGTTCATTGTTCTGTTTTCCTGAGCAATCAAACCAAGGTTAAGACAAAACGTCTGAAAAACTATTGGCTCAATGGATTTTCGTGTTTAATGAAACTTTTAAATGATGACGGGATTATCCTATTTGGAGCATGTGATTTTGGAGCATGTGATTTTGCCTGACGTAATGGCCTCCCCGGACTGCAAGGTGTTAACCCATTCTAGTATTTGGCATAAAGTTAGTGTCTATTGTAGTTACACTAGAGTTGCTTTAGGACAAGTTTTCTTCTCATTTTCAAAAAGTATGGGTCCTTCCTCCATGCCATTCCAAGAACATTTTGGAACAAGAAATTAATGCCAATTGAAAGATCATTTTGGGATGGAGGGAATACTATTCTTGAATTTCATCAATAGATGGGCCAATACTTTTTTTTCCATTCTTTTGCGAGCATCAAATGGAGGACCTCGTCTCATAAATATGAAGTATACTAGCTTCTTGATTTTTAGATATGGACTTATGAACATTCAAAGTAATGATCATTAATTGAAAGCACAATGTCGGAGTCCGTATTTGGCGAACGCAACTAGTTAGGATATGTTTGTGTTGTCATAGGATAGATTTTTCGAAATTTTAGAATAGAAATCCGGAAGTAGACACGGAAATAGTTCCGGAAGTAGTTAGAAGACATTCCGGAAACATGTGGATAATTACGGAATTTCCGTAACTACGGATCCAATCCAGATCCGGAAATCAGACGGAAGCCGGATTTCACAGACCTACAAAATATAGGTCCGACCTACGAAACTAGGTCCCCGTTACGGAAATAATTACCAGTTTAGGGACCGTTGCCGGAGCGCTGGGTACTTAACCGGCCCTTGCTTCCCGTCATTTCTCTTTTTCTCCGCGGAGTTTACTCCTGCGCTCTTGATAGTTGAGAGAAAGAGTGGTGAGATAATGATCGCAACGGTGGGGTTGGTGAATCCGCACGGATCCGGCTCACACTGTTAGGGTTATTGGTATGGTGGAAAGTAGTCAACGGAGGCATCCGGCCACAGCCCGTATGGTGTCGCCATCCTATCCGGAAGACAAAGGCGAGCAATAGATGCTGGACGAAGACCTAGAGCACATGGGGTGCGCCGGACTGATCCGTCGGCCTTGGAGCCTGAAGAATGAAGAAATGATTCAAGAGCTCATTTCCGGAGCTCCTAATCAATACGAGCTGACGGTGCGAGCCAAGAGAGAAACTTGGTCGGAAGAAGCTTGGGTGGAAGTTTACGGATTTCCGAGGCAGGGTGCCAAATTAGCCTCCCGGACGGATAAGTTCATGGCCGGAAAATTTGCCCATCTAGCGAACGCGAAGGAGGGGTTTGCTATCGCGGACTGTGCCACCATGAGGCACAGACGGGTTCTGGAATTTTTAATTCCGATCTTCTATCCGGAAAAGCCAACCCAGGTTACGGTTACGGTGGGGAACACTATCTTTGGGGCTTTGGAGGGGAGAGCCGTTCATTGGGGACGAGTAATCCAAGGAGTGGTGAACAAGTTGGCGGATAATGTTGGAAAGGCAAGAACGAGTCCGATCAGCGCCTATTTGTTCCACATGTACTACCAGAATGATGTGCTCAATCCGGATGAGATAATAGAATACGACAGCGGATGCGCTCTCCTCAAATACGAGCTTTAGTCAGAACATGAGGAGCAGCAGCAGGATTCTGAGCATGAGGAAGTAGATTGGGCGGAGCCGCTGAAGGATAAGAAGAAGGGTAAGAAGCGGAAATCCACCAATCCGGGATCCCGGAAAGCCCTGACAGAGAGTAGTCTGGATGATCCTCCGGAAAAGCCAGAGACCGGAACGGAGTTGGACGAGTTCTATGACGAAGGCACCAAGTGGGTGGAGAAGGCAAATGGGTATATCCGGGCGTATGCGGATATCCTCATCGATGCAACTAACGAGTTGCAGTGTGACCCCCACGGGTTGTTGCAAGCGATCCGGAAGCGACCTTCTCCGGAACTTCTCGAGGAACGAAACCAAGAAATTGGGAAACTCTGGAAGGAATCGAAAGTCATGCAGAACAAGGTCAACTGGCTGGAAGGGGAGTTGACCGCCTCCCAGCAAAGGGAGAAAGACGCTTTGCACCTTGTGAAGGGGATAAGCAGATTGGTAGCGGAACCGGCGGATACCATAAACCGGGCCGCCTTGTTCAGCAACCAGATCACCAAGGATGCGGTAACCGGGTCAAAAGTGATCACAGTGCTGGTGGATTTTTCTGCGCGGATGGAGGTGACGCTGATGGAGATGCGGCGAATGTTAGACCAGATGGATCCGAACAAACCAATGGATTTCACAGAGTTTCCGGATCTTCCGGAAGTCCCTAGAGCCACCGGAACGACCCTGACGCAAAAACAGGCCCAACCTTTGAGGACACAGGAATTTACGACCCTCCTATTGAATGTGGTGGAACCAAGAGAACTTGGGGCGGGTCGTACAAGCTCAAGGGCCAATAATGAGTCTGGACAGAAAGGAAAGGGGAAGTCCATGGAAACACTTTCCGGAAGTATTCGCCCTGGCCAAACCATGGGAGGGAGCACGGCTCAGAGCAAGGTGTTTAGAACACCAGCGGACCAATTGAAGACGGATCTCATGCTACGGATGGCCAAGACGAATCCAGCTCGGGACCATCCGGAGGAATTTGATCTGGGGAAAGTCAGCTCGGATCGACCCGATTCAAGGTTGTCGATCCGGACGGAGATTTCATCGGAAGACGAAGAAGAGGATGACACTAAGATCCTTAGCAAGTCGCAAGAGGAGGAGTTTGACAGCGACAACGAAATGGATGAGGATGCTTCACCGCCTCTGGTGAACCGAAAGATTCAAACCCAGGCCACCACCAAGACGACTCCTGTGTCGACACCGGAAACAATTCCGGTGAAGGCAACAGCCCGGGTGCCACCAGGTTTACTGGCAAGCACATCGAAGAAAACTTGGAAGGGTTAGTTAGTTCATAGTTCAGATTCCGGTTAGTTCTTGATTGTTTTGCAGAACCAGATCGGATTCCCAAGCTTGGACTCGGATCCGGGTTTTATTTTTAGGAAGTTGGTTTGATCTCTCGGGGATCTCGGCGGGTCTTTTCATTGGCTGCCTGGGTTTCCGGGCAGCTTGTTTTCTGTTTTGGATTTTGGTTTTAAGGGCGGGCAGCTTGTTGCCCTGCCATTCCAACCTTGCATTTTGATCTATCTATTTTGTATTTCCATCAAGGCTAAATCTAAACCATCAGTGCTAAGTGCTGAATTGTTTTCACCTGAAGAGTGTGTTGCGTTGGCCCGGATCACTTGAGTATGGGTGAATGAGTCGGAAGTAAAAAGAAGGGGGAATCCGGAATTCAGGGAATTCAAGTCTATGTTTTGTGAACATTCGTACTGAGTGAATAGAGTGGTAACCAAGGTCTCGAGCGTGGTATCTTTGAACTACCGGAATGGTAATCCGGGTGGTGGTGGAGAAAAGGCAATTCTGGAACTGGTTGAGTTCTGTGCGGAGATCAGCGACCGCCTGAGGAAGTTCTCCCATGCCGAAAGGTCTGCCAATCTCTGGTATAGCTGTTCCCTCTAGAGAGCAATCCTTGGACGGATCCTGAGTGTCCTTGATTCTGTCGTTGTAGTGAGGTGTGTTGGAAACGGCTCTGAGTGACCTACTGTCCGGATCGACCATCCGGATAGCTGTGAAAGTAGTTCCGGAACGACTTACTGCTTCTTGTTTTGATGAGTGAAGGCTAGAGAATTTTAGAAAGAAACCGTGCGTAAACGAAGTGGTGAGTCCCAACCCCTTGTAAAACAATCAATGGGAACCCTCTGAGGGTAAAACAGAGGTAACAGAAACCAAATTGCTAAGAGAATATCAATCGGAAACCGGAAAGGAAACAATCCGGAATCCGATCCGGACTACTACCGGATCCGTATTTGTGAAAGATTAGGGTAAAAAGAGAGAGAAGAAGGTAAACACCTCAAAAACGGATAACTGGAACTTATAACAATACAACTAAAGTCTCTTGGGACGATATTTCGTGTCATCTTACCCCAGTTTTGGTGGTAAAGATACTTATCGCTAGATCACATCCACGACACACAAACCAATAATTATAGATTGCTGGATGGATGACGGGGATTTTGCGGGAGAATAATCAGACAAATCAATCCTAAAAGACCAAGGATAGTCAAAATTTCCTAAATTGACCTAGAATAATAATTAATTATTAGAAGAAATTCAAGCCTCCAAAAGGCCAATAAGAAGATTTATTTGGATAGGGTAGCATGCCAAGAGTACTCGAGAGGAATTTTTGCCCCTATACCTGCGCAGCAGATGAACAATTGGGATTTGGGAAGGACAATGAGTGTCCTTGCCTCAAAGGAACCATTGTTGGTTTTCTTGCCTGTGTGATCCTTGTTGGCTATACACACAACCGACCTTTACCATCTTGGCAATCTTGTTGGCATTTGATGGAACTTTCCTTGGCTCCAAAATTTGCAAGGCTGGCATTCTTGTTGCGCCAAATTTTCAAAAGGCATCTCATACAATTTGCCTTGCTCTTTCAGTTGTGTCACGCTTCCGAGAGCATTTATATTAGGCTTTAGCAGTTTCTAAGTATTTTCTCAATACTATTTAGATTCTTTTATTATGAAGTTCTGAACTAAAACCAAGAGCTCAAGATTACAAGATGTTGCAACTTGCAACTTACACTGCTTAGTCAATCTATTTGTAAGAGTTTTAGAGTTTGTGATCCTTTTTTTGAACCACAAATTCATATGGGTAGTTGCAAAAAACAAGTGCCGTTTTTGGGTTCGTACTGGAGTACTGTGACTTTTGGAATAAAACTTTCATAAATGAAATAAAATATGGATAATTTGTAAAGAATTCAAAAAATCACATGTGTGAAAATTCAGACCTAGGAAAATTTATTTCTAAAAGTTATGCATACTCAAAGAGTGATGGAAAATACCAAGAAAATGAACACTTTGATGTTTGATTTTTTAAAAATAGTAAAAAATTCAAAAATATCTCCAAAAAAAAGCTATTTTTCCTCACTTGAAGATGCTTCTTCTCAACCATTTTTGTCTTTAGGAAAAAAATTGAGTTATTTGCACTTGTGTAAAGGTAGTGCACTTTGAGCACATGTGGAGGGTGGACAAATTACTATTTTTAGAAAACTCTTCGTTGTCCTATGTAACTTTAGTATAAGTCCTTGAATCTCAATTTTGAGCTTCAAATTCAGATTTTTGGGTGGAAAATAGTACTAAAAACCTTCAAAATGGCCAAAATAGACACCTAATTGGGGGCAAGTTAAAAATGGTAAAATAATTTTAAAAATTTTGAAAAAATTACTCAATGTCTAAAACTATCTCATGTACCTTCATTCCAAATTTCACTCTAGAAGATCAAATTATGCAAAAGTTATGAGCAAAAAACCACCTGTCCAAGGGCAAGGGGACAAAAAATAGGACAAGTGTTTCTTGCAATCACCCATATTTGATTGCTGTAGCACAATGCATTGTAAATTCACAACTCGGCTAACATAAATTGGTTTGTAAAGTCTTGCATTTTGGGAAGGATCTTGACGCTTTAGATTTTTTTACTGGGGAACGTACATGCGGAGTCACTAGAGAGTCACATGTCTTGAGCTAGGCAAGGCACACAAAAAAATAGAGGTCTATTGTACACACAACTAGCAAGCCCAGATTTCAATTTTGGACAGATTGATTCTTTTTGCAATGGAAAGAAGAGTTATTGCAACAATTGACGTGCCTTACGAGATACAACTGACCTTGGATCCCAAATATAGATCACTCATAGTGAGAGGTCATATGATTTACAACCAACCTGCAAAATCAACATTTCCTAAGATGCACAAGGTTGGCGACAATAACTTAGATCTGTGGTTGGATGGGCTTATTTATCCAATGGATCCTTTGACAAGAAAGCGATCTCAATTTCATGACGTCAAGAGTTTATTGGAGTACACGGGGGATGGAGAAAAAGGCATATTGGGCTATCCAAACCGCTTACAAAATTCAGATGGTGATCTTGCTAGTAGGCTTATAATTGAGCAGAGTAGAAGTGAAAGTGAGATTGCATCATTGAAGGAAAGTTTAGAGCTATTAAGGCATCGAGAACAACAGTGTTTGAGCAAACAAGTGGTAGAAAGGGAAATCTTACTTGCAGAAATTCAGTAGCTAATCATAAAGTGTAAATGGTTGGGGACCACAATCACTTCATGAATAGTTGGTTTACTTGGTTCTAAAATAAATCAAACAGGCAAAGCTCTTAAGTCTTCATATGGATTGCCAATTCTCTGACATAAAGTAAAAGAGCACAATTCCTGGAATGTATCAAGCAAATTCCATCACAATTTGTTCTTCACATTAGAATGATTTTGCTACAATTTTGTGTACCTTCATTTTATTCTCTTGTCATTTGGCACTTAGAGAAATATTTCAATACAAAGGTGAGAAAAATAAGACAACAACAATGGCATCTAGAAAAATGGCACACTTTTCAACTTGTTGTAACTTAAGTTAGCTAGCCTCTATATTGGAGTTTGTTTAGATTAAGAAGTTATTCTTATTTGTTAGTGACGAAATGGCTGAATTTGAGACTTGGAGTGATAAATTCACTACATGAAGATTGTACCTTTAAAGGTTGTTTGCCCTTCTTGTATAATGCTCATGCTGAAGTCTTCAAATGCAGTAGATCCCAATGCAATTTCAATTTCTAATCTTACAGAAGTTAGTGGCCAATTATGCCCTACTTCAATTTCTTGACGCCAAGCACCCATTACACATTGAATCATAAGGGTTCTAAAGGCTCGGATTTTGAAGTATTGTAAACAACAAGTAGAGTTTAGAAATTCAGAGGAAGGCAAGGTCTTAGTTTTGAATCTTAGAAACTTACAATTGCAAGTGCTAGATTGCGAAACAAGTCGTAAAGGGTGCATTGACAATTCCCGCCGCATATAAGCATGTTGGACCTCAATCTCAATCACCACAACATCAATCACCTGAAAGTTTTTTACTTGAGCCTTGTATGCGCCTTCGGATGACCTTCCTTTAGGCTCATCCGATTGCAAAGCAACCCAACTATTCACCTCAATTTTTAGGGGAATGTAATCACAATTTTCATCCCTATTGTTATACAAAACTACACTTTGGACATGTGCTCGTGGCCTCATGTTCAATGTGTCTTCCCTAAAATAAAAAAACTCAAAGCTTTAGAACATGCAAGATTACAGACAACATAGTTGATCGTCAAGAACCAAAAAAACGCGGCAAGAACGAGTGCAGTGAACCCTCCTGGAGTCCTGCCATCCACTCCCGCTCAACCAACGAAGCATAGCGCGGCAGAACTTCCCGCCTTTGCATTCGTTTGGCACAGTCCTTCAGTGAATGGTGACCCACCAATTGGAAATGCAATCCCAAACGGCCAGAATGTGACCACATCATACGGGCTAATGATGACTTCCGTATGGCATGCAAAACATTTATTGTATACCAAGGCCCTCGAGAACTCGCAGCCTTGCATAGCCCTGATTGTTTTTCTGATGGATGAAATGCAAACAAAATAGTAAAATATGGTATGTAGATCAAAGTCATACACTTAGGTCAATTGTTGCACTAATCAATATTTTTCAATGAATATTGAAATTTGAAATTAAAAATTCCTTCTACAATTGCTTATTGATTGAATATTTGTATTTGTACAACAATACTTTTTTTTAAATTCATGTGGTGAAGTATTAATTATGGTAATTACTCAAATTTTCAATTTTATCTAATTATTGAATTTTGAAAGGATCATTTTTTGAATTGATTAAACTACTTTATGAAGTCAAATAAACTTGCACCCCTTAAAACTTTAGAATATTTGCAAAGCATAGTTCTAAAAATCAATACAATAGAAATAATTAAGTTAGCTAGATTGTGAACATGTTTTGAACACCATTGCAACTCTACGTGGATAGATTAGAACAAATGAATGGTTGAATTCACATTATTTTCACCAAACATGAGTAGTTTCCAACATATGGCAAAAAGCTATCACAAATAATTATGTATCTTACGTTTGGGTCACATGCTTCAATYTTCAATGATTGATGATGGACAAAAGTAGGAAATTCAATCAAAATGGGCATGTGGAACCAGTTACATTGTCATTCCTCTACTTTGAATTTGCAACAAACATCAAGAGAGTCGTACGCACAAGTCATTCTTTTTAGCTTTTTTTGCAATGGCTTATTATGCCAACATAGTTGAATTATGATCGATGACAATGCTACTTGAAGAATGCAGGGCGGCAATACTTGACACAATAATTGTAGGTGTGCATCTAGAATCACTAACTTGCATGCAGATATAAGATGTATGCTATCTTGCAATTATAATCGTTTTGAACTTCTAGCATATGACAAAGAAAAGCTCAAGTATGTTTCTGGAGGATGCTAGAGATTGAGGCCTAACCTAATTAAAATTTTGCTAAATCATTTCTTGAAACATATGCAAAGCAGTGGCAAGTCATCTCCTTATCGAACCTCAACAAATGATGCTTTTCTTGTATGATTGACATATCGTCATCAAAACAAAATAGATTTTGTACTAATTGAACAAATACAAGTAAGAATCAAGAAATATCAACTCGCATTTCTGAGGTGTCGCTCGATCTTCCATGATCATAATTGATCCCAAGAAATTTAATTAAGACAGAAGAAAATGACTTTGTAAAAAACCTCATTTTAGCCTTCTTAGTTTTGACATGAGAGGTGTTCCCCGCATGGTGCTCCTTTGTTCCTACCAAAGACAATACCTGTCTTTACTTACACTCCTAAAATTGGTGCCGAAATCACAAATCTCAAATTTGGAAACAAAAAACTTAAATAGTGACACAAGCAATAGTTGATAATTAACAAAGCATTACAATAGATGCAATCAATCTAATGCATTACCTATCTCTAGAAGTCTAGAACCAYWTRRTTYACTTACTTCTCCATTTCRCAYGTTTGTGTTGTCTTCTACAATGARAAAGAAATKAAWCTAAGAWGCTCCAAGAAAGATGAGCATGCAATCTCCTTGTTAGAAATCAATACCATTAGTTAGAAACTCAAATGTRTATAACAAAMMAWCARTATTTATTTGTATTGCRCGTAAGGGGGCATTGAAGTYATAATAGAAATAAATAGTCARGACACACTTGCAATATATATGATACTACTCATTATAAATATCAATTTATAACCACATTGGCTTTTCAACAAAGATAGAATTGGTTTTTAGATACATACTACATTCATATACATGGGACATCAAATTGTAATTTCCACCTTCTCAAAGCTCATATAATTACGTCTAACTTCCAAGAGCTTGATGGACAGTACATGAACAAAACAATTGYCTCGAATTATGCTGTAAGCKTGTAAGTTGAAGAAGGTGCCGAAGAGGACCAACCTAATTCACAARTTTAGAATCAAAACAAATGAAAATGAGCGTATTTATTTGCTTTTGAGAATATTAGAAGCCTAAACAACAGTGAGAGAAGTGATTGAACATGCACTACAATTAATCAGACGGACTAACTCCATTCGGAAACAAGAAGTTAGATTCAAAGGTGACAGAAACATTCACTAAGAAAAGAGCTTATGCTATCAATACTCCTTCATTTAGCCTATTCCCGGCTTGCATTGCCTCAGCAAYARTAGGCTCRCAYACAAATAGAGTTTCCATGATTGTCAGTCTTGTCCACAGATCCGATACTTGGTATATGTCAGATCTTGGCTTCCACCATGTTTTCTCTAATCTAGAGGACCTCTAATTCTTACCTACTTTCATAATCTTCACTAATACCCTCAAATGTGGCAGAATTTCACGAAACTTAGAATATTTACAAAAAAACCATAATTACAAACAATCAATGTAAAGACTACTGATAAATTTCAAGATTTTACAACATTGAGAAGCGGTAATTATTATGTACTAACTTGACCTAATCAGGATATTAATCACATTTAGGATCACTACTAGTTAGCCAGACAGGGGACCAATGATACGGTGTAAGATAACTTACCTTACATTGTTAGAAATGATCAAACTCTGCCATGGTGCTGCAAGAAGTGAAGTGTACTTAAGAACACTACTAAAAAATCATGACCAAAAAAGAAAAAAAAATCAACCTCTATTGAATTTAGAATCTTTTTGAA
Source organism: Pleurozium schreberi (assembly GCA_006891605.1). Taxonomy (NCBI): domain Eukaryota; kingdom Viridiplantae; phylum Streptophyta; class Bryopsida; order Hypnales; family Hylocomiaceae; genus Pleurozium; species Pleurozium schreberi. The sequence goes on along the minus strand of VACF01001565.1, from coordinate 287,973 downwards.
ATATTTTTGGAATATTTTGGAATGTTTGAGTTCTTATGAAATCTTTGGACTCAACATAATACATTTTATAAGATTTTGGAATATTTTGGATTGTTTTTTTTACCTTTAGCATTGTGTAGGATAAGATTGGCACATTGATGTCAAATAATGAATTAATCCTTGACCTTGAGGTATAATTTCAATCCATTTTTCACTTTGGGGTAGGCCCTGTACAATGCAATATTTGTTGAGTATGATTCTTGTGAAATTTTTATTAATGATATGTTTTATAACTAGCTCAATGACAGACCAATCCAAGTTGCAATTAAAAGTTACATCTCAAAAGGTCATTTTTTTTTAAATGGGCAATTTGTGACAACCATGACAAATAGATGTAATTGGCTTGAAATTATTTTTACATACTTTCAACAAGATTGTTAATAAAATTTCTGAAGTTAAAAGGCATACAAGCACATGATTTTTTTCCATGTGTCAATGTATTTGACACTCATTTCCAAGAATGCTCAACATAAAAAAATGAAGATTAGCAATGGACACCCTTGCATAAAATCTTAAATAGAAAAACCATAATCATTCAATTTCAAAATTGAATTTTTGATGCTAAAACTAGATTTCATAAAGAATTTTTGAAAAATACAAAATATCAAAACTATAAAAATTGGTAAGTTTTAATTAAATTTCAAAATATTGTTGACACCAAATTTAGTGCTTTAGGCATTTAGGAATTAAAACACCACAATTGGAATATTAAGTGTAATGAGTTTTTTTCTCTTTACTTGATCATTTAATATTTTGTGTTTTTTCAATTTAGCAGACTTTGGAAACCATTTTGGCATAGAAGAACACCTTTTTTTAGACAACTTTGAATTAAGAAAAGTTGTCAAATCAAGCTAACTTTCACCCCCTTTTGATTTGTGATTGTGAGCATCCAATCAAAAGTTATGGACAAAAATTTAAGGGTGGTCAAAAGGAACATTGTTTTTGACATTTCCAAACATCATCTTTGATTTTTGTCCATAACTTTTAATTGGATGCTGAAAATTACAAAGAAATGTTTGGAGGTGAAAGTTAACTTGATTTGAAAACTTTTTTTAAGCCAAAGTTTTTTTGAAAAAAATTGTTCTTCTATGCCAAAATGTTCACCAAAGTCCACTAAAATTAAAATTACCAAAGTATAAATGGAGAAATAAAAAATATTCCATCATTTAATAAGATATTTGTATGTTGGTGTACTGGTTAAGTCGTAGGTTATTGGGAATGAGGTTGTGGATTGAGATCAAGGTTAGGTCTTGGGGTTGCTTGACATCTACAAGTAGAAAAATCATTTTTTTCTATTGCCTGTAAATTTTGGGTAGCAGAAAAGTAATTGATTATTATTTATTTATTTATTTATTTTTGTTGACCGAAACAACAAATTTGATTAAACTATGGCCAAAAAAACACATTGAAAACAACAAATGAGATCAACAAATTTCAGTTGAAATTTTGTTGTTTTGGTCACTGAATTTCTAGTAGTGGAAAGGGTTGGCCATGGCCGAATCTGCCTTGTAAGCGGTCATGGGGCAAGCCCTATGACCAAGCACAAGGCAAAATGGGCTATGACCAACTTTTTCTCAAGGGTTAAAACCAGGTAAAAGAAACATTTGTGGTCATGGCAATCATGGGTCTATTTGTGGCACAATCAACACTTGAGGCAGATTTTGCAAATAAAAAGGTCTTCTAAAAAGGCTTGAATGTGATAAACCTAGAAGTCTTGTTGGAGGTCGGTGAGGTCATATGGTTGGCCAAACTTATAATGATATTGGAATTGGATAGGCAGTGTGTTGAGTTTTGAGGTGATTATGGCACTCTCATCGACCAATCCTCACATGTGGTGATCGGTAAATGAAATTGCCACGACCACCTTGAAAATCAACATATTGCCTCTTTAGTTCTAGAATGTATGTACTATGTACAGCTAACCATATGATTGAGCATTGTAATTCCTAATTTGAAAGGGCAAGTACATGACATGTAAGGAAAACATTTGAAAGAACAACTTTAAGAGAGCACAAGAGGCACACTTGAGTTTATATAGAATGATCAAAATGAAGAAAGGAAATGAATAAAGTGAAACCACCCAAGGGCAACTTGAAAAAAGTGGAAAGAATCATGAAGAAATGACTAAACCACCAAGGGCAACTTGAAAGAAGGTGAAAAGAAGCATGAGCAATATGACCAAGCATTAAAACTCTATGAACAAGGTGGATGAGTTCACTCAAGCAAGAACTGTGATGACCTAGCCTAGATCTCAACATTTAAAAAAAAATTAAAAACCAAAAGTGCATCTTGAAGAGTTAGTGCAAGAAGCGCAAGTAGATATACAAATAAGGATTGGAATGAATAAGCCAAGGGAGAAAATAGGTTCAAGCAAAAGGTGAAACGTCTAGAGACAACTTGAAAAAAGATAGAAAGAAGATGAGTAAGATGGGAATGGCCAATAGGACTGGAAGCTAGAACGAGGGGACAAAAATATTGCTCAAGGAACGTGTACTAAAGACCAAGAGTAATGCCATTAAAAGATACACATGATATCAAATGTACATCTTGAATAGAGTACAAAAAGTGCAAGTATGCATAAAATGATCGAAATGAAGAAAGGGAGAAAATAGTTCCGAACAAGAAGTGAAACTATTATTTTGGGACAACTCAAAGGAAGACAAGAAAGAAACACGGATAGGATGAAAAACAATTAGATCTCTAAAATTAAACAAGTTGGACACTCTTCAAGTAGGAGTAACAATCTAAGAGCAAATAGTGGCATGACCAAAGACCTTGCAATTCAAAAAGAAACAACCATGGCAAAACAACTATAAAGAAGAAAAGAGGTGAAACAATTCTTGACAACTTAAAGGAAGACCAAAAGAAGCATCAACAAGATTAGAAACAACTAGAACTCTTAAAACACATGATATGAAACGCATGGAATAATGATAAAGGGTCAAATAGAGGAAAGACAAAGAGAAACAACAAAGAACAACTATAAAGTATAAACTATAAAGAAGAGAAGAAACAAACGAAAACTAAGCACACAGTAAAAATGTGCAAACCAAACCCTAACTTTGGTGTGTAGTGTCACTAGTGTGAAAGCAATTATAGATAGAATTTGGAGACTCAAATTCATTACCCAAATTTCATTTGGATGCCAATCTTTGTCCAAGGACACATATAAAGCCAAAATATGTTTGAAATGATGTTAAGCCAAATTATAATTGTTAGAGTTAGATAATAAGCAAGTCTTTGTGTCAAGTGGTTATTCCTATATGAAATAAACGTATGCGAGTTCTTTGAATTGAAATGGATTAAAAAGGTTTACACCAAACACAAGAAATTGATTTATTCTAAAAAGTGAAACTGTTCAAAATTTCAAATCCCAAAGATATGTTTCAAATTAAACATAAAACAACTAGTTGAAGCTATACAAATACAATTGTTTAAAACATAGCTATGCACATAACTTTTATGGATACAAGCAATTCAAGACATGCACTTATACATACAAATCTATTGTTGAAAAAGTATGGTTCAAGCTTAAATGGCCACACAATGTAAGAAAGTTGATTATATTTTTTATTTTTTCAACCCCTAAAGTCCCATTTTTTTCCATGGGGGACAAAATGGATTTTTGATAGTTTTTTATGAACACAAGTTTTGGCAAAACTTTTTGAAATGTTTTATTTAAATTAAAAAAACTTATTAGCTTTCTGGTAAAATATTTTGTTATTGCAATTGATACTCAAGAGAAAAAAGTTGTATTATAGTATTTTAATTTGGCGGGTAGAAAAAAAAATCCACAAAAATTTGATACAAAATATTTTAAATTTGTTTTCTTGTACTTTGTATTTATACATTGAAAGCTTTTATTCTTTCCATTTGAATATTTGTAGGCAACCAGAGCATTTTTTTGAAAAAGATGATGTAGAGATTACTTTATAGAGCTCAATTTTCACATTTTTTCAAAACAATAATTTCACTGGGATTAAATTTGATTGTGAAAACAATCCTCTCACAATTGGGATTAGCATGTTTTAATTCCATTTTACAACTATTATGGTTTTAGTTTTTTCCTCTATCTCATACCTACTTCTACTTAACAATATTTTAACGAATGAAAATCAAAGTACTCTTTTTAAACTTTTTTTAGACTCTCAACTCAATTCTTCATAATTGATTTTTTTTCCTTCAAAATATGTAAAGCAAAAAGTTCAAGATATGAGGATTCAAAGTCTCATTAACTAATTTGTCAAGGTGCAAAATCCCCATGTGAGTTCCTCACTTTGAGAACATTTATCTTGCAATTTATGTAGTCAAAGTTTTTGAAATTTTCTATTGCAAGTTCTTATAGTTAGATATGCAAAAAATGTTTGTTTTAAAATTTCTTGCTCTTTGCACTAGAAATTGCAATTTTAAATTGTGTGTGACAAAAAAAGGTCTTGAGACTCTACAAGTTAACCTATTAAGGATCAGTTGACCACTTTCTGGTTGAAATTGACACTTTTTCATTGGTAGCCAAAATTTTAGAATGAATTTGGACATGGACAAAAAGAACCCAGGTGTGGGGAATTGTGAGCCAAATACATTGGAGCAAGAATTAGGATAATTTGTGCTGGCATGCAGTTTAGGGTTTGAAAACTAACAAAATATGGGCTGAAAATACAAAGATCTTTCAACAAGGGAACCTTCAATTGCCAGAAAATTTATTGTGGATGACCAATCATTCATGCCAATTCCATGAGTACAATTATATCTCCAAAATGCATCACGATTTTATATTTTTTTCCATTTTTATCCTGAGACCAGATATGTCATGTCTACCCTCAAAATCAACCCTGGGCCATAATGGGTTAAAATAAAATGATTCCAATAACCTTATCATAGCACTCATGTTTTTGCAAAAAACCAACAAATTCCTCTTGCAACGCCTCAGTCCATAATTGTTGTGTCAATGTGTTTTGCTTCAAGAAACCTACAACAAGGAACCTTTGGAAATAGATGCATTTGGCAACTTGTTGGTGTAAGCCTAACAAACAAGCATACTCTCCAAACTCGTGTGCCAACATTCAAAACTTCAAACGTGACAATAATTTTGGGGATTTTTTTCAAACATTAATTTGTTTGAAATTTTATCTTTAATTTTATGAACTTGAAACTGTAAAATAGCTTGCATTGCATTCATCATGCTCTCAAGAGTCCAATACCTAATCCCCCCAAAACCTTTGCAATTAATTTCAAATAGCTTAACCATTATATATTATACCTAGCTTGAGGGAATATGGTTTTTAACAGAATCTTCAGGAAAACTCCTCAGTTATTCAATATTCAACTACACATAAATTCCCTTGGTATTATTCTCTTTGTTTTATTTAACAAAATGCACCTATCAATCTACGTCTTGGAGTTGTGAATCACAATTTGAACTTAAAGTTTTGGCATTGAAAAATTTGATAAAAAATGAATTTGAATAGTGCTTCAAAGTTTCCTCCACGGCCTTGACGAGGGTAGATTGAAGCTCATCATTGATTCATCATTTGCACAAGGTACTTTACACCCATTCTATCCATGAGCACCCAACGTGAATCCCAAAATTAGATCCAAAACTACCACTCAAGTTGGCTTGTCCAATTAAAAAATAAGATCCAGGAGAGATGGCCTTTGAAATTGCAAGAAGGTTAGGGAGGGCAACTTCAAGAAAAAATGTGAAAGTTTTCACCATACAACTTACGAGATTATAGTGGTCAAATGTGTGTTCAGGGTAGGCCAGATTTGGGGCATTGGGGCGCTCAAGGGCRTGTTTACCAAGATCTAGACCCTTCTAAGTTCATTCCAATCAAACTACCATTCAAAACAAGATTCACAAAAATTGACCATACCAATTGGTAGTGGAGACAGGCCCGCAATTGCAGAGAAACGAACAAATGATTTGACCGTACCGTTGAAAAGATTATAATAGTCAAACATGATGGCAATCTTACAATTTCGGAAGGCCATATTTGAGACACTAGGATGCTTAAGGGTTAAAAAAGATTATGAAATCCAAGGTTGGGCAACGCTCCCAAGACCTCAAAAATCAATCCTCTCAATGATTAACCGTGGAGCGCCCCAACACCTCAAATGTGGCCTCTCGAAATTGAAAGATCACCATGTTTGACTATCACAATCTTTTCAACAGTACGGTTACATCATTGTCCCTTTTTCCACAGCTCCAAGCTTGTCTCCACTACCTACCTATCTGTTCAATTAGTTTCATGTGAATCTCATTTTGGGTGATAATTTGATTGGAATGAGTTCAGAAAGGGTGCTCCGCGGATGTTAATCATCCTTCCAATGAGGCATGCGAGAGACGAGAGGGACCACCAGATCTTGAGAGAAGGAGAGAGAAAGAGACAAAGCCTGCTTGTCTGCAACGAAGCTCAACCCGGTCTGATGATCACTTGCATTGTCGCRCCATRGCTGAGCCGAGCCAGGACCATTGGTTTGTACTGTACTGGAGTCCCTGTTAACGAACGTACTTGCTGCTGTCTGTCTGTCTRTCTGTTCCGCAGCTGCAGTGATTTGCAATAATGAATTTGCCAGGGATGATTGCTCCCAACAGTGAGTGAGTGTCTGAGTGAGCGAAAGTGAACTTACTTTGCTCGCATGGACCATAGAACTTCACATCATAATTCATTGCAACAGAACCTGAAAAAGGCTGGCCAGCGTTTGGTGCAGGCGGGGCGCGGGGGGGCTTCAACCGGGGTCGGTGTGATCAGTCGACTGGAAACCTCTTCAGTTGGACTCGTCAAAGTACAACAGTGTTTTCCAACAGTGTTTTCCTTTTTCTGTTTTTCTGCTTTCTTTTATAATTTGGTACTTCACTGCTTGACTGTGCCGGCAGGGTTCATTTTTCATATTTATCACAAAATGTTTTTAAGGAAACAAYTGACTCAAAATCACTCCTACGTACACAGGCAGCTTGAAAGTCTTGACAGAGATTGCATTGCTGTTTTTTGAATAAGTATGCCGTACTCACTTTTGGAGGAATGAATCGAATGCCGTTTCGATCATCACTTCGTGATKGAMGCTTCCGTCGATCGTCACACTCCCATGACGATCGCTTTTCACTACACTGCCCCGAATGAATGACAACATAAGAAAACTGTGGGCCTGCTTGTGACGACTGCGAGTTGCTCACTGCTTCTGCGTGCACTTCCTTCTACACGCACGGCATTTCTTGTGTGTCGATGATGCGTGAGAAGGAAGAATTCTTTGAGAATGACTGCAACTGACTGACTTGGTACACTCACTGAGCTGCAATTGAGAACATGGCAGTGACTTCTAACCAATTATCAACCAATTATGCTAACACAGTGATTAATGCTATATAATTGCTGCTGAAGTATGCATAGCACAGTGATTGATGCTATATAATTGCTGCTATATAATTGCTGCTGAAGTATGCATACATGTAGAGTGAGAGCGAGCGAGCAGCAGCATTATGACTCAGTGCAAAGAATGCACCTGCTAAGGTAGGAGCACCCAATGGCATCTGTGTACCTAATGGCATCAATTTCTATGTAAGGTATTGATTCTAGAACGTAAATGTAGGTAGATTGTAGATAGCTTATCATTTAGGTCAAAAAGAATAAGCTATCTATAGTCTACATACATTCATCATCTGAAATGACTATCATGTGTAGAAACTGACGCCATTGGGTGCTCATCCCAGTTCCTGGCTGGTATCCTGGCTGGTATTCCTCGTTGGTCATCCCAGATAGCACCCCTGGTCCCCCTGCGACAGAAGAATTGCAGCTTTCCCGAGTAGTTCATGATTGTTGACATTGTTGCTTCAAAATCTCTTTCGTCCACTTTAATTGCCTCAGTAAAACTTCATAGTTTCAACCGGGAAAGCTCCAGTTATACCCCGGGAAGGCTCATGGTTATACCCTGGGAAGGCTAAAGCCTGCCCGGACACGGCATTTGGTTTAGCCGAGGAACAATGGAGCTGCTGCACTTCCATGTGAGGCAAACATGCTTTGCGAGAATTTTCAGCACTTCAAAAAGGTTAATAGAAAGAAGAAAACCGTGGAATTTAGAGCAAATCGGAATGATGAATTGAAAACTTTCAAGTTCAGAAAGTTGTAGCTCTTTCTATAAATCATGTATCCTACGATTGCAGAATATCCAGGACWACCAGACACTTTGGGGATTTCAATTAAGACCACTACCAAAGATGGTGAGTTTCTTTTGAACCTCCAAAGTGGAGACCCGCACAACCCCCTTGTAGGATATCTCGTCCACAGAATTCTGCTGGGCCCGTATGTCTCTTTCCTGTAAAAACCAAAATTGACTATCCATCCAATCAGTGCTTGTGGCTCGTCTTTAAGCTAAGGCCGCAATCAATCAACCCAAGACCATTAGGGTTGCTTGCCAATTGCATCTGTCAATGAGACTCAATATATCTAAAGCTCTCCAATAGGAAGTTGCAGGATTGTCCGCTTAACACTAAATCACCCAGACTTGGAACACTGACACAYAATGCTTGCTCGCTTTCCTAGACGTCCTTGTGATCGCCAAAAATACGTTTCCGGAAGTCCTCCACCATCAGGGGAAGCCCCTTCCTCAAAGCAACCTTGGGCTCCCATCCTAACAACTCCTTGGCCTTTGAGATATCAGGCTTGCGCTTGTGTGGGTCATCAGATGTATTCTCCTTATACTCGATTGTTGCAGTAGGGTCAATCACCTCCTTGACCACCTGCATCACAATCGTGTAATGTCGACCTTAAATTAACGAACTCATTACACATGATCAATGAACTGCCTCACCAGTAAAAAAAAAATAACTACAATTCGAAGAAAAATCGATTCAGTAACATCAATCTTCATCGCTCGAGTATGAAGACACCCAAATGGGCAAAAAAACGCCGCTTCCATATCGATAGGAGCTTCAAGAAAGGCATTTAAATGTATCCGATGAAAAAGAGGAAACCATGTCCTACGTAATTGAAATGATCGAAATATGTTTGGAAAGTTGCTACCTATTGGCTTCCACAGTTAACTTCCTATATATTCAGTTTGGACACTTTAGGGTTGAACTGCAAATCTTGGGGAGAAAAATCCTCAAGATCCACTGCCCGTCAAATTCAAATTCCACATCCTGCTAATCTCACCTCGAGCCAACAGACACATCGATACATTGAGCAGATCTGAAGAGATCATTACTCACATCGACTAAACAGAGGTGCTAGGTGCAAGTTTATGAGTGAGACACTGACCTCTGCAAGCTCTAGCATTGTAAACTCGCCAGGATTTCCCAAATTGAAAGGTCCAACATGCTCGCCTTCCATCAACCTCATAAGGCCKTCAACCTACAGGACCACAGCAAATTGTTGCGCTCCATTTTTCATTGAAAACTGCAAGGAAGCTAGAAGGTGAACGTACAACAGACCAGCGAAGTGACCCGTACATGAGCACTAGAAAACCACCATCGTCCCACTGCAATTACTGAGACCAGATCTTAGTAATTTTCTGTACGTACCAGATCAGAAACGTACTGAAAGCTCCTCGTTTGTTTTCCGTCACCATAGACAGTCATTGGCTCTTTCCTCAAAGCCTGGACGAACGACAAAAACCTTGTCAAAAGATAGTCCACACCCTCGCAATCATAACCTTGTCACAAGATAGTGCTTTTCGGCRTGCTAAAGTCGCTAACCTGGGCCACGAAGTTGCTGACGACTCTGCCATCATCAATGCACATTCTTGGGCCATACGTGTTGAAAATACGAGCAATTCGYACCTGCACAAATCAAACCTCAATAACATGCAGAAACAGAAAGGAAAACAACGACGCAGTACTGTGATCCCATAATACTATTCAAGAAGCCCAGCAACAGACTTAAACCCTCAGAAATACAGTCCTCATGTAACCGCACCTGCACAYCTGCGCCTCTGTGATAATCCATAGCCAAAGTCTCAGCGGTACGCTTTCCTTCATCGTAACAACTCCGCACCCCTACAATCGACACAGCACCCCATACAACATATTTCAAGCTCCGCATTATTTAAGTACTCCCACCATCTCAGATAAAGATACCTGACATCAGAGAAAGATAAACAACCACTTTCACCCAACAYCTCAAGCCCCTCTAAACAAGCAGAACAGATCGAGTGAAGATAATTCATTCGGCTAAACCTCATAAACAAACTCAATCTGCTGAATCGATGGTTAACAACACCCTACTAAAAATCAAACTACTGGTAAACAATGTTTAGTATACCGTACCGATTGGATTCACGTTTCCCCAGTACGTCTCTGCTCGCATCCAACCACATTAAACACACACATTTAGAAACAGGGGGTTCAAACATAAACTCAAGAATCACTGCACTCGCCCAAACAAAACGATCTCTAAAATTTGACCGAATGCCCACCTTTCTGAGGATGCTCCAGAGGATCCCCATAKACCTCACTCGTACTCGTCAGCAAAAACCTAGCGCCCACCCGCTTCGCCAATCCCAGCATGTTCAAAGTCCCCACCACGTTCGTCTTGTGCGTTACAAGTCAAGAAAAATTGCACTCAATCACAGCAATACTCACAGCAACACTCACTGCAACAATCGCAAGAACTCTTGTTTCCAACAATCGCAAGCAATGGCATCTTCAGAAAGGATATGATAGTCTTGATGGGGTTAAACTTGTAGTGCACCGGCGACGCAGGACACGCCAAATGGTAAATCTGGTCGACCTCCAGCAACAGCGGCTCCACAACATCATGTCTTATTAACTCAAACCTCGGATTACTAAAATGATGCTGCACATTCTCTTTCCTTCCCGTGAAGAAATTATCCACCACAATCACACTATCCCCTCGCTCGATCAGCCGGTCCACCAAGTGGCTCCCTACAAACCCKGCGCCTCCCGTCACCACGATCCGAAGCGATTTCCGCTGCAACCCCAACGGAATCTTGGCTCCTCCCCCTAACCCAATAACCTCCGCTTGTCGCATCCGCTTATATGGCGCATCCTCAAACCTTGTCAACACAAGCTCTTGCGAGTCTTTCAGGCTCACAGTGTGAGACTCGGGATATGACCGCGCGGTGAAGCGAAACTCGGGTTGCAAGAACAAAAAGAAGAAGGTCGTGATCGCYACTCCGACTAAGACAAACGTGAAGCGCTGCTCACGGAGGATGTAGTCCACCGACTTGGAAAGAGCCCATCGCTTCTGCGGCGGCTTCGGGGAGTATTTCCCATGGTCGGGAAGAACCTCCACACGACGGTGGTTCAAGCTTGCGGCGTTCATCGTGCCCAAGCTCCTCACTACACCAAAACGAAAAAAAGACCTTGCAGACGATCTGCGAAAGAGCTTGACGGTGGGACTCACTCGCACTCTGAATGTATGTATCTATGTATGTAGGGATCCACAAGAGAAGATGTGATGTTGTGAAAACGGAAAGAAGAAGAGCAGGGACGACGACGTCGCGCACGTCTTGACTGACTAAAGCAAGTGCGCGTAAAACTCACTAGCTCACGATGCGCAGCGGCCCTAGGGGTAGGTTCTCTGGSACTGGAGGAATGCTCGCAACAACAACGCCATAGCCCATTTGGTGAAGCCCGGCTGGATCAAAGCGGCTCACAAAATCTTTCCTTTTTCGCGTAATTCTTAATTGTTTCGGWTTACGACACGAGGCAGGCACGTCTTTACACGGCTTTCAGTTTTTCTCATTTGGGGGAAAGTGCTGCGAAGTCACCATCGACAAGGAATGTGTGGATGTGGATGATGAATGTTGTGAAAAAAAGCACTTCATCCAATTAATCCTTAACCCAAGAAAGGACGCCACAAACGTTTAGTGTCCGATGGATGACAAAATGTCTTTTCGTGTGGGACAGAAGTGCAACTATTCATCTTTGGGAATTTTGTAAAAGGGAAGATCTTCTCCACTAATATTACCTTCAAATGAATTTTTTTGGTTTTTTTAATACCAATTGTTCCTACGGTTTTAGAAATGATGATTTCCATAGGACCCCCGCGTCCTTCTAAGGTCAACCTTGAGCTTGTGACCGTGAAAATTATCAATTTTGATATTGTGAGAAATATTGGTTTAAAAAAATCCAAGAGCACGTACTGGAAGTCAAACTATCATAGAAGATCTATCTTTTCCACCCCTAATTTCGAGGTTGAATAGTTATACTTTTGTCCTATCAAGAAAGATGCTCTCTCATTCATCTACTACAATATGGCCTTGGCATCATTTATGGGTTAGTATTCATTATAATCAATATAAATGTTTAGGTGAAAAGATAATAGAATGCTCGCATATAGGTGTATTTATTCTCAACCTAGTACTTGATATATGTCCCTATCTATATCAAGTCAATATCTAAGGGGTTGAAATGCTCATTTCTATCATTCGAGTTGGGAAAAAGTGTTGGGATGGCAATTAACCATCCACATTGGCCCATTGAATGATGAATGTTGTGAAATTGCACTTCATCCAATTAATATTCATTAAGACGATTTCAATGAAGAATGTATAGTATGTTTTTGAAAAGACAATAAGGGAATCATAATATAAAGCCATGGCTCCATCCCCCTATTGACTGATTGAAGAAATGTAGGCATAATTGGATGACAAAAGAAGGCTTCACAGGGATGGCTAATGAATCTTGTACTTGCCCATTCAAGAGGGTGAATAAGGCTTTTTTCAACTTATTGAAGTCATTGAAGCAATTGTCACTCTCTTTAAGAAAAATGGTCTAATGTAAGTAGATCTATTCAAGATCTAGTACTCAATTGCATCTTTATCTACATCTGTCAAATACTTTGAGTCTAAAACGATGAATAGATGGAGGTAGGGATTTGGATACTAGGTCTAGAATGGATGTGCATTATTATGATGTAGACATTATAGATAAGTTATCATTATGTACTATTCATTTTGTTCTATTGTGACTAGCAAGCGAGAGCTAACTCAATAAGACAAATTGCCAAAGTTTGAGCCCAACAACTTAGCATTGGAGCGTCTAGATTCATCCCCAAAATTGATGTCTTGAAAAAAAATCAGTATGAAGTGCTATTCGAAAGCATAATTTGGAATTGATATACAAGTAAAAGTTGTAGATTGAGAGTTGTAGATTCCATTTGTACAGTTAGATTTGCCAATGTTATAACCAATATTTTTTTATAATTTTGAAAGGGAAATTTCAAAATTCCTTCAAAATTCAATAACAAGCAAAATTTATTGTTTTTGGAGTAGAATTATTTGGAATGGAATTGAAATGAGGTTCTTTTGACATGGTGATTTTTTGAAATTTTTGTGTTCTTACAATCTATGATCTCATTTTGGCAAATCCAGTTTTGAACTAAAGTCAATGCAATTTTGGCTTGGTCAACCACTTGACATACTTGCACATTGGTAATTTTAGAAAAATATGTACTCTAGTAACACCAAATCCAACCTTTAGATAGAACAACAACTTGATATAGTATCCTCACAAATTAGTAAAACTTTCATCCAAGCAGTTAGGAGGATGTAACTACAGTTTCAATCTGTTCATCATTCAATTCCTAGACATTAGCGTGCTCGAGGCTTAAAGCCCTACTTTAAATTGTTAAGTGTTGTGTTTATGGTATAAGTTACAATTGGAATTTCATCTTATCATTTTGGGAAAAATGCTTGAATAGTGGTCATCTAACCAATTTTAAATGTTCATTCATCGATTGAGTAATTGATGAATGTTTTGAAAAACACACCTCATGAAAAATTGCATTACATATATTTCTTGAGAGGAAAAAAAACACTCATTATGAATCAATGATGTAGAATTTTTTTAGCCAAATTATGCCAATATCTATTATGATTTTCTTAAGGTTAGCTTATTACATTTAAATTGAGGACTTTGGATTTAGGTTTTGGTTGATTCCGATCCTAAACACAACATTTAAAAATTAATGTATATGCATTCATGAGTATACTTATAAAATGAAAACAATATACAATAGAAAAAAATGAACTTTTGTGCATCAAATAAGGTGAAGCATCTACAAGACATCCATCTCAATATTTATCCAAAATTTTATTGGATTTCATGTATTAAAACAATCTTCAGTCAATTTCCTTTAGACCGTTATCTAATTCACTTTATTTCATATTATTCTCTCATTGAATTAGTTATGGTTTCATAAAGTACAATGGAAGGTGCTCTTAAAGTGTCCCTACCCTCCAAAACAATGTACAGGGAGTACAGGCATTTAGTAACAAGTTAGCCGGTTGAAATTAGGAATTGCCTAATGGATTTGAAAATCTTCGGAAAAAATCCGATCATTTAAGAGGAAATTCAGAGAATATTCTCTATTTATTAAAGGCCTAGCCAAGAGCATGCTTCAAAGAAACGGTTGGTATGACAAAATGTAGGATTTTAGCTGGTAGAACTGTAAAACTTTCCGGAATGTGCTCCAAAAACCACCATCCATACTTTGATAGCTTTAATATGGAGTTTTAGTATGTTGAGTTAGAAGAGGGTTTTAGATAATATATTGTCATGACATCCTACTCTAATCCCTAAATGATCAATGCCTTTTTTCTGTAAAAAAACACTCAAAATTGTCATTTTTATAGCAAGCAATAAAAAAAATTGGAAATTGAGCTTTTGCACATCTATCCATAGGATCTTAGTACACCTAACTAGTATGAAAATGTGTGGAAAAAATTTCAGAATTTTCGACCGCACACATTGCAAGATATTTGTGTTTAACCCTTAAGAGCTCAAACGACCATTTTTTGGTCGCTGCCCGACTTCGGGCAGAATTTTCGGGTAGAAAAAAACTTTTTATTTTTTATTTATTTATTTTTCCTTGAAAATATTGGGTTGTCTTTCAGTATTTATGTTCAAAACTAAGATCACTACGGTGAAAAACAAATCATAAGAGAAATAGCACAATGTGTTTAGAATTATCTAGTGTTGAAAAACTTACTATTTAAGGAACAAATTGAAATTTTATGACCAGATTGTATGCATTTTTTTACAATTCAATAGAAACCACTATTTTGACCAATCAAAAAAAATTTCAAGTGTTAARGATAGAAATTGTATTTTTGGTGAATTTTTGAAGTTATATCTTCAAAWTCATTTGAAGAGWATCTGAAAATAATATTATAATTTTGACCGTATGAATATCTTCTACTTTTTGTGCTTCACATAAACTTCTTTGATGCAAACTTCAAAAAAGTTATAGAATGAATATTTTATAACACATTTGTGTTTTGTCCAAACCCCTTGGGCTTTTAGGGGTTAAAGTGAAAAAACAAGTTTTGCAGCACAATGCGGGACTAGATTATTTGACTTGAAACCTTCTTAACTTTAACTTTTTGCACTATAGAGTTTTGAGCTTCAAATTTTTTTGGTGGAAAATTGAGTTGAGAATCTAGAGGAAAAATGTTTTTGAAAAAAAAAAAAAAAACTATTTCATTTTAAATTGTTAAGTAGGAGTAGGTACAAGATAGAAGGAAAATCTAAATCATTAATATCTCTAAGATGGAATTAAAATGCACTCATCCCAATGGTGAGATTGTTCTAGCAAGCAAACTAAACCATGTGGAACATTTTTCATCTTAAAATTGTAAAAATTGCATTCATAAATGAATTCTTAAAGTTGTTTTTTCAAAAAGACGCTCCAATTGCCCTAAAAACAAGATTGTCTATAACTTTCTCTTAACAAATCCAAATGGAATGAATCAATGCTTTCCATGTTGACAAAATATGAACTATGAGGGAAAAAAATATTTAATACAAATTTTTTAAACTTTTTTTTTCTGCCCCTTCTCCCCTATTTTGAGTTGTTTGGGGATTTTTTGTTACCGGCACCAATTGAAGAAAATATTATTTTCTCATGAAGCTAATTAGTTTTTCTATCTACGAAACAAGTTTCAAAAAATCATACCCTAGGTACATGCTTGAAATCTGTACTAAAAAGAGCTTTCTACCAAACTTAAATATGAGAATGAAAAGTATCAAGTTTAGTTTAAAGATACTACAAAAGAAAATTACATGAAAATCTCACCATATTACATAATTTAAATCATATCTTTTGAAGCTTTTAGCATTTGCAACAATTTGTGGAACTCATATAATCATTCAAAATCTAAAACCTTAGTTACTCTAAGCTTGTTACTCTTTAGCTATTTAGTTTAAACATTATGGAAATTGCATGTGAAATTGATGAAAGGTAAAAAGATTCAAAACCAACAAGATAAATTCTCAAATTTAATTGAAGGATTTGCTCTAATTGGACATTCCAACAATTATTTGTAACAATATTATCATATTTTCTTAGGTCAATTTCAACACCTCTGTGCTCGGGTGGGTCACTTAATGTATATTTGGGGTACCATGTGCGGTGATAGGGTATTTTTTAGGGGCTACTTACCTACAAGGTTAAAATACTAGTGTCCCTATAATTACTTAATTTAAGAAAATGGTCTATATTATGGCACTCTATCATTATTTATATAGCCCTTGCCAACACAATTTTATCTAGGCTATATTCCTTATAAGAAAAAAAAACAAATTGAAAAGCAAGCTGAAAGCAAAAGTGTTTTGAAAAACAATAAAACAAATAAATGCATGGAATTCAACCTGTTTTCATGTATTTTCAAACAAAGTTTGATCATAGTCATGTATGTAAGAAAAAAATAGAGAGCATATTTAAAATTCAAACATTGAAGGACACAACAATGCAATTTCAATTTCAACAATTCACACCTAATTTCACAAAGCTCCCAAACATGTGAAACAACTTATCAATCTCATTTGGCTTTCAAAGAATTTGTTAGAAAAATTTCAAGAATGTTTATGTCCCAAATTCATTTTCAGCTATAAATTCTGTAATTCATGGTAGTTCTTGATGAACTTCACACTTTTTCTTGCATATTTTCATACTCTGCCTCCAAATTGAATACAAGATCATGTGAAAATAATCATAATGTGCATCTTTAGGATCTTCAAAGCAAAGAAAATGTTTATTGATGAGCCTAAATTGACTTTGCATACAACAGTAAGTATCATTTGTTATATAGGTCAAGATGATTTTCAAATGAGGTATTTACTACTCTGCCACAACAATGGAAAACTTGGTTCAATCCAAACATAAAAAATGGAAGTACAAAGTTATTAGCTACAACTCCTACAAGAAAAAAGACACAACCATTGAAGATAGCTTCAATAATCTTGGAACTATTCACTTGAAAGACATCAAAAATTCATCCATGGAGTTTCACCCATCCAACCGTATTTCATCCAATCCACGTCTAGACCAACTCTTGGGGGGGTCACTCTATGTACATTTTGAGTACCACGTGCGGCGAGGGGGTAATTTTGGAGGGGCTATTTAGCTCTGAGGCAAGAATTAAAGGATTCCTATAATTACTTAATTTGCCAAAATGACCTATTTGTTGGAACTCTATCATTACTTATATTTTCCACGTTAATGTAATTTTTCGTAGGCTATATTTTTTATAACCAAAAAATTGGAATTGAAAAGAAGTTGAAAGTCTAGAAGGAGAATGATTTTATAAAAAAACTTCAATACATACATGCATGAGGGAACATGACTATTTTGATGGATCATAAGTGAGTTCCACCTCATGCAACAAATACTTGAGCAAACATGAACCAATACAACAAAAAAACTGAATAGAAATTATGAGAACATGAACTATACTTTATGAGAAACTCTTGAAGAAAGTTTCCTTCCCACGTTAAAAACCACAAGCCAATGCAATTGAAGTCCTCAATGTCTATATATATCACAAATTGAGTGTTGTAAATTAATTAATGTCAAATTGTCAATGTATATGACAAATCGAATGCACTTGTGAAGTCTAATTTCTAGGCAACAGCACAAGGCCTGGAGTTGAAATAGTCATTTGTTCTGTCAAAATTGAGGGTAATACACCCCAAACTAAGTCATATTTTAGTCCACATGACGAGTCCTAGAGCTCAAACAAAATCATATTTTTATCCAAATTTGCAAGACCTGCAATTTAGCACTGTTGTATAAAAGGTCGCACAATCTTGCATTTCCAAGAAAAATCCTTACAATCTGAAAGATGGGGTTTTCCAAACCGAGCAATTCTAAGGGTTTCCACCACCACAAGGCATGCAAAATTCATTAACCCGGCCTACATCACGCATCAAATTTCAATCCTTTGTTCTCAACCCTAAAACCTTACACAATCAAAAGGACGCGGAGAAAAATTGAATTGGAATAGCACAATGGGCAACTTCCAAATCCTAATTAGATGATGCAACTTGCCACATCACTCATCGAATCATCGAAATGTCGTCTAGTTTAACTCATTGTAAATTCATCCATAATTTTCCTAAATAGTTGAATTTATCTTCCATTGCACTTATGACCCAGCTGTGCACCCAACTGTATATAGGAATTGTAGTTTAAATACTATAGAGGATTCATTATTTTAGACTCTAAATCATATATACAAAATACTAATGGACCAGATTTTTAAGCAACCTAAATTACTTATGACTAATTTCTCACTTTCGATGTCCCTTAATTTACTTGTAAGTTTTTTTATAAAATTTATACAAAATGTTTAAAATGCTATCTATATTCAGCCGCACATTGTTTCTAAAATGCAGTAAATGAACCCCCCAACTATGCAACTAGCTGTATACACAAGATATAGTAAATAGACTTCTTAAAGTCCAAAACTTCAGCCCTTTAATTATATGTAAGTAATCTTAATGGACCAAATTTATAGGCTACGTACTTATAATGGATTTGTCACTTTCAATGTTTCCTAATTTATTTGTAAATTTTTTATAAATTTTATGTCAAAAGAATTAAGTCCTATCTATATTATGCCAAACATAGTTTTTAAAATGTGCTAAGTGACCCACCTAAGCCTGTGTATTGAAATAATTTAATTTTAGACTTCAAAACTATCTAACATTTTTTTTTTGGTTATTTGAAAATTTTCTAACCATAACATTTTAGATTTCAAAATGAACAAAAGGCCTTCAAATTAAGTTTTTGTTTAATTTTCAAATATCAGTTTGCAATATTTTCAACTTTTGGACATTCTTCAAATTTTCAAATTTTGCTTAGTTGTTTACAAAAGTGACTTGCATGTAAAAGCTCATATGTTGGGACTACATTGATTAATTTAATTACAGTAGAACCTCACCAAATTGATCCTTTGTAAGGCAATAAACCTTACTAAAGTAATAAGGCCAAATGATCACTGCTTGGAAAATTTAGTAAGTGGTAGCACTACATGAGATGCCAAAAAAAAGCTAAAATAACCTTTTGAACAAGCTTCTTTCCCTCAAGATGTGCCACCTACACAATTTCATTCAAGAAAAGGCTACAAAGTCTTGAATGTCTAAATTCTCTCTCTCAATCAATAATTAAAACCTCTTCACTAAGGTAGAACCACTCATTCCCATTCGTGGTCCAATAACCAACCTGTGGACTAACATATTTCCAATCAAGATCAAAATGTTTTTTTTTTTTTTTTTTTCAAAAATTGTGACTAAAAATTCATGACACATGTCCCAACTCAGTGTGCAAGAAAGTAGGAAGCAATGAGTGGAAAAGTAGTTTTTTGAGTGGCTTTTTATGCCTTTGAAAATTCATATTAATTTCAATTCATGCGATAAAATTACCAAAGTTTCTGCATTTCCCATCATTTTTATCAACACACATCTAAAAATATTTACCTTGCATTGCATTGCTCCAGATTTGTCCAAAATTCCTTATTTGGTCGATTATGGGTGGTTGAGTGGTTCTACCTTAACCCTTGGAGGACGATAGGGACATTTTGAGTCCTCTAGATGGCAAAAATAAACTATAGTGGATGTAGAAAAGGTATTTTTCATCCATTTTTTGGATAAACGTGAAAGTAGAGATGTGCTTTGCCATGGAAAGCACAAAATAGGGTCATTGAATGTATTGTCATTTGTAGGTGCTACAAATTCCAACACAAAGCCACGGAAATTCATGCCCACGCTGACAAGTCTCCTTAAGCCCATCATCAAATTTTTAGGTGCTGTAGCAAATATTTAGGTGTTGCTGTCATTTGTAAGTGCTGGACAATTTAACTTCCCATCGTCTAACACTCAACGGTCCACAACACACAGCCCGCCTTTCCCCTGCGATAATAGGTCTGTCCTTTAAGGGTTAAAGTAATAGTGTTAGGCGATCATGGTCCTATTGAGTTCGGGAGGTCCTGTAGGACGCGAAATAGCTTAAGGGTACTTTTACTTTAATTAAGTTACTAATTAAAGTAGGGTACGATACTTTTACTTTTGGCGGGGGCTCCCCGCGGACCCCGCCTCCCTTGTTTTTGAGGTCCTGTCGGAGATGCTCTGTTTTCTGCGAAGGATTGACGTCGTCGTCTTCGCAAGCATCGTAAGCTTAGGTTTTTGCCATTACGCATCCTTCTTGTATTTCCGCATCGCTTCTGTACTTGTTGAAGCCTAGCCGGACGGAGTGCCGCAYCACTTCACGCGCCTTTCATCGCTTTCGATTTTGTGGTGCTCGCTTGGGAGAACSTKCGCTCAGTTTGGTTTACTTTGCCGGCTGCCATCATGCCGAGGTATCTTTACTCGACTTTGACGTTCTGACCTCATTTTTCTGTGCTGATGTTACTTTCGTTCGTTCAAGATGACCTAATAATAATTCTTGGCTGTTAGGGTTTCGTCTTTTTATACTTAGCGGTTGATGGGTAGAGTAGTGAAGAGTTGCCTTGTGTTCTGGTATTTTGGGTTTAATTTCTGCAGTCGGCATTTTTTTCCCCCACTCCTCTATTTTCTTTCCCTCCCTTTTTCTGCATCAGAGTTTGTTTCTTCTTTCTTTCTTGTGGTGTTGGAAGCGTGCCCTATACTTGATACTTCACACAGTGGTTATTCATATGCTTTTTTCTCACAGTTGCCGGTATCGATGGTTGTTTTTATCATTCGTTTTAGATGACCCACTGAGTTTCTTTGGCTGTTAGGGTTTAGAAATGTTGTCTTTTTATCGTTTTAATGACTTTTAAAAAAAATTCCAGCGTCAGAGATCGATTGGCTCTTTCTCGTGGTTGTGGAAACTTGCCCTATGATTGGCGACACTGCTGGTATAGCTCAGTGGTTATATGCTTATATCCAACTGGATTGACTCCATGCAACACGTCCACTTATGTTACGAGCTGGGCTTCTGTTTCTTGATTTCTGCAGGTACTATTGTGACTACTGTGACACGCATCTCACACATGATTCGGTATGTATCTTCAACCTCGTTACACATGGTGACTTTTCAAACGAGTGCACTTGGCATGTAAACTTGACTTTGCGGTGTAATGTGGTGTATGCTACTTAAGTTTTAGCGTTGTATGAAGGATTTTTATGAGGCTATTGGGATGCGGCGGGTGAAAGCAGCAGGGTCCTGCGAACTCTTGTTTTGCGTGCATTGTTTTCAGTCGTTRATGTGATATTTGTTTGTAACTGCAGCCTTCAGTGAGAAAACAACATTGTGCAGGATACAAGCACAAGGTGCGATAAACTTCCTGGTGTCTGCATGTTATGTTTAGTCCGTAATATGTGGGAGTAAAGCCGTGGATAATACTTACTGCAACCTTAACATAATCCTCGCACCAATTTTTCAGTGTAGCATGTCGATTTATTTAGTCATCTTTTGACGCTTTTGGGGTATTTCAGGCGAATGTACGGCAATACTATCAGCAATTCGAGGAGCAGCAGACTCAGAGTCTCATTGATCAGAAAGTAAAAGAACACTTGGGACAGACAACAGCCGCTGCATTAGCACAACAGCAAGTTGGTGGTGCTGTCTATTCCCATCTTGCTACTTTGGGCGGCCAGTATAAACCTCTTCCTGCYCCAGGCCTTTTACGCCCTCCCGTACTGGCAACTGTACGGCCTCCTGTTCTGCCCCCACCATCTGGACCGTCAGGTATGAGGAACAGGTTGTGGCCATGGTTTGTGGCTCCTGCAGAAGTAAGATTGTGACCCTTCAATGGAATTATGTGGTTTGCAATCATATATTTTGTTGTTTGCTGATGGGGACTGCTGGTTTCCTTGTTATGTGTAAAATAGGYTATGGAAGTGGAGCGCCACCCACATATAGACCTCCAGTAGCCCTGCCTCCYGGTGGTGGTCCCACGCAGTATTACAGTAACAATGGTCCGTCGCAGCTACAATACTCGACCAGCAATGGTGCACCGCAGGTAAATATACTGCGCATTTTCCTTCTGAGTACCGTCTGGGAACTTCATGTGTGTACTCTTGCCGTGACTTATTTCCTTGTGGAGGATCGTGTATTGAAAGTGTTGACCTTTTCGTGAGTTCAGTTGTATGGGGTTGACTTTTAGAAAGCTTGATCTTCATTTCTAGATAATCAACCGTCTGTATGCTGGGTTCTCATTGATTATTTCAACTTCTTCTCCTTTCCTATTGCAGTTCGATTACGTTGTATGCTTGCGGAGGTGCATTGTAGTTGTAATTTCAAGTATGTTTTCTTTGATTTTCTCGCTCAACTTACTTGCGTCTCGTTGGACTCTATCATTTTGAGACACATACTCCGATGATCTGTGTTTTTAACTTGTAATAAAATGGTGGAACCTACTCGACTGCAGTACGCTGTCAGCAACAGCTCTGTACCGCAGTCCTACTCCTCAAGTAGCTCTGGTGCACAGTCCCAGTATATGCCGAGTACCAACGGTGCACCAGCTCAGTTTCAACCGAGCAGTGGTGGTTCTCAGGAGCAGCAGTATTCCAATGGACCTCCCAGGGTACCTTTGCCTTCAACATACAACCAGGGCCCCGTTTATCAAAGGTAGACTGGTGTAAGTGAGACGACAACCCTCAATGTAGAATTGGACTATTACGGTCTAAGCAGTAGACATGCATTTGCATTGAGGCTACTTGGAGCAAATRTGCTTATCATCACATGCAGCGAACGGTGGTCCACCAGCTATCTTCAGCGATATTGTGTTTGAAGCGTTCTTGGTGGGAGGAATCGGCGCAGGTAGTGCTCTGGTCAAGAATGTACTCGCATAGGATAGTGTCAGGTGAACAGTCTTTTTGATGGACTGACAACTGTTTCAATGTCTGCGTTCTGCGTTTTGCGGATGATGCCACATTGTGGGGGGTCGAGGGTCTCCGACCAGGAAGGGAAGTTGTGGAAGTCATATGATCTTACATATCCTTTAGATAGTTGTACGGGTTCATTTCAACTGAACTTAAGGTATGGTCGCGGTTGTGGATAATGGCTGCAAATTCGGCGTGTAGGTATATTTTGGCTGTTTCCTATTGAACTCTTCTTCTTATATTAGTTTGCTTTCAAGTTATTTGATCTTAGAATCAGCATACCATATTGGTGGTTTAGGCCATTGGGGGTGCGTCACGCTTGTTTCAGGTTACTTCATGCTCTCAGAATCATAACCGCGCCAACAGGGCTCTAAGTGAAGGTTTGTCAGTGTTAATGACCATTGARTCTGATTGAAAGGTAAGAAAGGATGTCTGTTGGACGTGGTTGTCCTTGGACTCGGTGCAATAAGTAAGGAATCTCTTCTCATGCTCCTCAACTTTCGGGAATGTTTTTGCTTAATTAGAATGGGTTGGTATTCCAAAGCCTTGGTTAACCCGTACCTTGCTATATGGAATTTGAACCATTAGTTTTTTAGTCAGCATTTTTAGTCTTTTCAAGTTTGTTTCCATACAGAAGTTCACATGTATGGTTGGTGAGTTTTATTGGCTCTGGACGGAAGGAAGGAGACTTTGCAAATTGCATCAACAGAAGCGAAATCTACAGTGACCGAGTAAGTTTAGTAGCCCCTTACTCGAATAGCAAGTAAAGCAATCCAGTGCTTCCGGGCCAGAGTTCACTCCTAGTTTAGCTGCTTATTTCAGATTTGCGTCCATGTTGGGTATCTGTTCTCTATCAAAACTGTACAGGTGGTGGTGTGGATTCCAAGCTGGCGTCGCTTTTCTGTAGACCTCTTCTCCGTAGACTTCCGCTTAACTTAGATTCAGTTAGATCTCCAATGGTTTAGCTGGCCCTAACTAGGAGAGGTCGTTGATCTCTCTCTTTTAACTCCTTTCCGCTGGTGCAATCCTCCCTTCGTTTTTAATGACAGCATCCTATTCATCCGTTTCTGGTAGTTCAGTACCCGGCAGTTAAGATACGGACAGACAATTTTCGAGCTCCAACCTTGTAAAGACTGAAATTCGAATTGCTGTCAAATATTCAAAATTTCATAAAATTGAGAACCATGGGCAGCTCAGTGAGACTATTTCCACGTTATATAATGTTTTCGCATAGAAAAGTAAAGAATATACACCGGGTTGGATTACACATTATTTTGGCATGATGTCTACTACTACCACCTGGAGTATCAATGACAGCCTTCATTCTCTGAGGTACAATTTCGGAGGTAACTTCCTTTGCACATTGAATTGTTGTAGTCATTTGTCCCATGTTCTGAATGTTGTCTTCCACAAGGTTCCATAAATTCTCTATGCGGTTCAGGTTTTGGGAGTTAGCTTCAATCCATCTATTAGGTAGAAAATTGTGATGCACTAGAGTACCATCTAAGATAATCATGTCATTTGGATGATCATGGACAAATATAAGCTAGGTAATGTTCCTTGATATAGAATGCCAACAAATCAATTGCAATTCTTCTACTTGCAAGCATGATGACTATAGAAGATTTATCACAACCACTAAAAATGCCAAATATCATAATAGAAATAGTTCAAGACTTAACCCTTGAACGACGGACCTTGAAGGATGGGCTGGTGGCCATGGAAATCATGCATTTTTGATACCGTGTGACATCATCTACTTTGGAAAGTCAAATATACTCATTGGAAGTTGAAGTACTAGAAAAGATCTTTCCTTTCTACTCCTAAAATTGAGGATGAAATGTTGCAATTTTGTCCTATACGGTTTGATTTTGTGTCATCCGGAGGACACAAAATGTTTGTCTTTGCATTCAAGGGTTATATTGCAAATGCATGGCAACCTTGAAGGATGACTTGTCCATCTATATGACATTCTTCCAATTGTCCACTCTCCAATGTGCACAAGCTTGAGCAAATGCAAGCCTTTGTGCTTCATGTTTATTTTTGAAAAAAACTTTTTCATTACAACATGATTGTTGAATATATTCTCTCAATGTGATTGTAAATTTTTGTGATCATATTGGCCTAAATTGTAGTGAGAAGATAGTGCCCATTAACAACTACATGTTGTGCCAATTGTTGCTTGTCACAAAAGTTGAGTTTACATCTAAAGATCTATCCAAAGATCTTAGGGAGGTTATAGTTTCTCAAAGCTAATACCACTTCATTAGAACATAAACATTTTGGTGTACTTTGCCTAATTTGTGTCTAATTTAAGCACTAGAGAGTCTTGATCTTGTTTACTATCAATGTGAGCCATTTTTTCTATCACAATTCTAATTTCTTCAAAAATGACCTTTTGAAATGTAAGCCAACCTCTTAATTTGGACTCACATCTCCCCTACTTTGCGTGAAGACACATCATAGTGCATAAGCACAACTCCATTGCATTTACTCAAGTTGCTTGAATGAACACATTTGTCCCGGAATCTTTGTTTGAAATGAGATCATTGAAACAACTCAATGTGACTTTTCTCACCTAATTGTTGATTTGTTATAAAGACATTGAGATTAATGTAATGTAATTGCTTCTTGAGCCGCGTACAATTTTTTTTAGATTTGATTAATGTGCATGTATGTGAGATCATGTGAAATCTTAAATGTAGTTCATATGAAAGGTTTTGAAAAAAGTGTCAATAACTTAGCTACCAAGCATTGTACATTTTAAACATGATGTAACTACAACACTCACTTTTAAAGTAAGCTTGACAACCACCAATTTGCAAGATTGGTGATTAAAAATGCATTATCAAGCACAAATGGGTGAACTCTAATATACTAATTGCAACTAAGTAGTCTACTAATTGGATCAGAAGTTATCTTCCATGGAATCATTAGGAGAAATATGAGGTCTCCAAAAGGCTGCGAGTTCTAAAAGGCCGCAGTGCTATTATGGGAAAAAAAAAAAAAAAATTCTTTTGAAATTCTGCGTGGCACTACTAGTGCCACGTCATATTCTCAATAAAAATAATTATTTTATTATTATATTTATTATTATATTTATTTTTTATGAATTTATTTATTTTTAAATTAAAGAAAAAAAAAAATTGTAATGTCGCAGGGCCTTGCAACTGATTCATTTTGACAGCCTTTTGGAGGGCTCATACTTCTCCTAATGGCTCTATATTAGAGCTTCTAATGAGCAATAKGGCCGAGATTGGTCTAACATATCATATTAGAGGAGTTATTACAATAAGTGAGGGTGACTTTCATTCATGACGTTTGTATGGGATTAGGGCCGGAATCAATGTAAAGTGCTATTTACTATGAAGTTCTATTACATTTGGAGTTGTGTCACCTTTAATTTAAGAGTCTTAAATGGACATCCTCACAATGCAAGTAGTTTTTATTGTTGTGACAAGTTGAAATTGGTAAAGAAGAATTTTGTCAATCTCTAAAGGATTGAATGCTTGTTGAATATATGCAGGTGATCTTTGGTAGGTGAGTATGATGTCATTTTTTAACAAATGTTCTTAAAATTTTGGGAAAAAGTGGAAACATGAACCCATAAATGTAAATATCATTTTTTTTCCAATCGGGTGTTTGGATCAAAAGTTAGACTGCCCTGAACTTTTAAGGCATGTCGGGTAGCTTTAGACAGCATGTGCAAAACATAGTCAAAACCAAGTACCAAGTACCAAGTTGCTTGGTTGCTGTGTTGTATCAGTCCAATTGTGGCCCTCAACGGCCGTATGTTTCAAAAAAAAAAAAAAGTGGTAGTTCATAATTTGTGCCTAAATTGTACCTTGGTTCTTTAGAGGTCAAGGCTAATAAATCTAGAATTCTAACACGTGGCCTACATAAGAAAATGAAAAATCCTAAAATCACCTTGTAGTGTATTTTGACAACTTCTACTACTTTCTCTTTAATTATCTAACTTTTAGACATAAAAGCAATCTTTTTTGAAGGTTTAAAGAAGAAATGTCATTTCTTTAGGTCATAAAAATGATCTTTTTAAAAACTTTGGGCTTATTATTACGGACTACTAATTTTCTAATTTTAGAATGATGCGATAAATTTTTTATACCATGATATCCTACACTATGAGAAACAAAGTGAAGCATATCCCATTAGATTTGATACAACCTACGAACTACAAACAAGCATTCAATTTCAAAGTCTTGCTTATTAAAGTATTGAAGCCTTTTCAGTTCATTTTGTGACCAAAAGGAGAATGAACAAAATGGACCACAAAACTTTTTATAGCTTCATTTTACTTGTGTTTTGTGTTTTGAATTTCATGTCCTATTTTGTTCCTTGTTCTCTGTTGGTCACGCAATGAATTAAGAAAAGGTTCCAATACTTTAGGAGGGCTTTGAAATTGATTGCTCATCTGAATTTGCAAGGCTACAAATAAACATACAATTGTAGCTAAGTTTGGAGACAACAAAAAACTTAATAGGAATAGTACTCCGATCAGGCACATATTATGATCAACTTTTTTTTCACTAATGGCATGAAACTTGATCRGCTAAATAAAGTTTCTTAATGTGTTGAATTGCAAGCAATTGACATAACATTAATCTCAATGCCAATTCTGCAACTTTGAAATTTCCTACTCCTAATCTCTCAAAGGAGCCTGCAATATATCTAACTTTGGTTCTGAAATTTGCGTACTCCCCCCACTGCAGTAGTAACTAACTTATTTGAGCAGTTGAATGGCAGGATACTTTCAGTTTCAGTGATCTCCTCGCTTCCCTTTCGAAGTTTCTGGGGATCTCCTCCTCACTGACATGACAAAGTTTCTGAGTCCTAACGTTCTAACAAACAAGATTTTACAAGTGCATGCTACTGAATGGTATTAACAGTTGCTTAAAATGAATGTTATACAGCAGGTCTTAATTATCCAATTGCTCCCCAATTTGGTTGCAAATATAATTGTGGCAGGAGTACCTCGCAGGCGACGATATCCACAGATTGCCAAGGAGACCCAGAGACTTTGCCGTGCGCAGCAGATATTTAAATTACAGCAACCAAGCGTTCTCAAGCTGGTCAATATGGGAAGCTCCACAACACTGGGCCCTGGTCAAGCAGTAACGAGTGCAAGTCCCAGCCGAGGAGGAAACTCTTGTCGTCTTCAACAGGTAGCAAGCATTGGTATGTACGCCTCGAGCCTGCACAAGGACTCCCCATACGTTGGTTTCTGCGCCCTCAGCTTGCAACACGTGGCACACCCTCTCTTCTTCTTCTTCTTCTTCTCCTCCTCGTTCTTCGTCTCCTTCTTCATCATTTGCCAACTGAAAAGACTCTGGAAGGCAACAAGCGGAGCTGCTGCGTCTGCCTCCGCTTGGTTCCATTCTTTGTACAAGGATTACAGCATCGGGATCCACCTGGGACAACGAATCACGAATTGGAGACCAGGAGTTGGCATCSTTYAAGGCATCCTCCGATAGCTTTTGCCGCCGGGAGCATCCAAGACTGCCTTTGGAGTCGAACACATATTGCAAAAACGGAGCCTCCTGGATGTTTCTTACAATCTGCCCCATGCACCACAACATTATTTAAAACAAAGCGGTTTAAGCCATGTGCCTTCAGTAGAAAACCTGACCTGCCACCACAAATATGTGAAGGCTTGTAAACAATGATGGGGTTGCAAGACTTGAAGGTCTGCRTCCAAAATCAGAGAAACAGAGAATCCAACAGAAGGGTTCCAACGCTGCCATCGAGAATCTTAAGAATTGGCGATTCTCGAATGTGACTCCAAAACTCTATTGAAGGAGCTGTTATGTCTGACGAGAAATTGGGGCTCAAGATCCCACAATGCTCAAAACGGAATGAAAGATGAGAATCTCGCAGTTGAAGACGCGGAATCTGCAACGCTAAYGACATCTGGAGGGGTCGCTACTGGTGGCTTTCAAAATAACTATGCGATGGACAGAACTCGCTATATCGTGCATTCTACAATATTTCTTCAAACGTTAAAAGTTGCCACCCAGAGATTATCTGCTTGAAAAGAAGTCTTCATACTTTGTCAATAGAGACTCATCTTCGTGCTTAAAACAAAAAATACTCATATTGCTCTCATTAAAAAATTGAGGGAAGACTTCCAAGGCTAGCATTCGACATTTCGGCACCGACTAATAGTGAAGCGTTATGGTAATTCGGGATCAGTCATATGTTATCAGTCATCAGTACGCTGCGAAGTTGGCAAGCATTCAATCTCCAAAGAACRGCAAATATCTCAAAAAATAGACGCACCTCATGTACAGAGTCTTCCACCCATCTTTGTACGTTACTATCTCTATTAACAGGACAACTCCACGCGCAGCATGACTGACCAAATCTCGCATATCGTCCCTGAAATTCCGTTGACGCTTCCGAGGCGGAGCTTCTTATCGCTCCACTACCTACACGTGACCTCCACACGCTCAGATCCACGCGCTTTTCCGAACGAAACTCCCGCCCCGAGCACCACCCATCGCTTGTCCTGAACATCGAAAACACAAACCAATCTCACAATCACCTCACAATCCAATCTCAGGAGCTCAATTGCAAACACGCGATTAGGTCTTCCCCTCACATTCACATCTCCAAGTGACCGAACACGCCCTGGATCCCAATTCCGAGCTTCCAACGTGGAAATCGCGCTTAAACCCAATGCGCAGCTCCCCAATGCAAACCCACCACTACCGAAATTCAATCTCAGAACACGAACAAGACAAGCACTGATGGATTACCTGGCGAGGCGAGAGCAAGGACTCCACGCCACGGCATGAGCCATAAGCAGGCTCTTTCGAAAGGGGAAAATGACGAGAATGCTGTTGCTCCTGTTGCGTGCTGTAGGATTTGAAATTTTCTGCGAGGGAAGGAAGGCGATGTTATTGAATCGTCAGGGATTGAGAGAGGGATCGTGCAAGCGAGTGTTTGTGCAGGAGAAGAAGAAAGTGGGCGTGGGCGTGGGTGTGGGTGTTGTTGTCCGGCTGGGGGGAAAGCGTGGCTGGGGTGTGGCGAGCACTGGTGTTGAAGACTTCCCGTTGGTGCCGACAGGTGACAATCCGATGTGGCGGCCACGACGCTCGATTCCGGTAACTGCCTTTCCCAGTTGAGAATATGAATCATTGGGTGGATCTCGGCGGGCCACTGAGGGAGCCCCAGATTCAGGTCTTGCAGAAAACATGGTGGGACGGTCCTAAGCTTATTGAAATCTTGGGTAATTAACCCATTAAGGACTGGTCGACCACTTTTGGGTTGATATTGACACTTTTTCATTGATAGCTAGAGATTTAGAATGAATTTGGATACGGACATAGAGAGACGGGTGTGGGGAATTGTAAATTGCATGCATTGGGACAAGAATCAGGACAATCTCTGCTAGCATATTGTTTAGGGATTGAAAAAACTAATGAAATTTGGGTTGAAAATACAAAAATCTTCCAAAAATGGAACCTTGAATTGCCACAAAATTTATTGTGTAGGCCCAATCATTCATGCCAATTCCATCGGCATGATCAAATCTTCAGAAAGCATCATGATTTGATATTTTTTCCATGTTTAATTAGAAACTAGAGAATGCCTTGCCTGCCCCCAAAATCAACCATGGTCCTCATTGGGTTAAGCCTTAGCCTTTGATGGAGTAAGTTCATTAACCCCTAAAGGACCAACATGCATTTTTTTGCTACATAGAAATTTCGGGCAGGTACGTGTGACTAGAGATTTCCATATTTTTGGCCCAAATTTTAATAGAAGGTGGGGGCGAGGAATATCTTTCATATGCACTAAATTTCATGACATTTGAAAATATGGGTCAAAAGTTATGGCCTAATATGTTACTTTTTGCCTTAGGCGGGCAGTTTGGGAAGATTTGCATAAATCATTATTTTCAAAAAAAAAAAATTGAAATTGGTTTTCTAGAGTTATATGTACGTAGAAGCTTTGAATCATTCCAATTTGATCAATGAGTCAAAAGTTATGAGGTTTTCTTGTTTGCAGGTAGTTATGGATTGTCTACTCTAAAATAAACTTTCAAGTCCTTTATCTTATTCAATTTTCAAAATTTTTGGAAAAACAACAACAACCTAGAATGTAGATTGATTATTACAACATTGCAACCATTGGGATTGGCATTTTTCAATTCCAAAATTAAATTCTTAACAATTTAGTAGTTTGAATCATTCTCTACTATTGTCTACTTAGTATTATTTTCCTATATGTTGTGCAATTCCAAATGATTTGAAATTTTTCAAGCACCTAGCCAACTTGTCTAGGAAAAAGTATCCAAAGAAGCACCAAAATTTGGAACATTTTTCATAGGAAAGTGATCTTGTGAAGTGCAGCTGCCCTATTTTTTGCAGGGCCAAAAAAATGATCTCAATGAATTTGAATGCTTATATCTTGTAATTTTTTTGATTTTTTTTTTTTTTTTGAAAAAAAAAAAATCTGCCGTTGCGTTCCCGGGGACGGAGCTGGCGAAGGCGCCGAAATGGCCCTCCAGCCCCCCGGAAACTCATGTAATGTTTTAGTGCATAATTGTCAATTGTGGAGTTTCTAGGTGGGCCCAAATTGAAGTACGTTTCCCAAAAAGTAGTCTAATTAGAGTCGAGATTAGTTAGGTGGCCATTATTATACCTTTCTTAGTTCATGAAACCTAAAAAAATGATTTCAAAATTTAATTCGGTACATAGAGTACCAAATTTCCTACATTGCTTCTGTAAGGTATGTACCATACACCTATAACGTCAAGAATATCACATTTATATTTGACCCAAAAGCGACACTAAAACCTAGATGTTGATGATACAAGATGAACACCCACAAGATCATTCACAAATCTCCTCATTCAATGAGAGAGCAGGTATGGCGTGCATTATTCTGTGAATAATAATCTATCTCCTCTTCACCTTCATTAGAGAGTGGACATGCACGCAACCCAAAAGCGCCACAAATTGGTACCTTGCCTATTTCTATTATTAGGCTTGTCAGATTTTCATATTGTCTTGTTGGCAAGTGAAAGGAAGTTCCAATACACCAAAGAATGCAACATTTGGATACAATATGCAAAAGTTTTGAAGGGTCAAAATTTGATATATTCTAGAAGTGTTTCTTCCACATAATTAGGTACATAATTGACTTTGGAGATGTACAGTGTGAAGATGACGCTTTTAGTTTAGTGGCGCTTAATATCAATCCGGTGAAACTTTCTCCTTCTCCACGTATTGACGTACTGCCAGGGCCTTTTCCCAGAGCCTCAAATTTGTTGGCGTTTGGATTCAGTGAGCTCGAAACTTGAGGTTTTCTGCAGCGGCTAAATAMTGCGAGTCGTGAAGGAAGTTTTCAATTGGTTTCGAGTTTCGACAACTGCTAATCTCAACATACCACTGGCGTTGAAATTGGATTACTGTTCGCGAGTCAGTTGCATAGTTCCATCAACATTAATTAAGTGAATCGAAGCAGAAGTTCCACATTGACCATAGAGATCAAGTGTGATTTGTGCTTATCATTGTGAAAAGACTGATTTTTTGTTTTCAAATTTAGTTCTTTGCAATTGTAATGATGTTTAGCTCAAACGAAAACAGATGTCCAGAATTGTAGATGATTGGCGCAAGTTTTTATGTTGTTGTAGGGAAAGGCTCAAAGTTCATCTAGTATGTGATGCATGGAGCCTCTCCGCTTTGTTACTGTATGGGGAATGGACACTTTACATTAGCTCATACTTAATTACAATTTCTCAAGTTATACTAATCCTTGAAAACTCTCGAGTTCCTCGACAGTTTGATCAGTAACCTCCAACTCCAAATGTTCAATTCTAGTATAAATACAAACTTGCACACAAGTCGCGTCGTGATTATCATCGTCTTCGTCACGACGCGGCCGTCGCCGGGGGCGTGAACGGATTGGAGAAATGCGACCCTTCGTTTCTCACCGTGRCATCCGGCGTGAGACACACCCCGACCACTTCATCGTTCGGAAACAGCTCCCCCGTGAATGTCCTGGAGATTGTAAACACCGCCACAAGGATCACCGTCGCCGACGACACAAACGACAGTCCCACCGCCAGCACTTTCGCAAACACGCCCTGGTTCCCCTCCGCATACGCCATGGCCGCCAGCGCCGCGGCTCCCATGGGAAAGGTGTACGCCCACCAGGCCAGTGAGAATCGCACCCCTCGCACCAGATGGTTCAACCGGGAGACTAAGAGTAAGTACAGGAAGAGTCCCATGAATGTGAGGATTTTGGAGAATTGGTCGGTGTGGGTGCTGATGGCGATCCAGGCCGTGGCGGCGGTGGATGGAGGGGCCACGAAGAGGAAGAGGACGGGGTGGAGTTGGTTGTTTAAAGGGGTGTTGGAAGGGAGGCGCATGTAGATGGTGAGGAAGACGACGAGCTGGTGGAGTAAGCCTGCGGAGAAGAAGAAGAGGGCGAGGTCGCTCCATCCCGCCGTGCCGAAGGCGGCGGCGCCGATGAAGTTGCCGATGACGGAGATTTGGGTGGTGGGGTTGACAGTGGCGGACAGGCGSCGGTTGTGACCGCCCATGAGCCAGTGGCCGTAGAAGTGGACCTCCAGGAGTAATACTGGGACTGCAATGGGACAGGAAAAAAACAAAAAAATTTACACAACACAATCAGATCGAAACCAATGATGTAAACTTAAATTACAATGAAAAAGAGATTCTAGATTGTAACTAATTAAAGGTAGAGGTTCCATTGATTATGGTGAATTGCATCGTGTTGAAACAGCGTTAGTAAAAAGGTAGAGACTCCATTAACCATACAGCACATAATCAAAGGCTTCATTGACCAAACATGTGAGCTTTGATTTGTGTTAGAAGTGTGAAAATACTTGATCTGTTCATTTTGTTCTTGGAATTCATTGATTTTTGGCGTAACTCAAAATAAATGTTCACAATTTGAGATGGTGCAAGTTTACAGATGTTTGTAGGGGAAGACTCAAAATTCACTTGAGAATGGTGAATGGAGGCTTAGAAGTATCCCTAGAGTATGGTGAATGGAGACTTTACATAATTAGTCGAAACTTAGAAGAGGGTTGTGCATYAAAAATTATACCACTGAAGACGAACGCTCCCACAAGGGTGGATGTGTGATGACCATAGCGAGCCCACGCTGGAGCGCCCAGGAGGAAAAGGAGCGCAGACAGGAAAGGYGCAAGCAGGAAATTCGAACGCACTGGGTGCACAAACTCACGGTACACCGCCTGTGAAAGAACAGATGCCAACACGGTGAGAGTTCTCAGTTGTAAAATAGGAGCGTCAGAGGGCAAGCTCAGGATAGCTTAAGGACCACATTTGAAATTGAACATTCTAACAATTGTGACCATTGTGACTTAGATTTAGCAAATGAAATGTTTCAGTGTACAGCAAAATTAATGAGATTTTCAGTCTTCGATTGTAGAATTACCGCAATGAGGGAAGGTCTAAGAAATGGACTCGTACGTACCTTAGGCCAGAAACACATTTTGAGAGCATAGGCGATGGACGAGGCGAAGAGCACAACGATCCCGACGATCCAAATGACAGTGCCCACAGTCGACGGCACTTGCAGAAACTCCATCGACTTCTGCGTTGCCAGCACTTTCCAAACACAGGACTGGCTACCGAGACCCATCGACATGCCGAAGATGTTGGCCGGCACGCGCAGCAGGAAAGGCCATCTCTTGTCCAGCGGAAACATCGAGTTACGCACATCCTGTCACCACAATTATATATCCCACCGCAGCTAATGTGAGAGAGAGGCCGGAGTCGCATTTGCTAGCCCAGGTTTAAAAATATTGCAACCAAGATTCGTACCATATGTAAGGTTGAACCACCCATAACCGACCAAATAAGGAATTTTGGACGAATTTGGAGCTATGCAATAGCAAGGTAAAATATTTTCAGAGGTGTGTTGATAAAAATGATGAGGATTGCAAAAACTTTGGTAATTTTATCTCATGAATTGAAATTACCTATGAATTTTCAAAGACCAAAAGTGCACCGGACCCATTGGCAATCTCTAGACAATTAGCCCACAATTCATGAGCAAGATCGCACTCTAAAGAATCTAACTTGCAACAAGAATAACTCGTGTTGCAATGGCCCGCAATTCATGGGCAAGCTTGCAATAATAGAGTTTTCTGCAGTGAAAGGAGCCTTGAGAAAGGGCAAAGGGTTCTCTGGCTTGAAGGTCAAAGAGTCACCTTTGATTTTGCACACAGGTGTGTTAGTCACCATTACAGAAAATTTGGACTCTCTAGAAGGCCGCTAAGTGGTGCTGAAAGGGACCCTAGTTTCTTTTTATTTCGCATGGACAAAAAAATTTCCCCTATTGTTGTGGCCACCAAGTGTGATCACTCTAGTAGAACAACCAAATGCTAGAGCATTGGTAAATGAGCAGCTGTGTTCTATTGGAGGAAATTGAAATGTACTCTGACAGTCAAGATATTCACACGAAATGAATCTTTTTTTTTTGTCATGTCTTTTCTATAGCTCCGTAGGGCCTAGGAAATAGAGTGGCTTGTCAAACCCTAGTGGCCTTCTGCAGAGTCCAGAATTTCTCTAATGCACTCTCCGAAATCATTGACACAGTGATGTTGTGAATTAGTTTTGTACGAAACTGAAAGACAAGTGGAAGGCGAAGTTGTTGCAAACTGACCTTCATTCTGTCGAGCTCGATGCCACTCATCCGATCGCAATAGGTTTCTGAGAAATGGAAGGGATCAAATTCGTCAAGGCTAAGACGACGGTGAAATTCCCCCGACAGGTCCGTTTCCTGCCCAGTATTGGCTTTGAATTCTTGGGAGTGCCGGTGCCTGTGAACGTGTTCCTCGCTAGTGTGATCCATCCCTGCGACACAGGCACAATCCTTGTCAACCGTGTTTCACCTTTGGTAGAGGACTGGYACCTAAAAGCAACAATTTTAGGATGTAGTATGGTTCCTAGTACCATTCGACTGAATGCTTATTATGTTATTAACCAAATTGCAGAGGGGGTTTCACCGCATTAAACTAGGTGTGTCTTACTCGAATTCCATATGTAAAATTTGTTGGGTTTCAAAGTTGAATTGTTAGATGGCTTAAAACCAAAATGAATTCCGATGTCAAAGTGGTTTACGTTTTCAAACCAATATGCAGTCGGCGTGCAATATTTTTAAGGTGTTGCATTTAGGTACTTCTACCATTAACTACACCAAACCATTGAATCTAAACAAAAACTGGGGACACAAAGTTTTACTGGAAGACGGAGACTAAGATTCGGAGATCTGCCTATGATCTCAGTTAAACATTATTAACCATTCTTGTAGGCTCCTTTTTCAAACAAGGACCCTGCTAGCTAGTATGGTGGCGGTGGCCACTAAAATGAAAATCTCAAATGTTCCAAGAATGTTGTGGATATTAATTCCTTCCTGTAATTTCTGAGTCCGAAATGTTAAGAATCGACTTTTATTAGCTGTGACTTCACCATCTACGTACGTAGGCCGGGAGCGTTTGCAAAGGCATTTGGGATTGAGAAACCGATATTTCGTTCAAATGGCGGTATTCCGCACTTTCACGTGAAGACAGTGCCAGTGCGGTCTGATATCTAGACCTGTCCTAGAAATATCCGAGAAATGAATGGAAAAAATGGCGTATGGAATAAAAATTACCTTGGGAACGCTCAGTTCTCGCCCCGCCGGGGTTCAGGGGGGTGTACTGTAGTACTGTGCTGTACTGGCAACGACAATCTGGAGGCATTCAAAGGGTATGGGTACTTATGGGAACGTGAGAACTTAGTTGTACAAAGCGCCAGAACAACGTCGTGTCGGCGCTACACCTGTCCTGACGTCACGCAGGCCAGGAAGGTCAAATTTGGGCGATTTCATCCAGGGCGGGGGTTTGCCAGCAGTTCTATCAACTGTTTTCATCCATGTAATAATAATAATAATAATTTTTAAGGTTGAAACCCATTTCCATGTAAGTATTATAATTGGACTCTCTACTCTGATGGATCTTTCCAAGGATATGGCGAATTTCAAAAAATTGGCGGTATTCCATGCGCCATTTTTAGACCACGCGATTTGAAGTGTGAAGTGACATCTAGGACAAGTATATATTTTAAGATATCTATGACATGTCTAGATGTCAAAAATCTATGATGCTCTTAGATTTCAAACCGTGCAGTCTAAAATATCTAGTATTGATATGGATTTCAAAAATTTAGGTCAAGTATAAATTCCAGAAATCTATGACGAATTTAGATTTCAAATTGCGCAGTCTGAACTTTAAAAAGTGCCAAAATAACATAATATTGCCAATTTTTTGAAATTCACCATGGATATTTATAGTTACGGACGGTCAAGGTAAAAGAAGCTATGTGAGATATGGAAAAGCTAGTGTTCAAAATTGATTCAACTTAATTAAATCACAAGATTGTCCTAAGTCCTAACTTGTGAGGGCTAATAATTATTGTCAAGGTGTAACTCTGGGGTACATCCTTTATCTAGAATGTACCCCCTCTAAAAGTGGACCTCACTAGTAGAAAAACATGTCCTAAATGACTATCCTCAATGACTAAAAAGTGTCCGCAATGACTCATTTGTAGTCATTGTGGACAATTTTCAGTCATTTAGGGCAGTCATTTATAGCATGTTTTCTACTAGTCCCTCCATGTCAAAAAAGGTTGCCAGTTACACATACACAATGAAGGCATATTCTTGATTTACTAGGATATAAATGATCATTGCAAATACTTGTCGACTAAATTATAATCTATGATGGTTTTACTATTAATAGTCAAACCTCTGTGATAATTACGCATTGTAGAAGTCCTATTGTAAAAGTCCTAGTCCTTGTTATTTTCTCAAGATTTCGTACGAATTTTCATAATCAACAGCCTACCTAGTGAATAATTTAGTTTTCAGTTTTCATTATGGACCCATCAGTTTTCAGTTTTCATCAGTCTGTAATTCTGTATTGTATTGAAGTCTAAACTCTCATCTATCATACACTGCTAGCTACCCATAAGTAACAGCAACCTGAAGAGCTGTATCTAAAAATTTGAAATTTGAAATTATTTGAGCTTGATCAACAATACCATCAGTCATGGTGTGGAATAAGATGACTATATTACATTAGAAAAATATTGAGATCCATTATATTGAGAATATTAGAGTAGGACAAACTGAGTTTGATTTAAAAGTCATTACATAAGTTGACTTCCCCTTGGTTAGCCGAATTCGAAGTTGCACATACACTGGCAAGGATATAAACGTACGTTAAATTTCACCTGGGTGCTATTCGAATACTAACGAATTATCAAGAGATTGGCCCTTTTCAAATGGCCCATGTCTGGAATTTCAGATCTGCACCAATCCTACCTTTTTTAATTTTTGAGGTTTGAGTAGTCGAGTAYTCAAGTGTCTCTCGATTACTCGATTTAAGATGCCAACCACAGGGGTCTCATATGCAGTTCCCTGTGTTAAAATTCCCGGTGAGTCTCACTTTTCCCGGTGTTCCCCAGTGTATACACTCCGGGAAAAGTGAGACCCACAGGCAATTTGAACACCGGGAACTGCATATGAGACCCCTGTGAACTGAAAAGAAAATAACCATGTAACTTCAAGGATCACAACGCATACTAGTATGTAGTTAGACATAATTTGAAGAGTGTTCCTCCGCAGTCTTTCTCAGTCACTCTGTGGAGCAGTACTGAGCACCAGGTATACTCTACCATTTACGTACTAATTAATCTTCTCTTTGACACAAGTGAGTAAGGAAACGCATACTCAGCTCGAAAGACGTTCTCGAGCTCCACATACGTACGAGAACTAATATATGTAACGAGGGGTTTGAGACAACTTAACTTAAGCAAGCAAGTGCTGCAGCTAGATCCTGGCCACTTAAGTGACCTTCCTGCTTCCCTAGATTCAAACTATACAGTATATCTGCAAGCAGACATATATATACAAGCTCACCTTTTCACCGAAATCCGCCCAATCCTGGCAACAGACAACCAAACCATGGCGCCCAACTCAAGTAGTAGCTAGCCAGGGTACAATCACCTCATGGCAGGTTGAACTCGGTGAAATCAATCAATACTCAGAAAGATCGATTACTAGCTACKGACTGAATCATTCATTACCTAAGTAGCAGCTAGGAGCTAGCTTTGATCGAAGAATTAGCAAATAAATATATAATCTACAGTCGCTAGCTAGCACTCGGTCATTCAATTCACATACATCGACACAGCAACAAATTAAAGCAAATTAAAGCAAATTAAAGCAGATACATAGAAGCTATTGATCGATCGACTCACCAGCTGAATGATGGATCTGCAGCTAGCTAGCTAGCTAGTAATTAGCGCTCAATGCATGGCCGGGCACACCCTGAGTACGTCGACCTTTACATACACTC
Source organism: Pleurozium schreberi (assembly GCA_006891605.1). Taxonomy (NCBI): domain Eukaryota; kingdom Viridiplantae; phylum Streptophyta; class Bryopsida; order Hypnales; family Hylocomiaceae; genus Pleurozium; species Pleurozium schreberi. The sequence goes on along the minus strand of VACF01001565.1, from coordinate 248,431 downwards.
ATCCAGGACACTCAAATGTCTCCACTCCTTGTCACGCCACAAATATTGTTCCATGGTGCTCACCCTTCTTCGATTTCCTCTCTCTAAGCTATATATGTCGTTCTAAATAATGATTATTATTATTGCAAATATATATAATTGTACATATTTTAAATCTGTGTTGGGATTAAGTCACAATGACCGATCGATGTAGCTAGAGGAGCGCGCTCTTACACCAGTGTGCTGTGCTGTACCTTGCCAGTTGCCACCGATCCTTCCTAGCTACTTAGCTAATGCATGACGAAGGCTGGTTAACTTTTAAGTGAAAACTTTGTTGGATTAATTTGGGGGTGATTGTGGATGTTTGACACTACACGTGGCATTAATTGGAGGACGCAATTTTTCATTTTTTTGTTGGTGTGGCTTTCTAATTGTTTGGTCGACATTCCTTGCACCTGAAGGCAGGCGAAGGCGAAGGAGGGAGGGAGTGGAAATTAAAAAGCTTGTTGTTGCTTATGTTACCGGGGCATTGGAATATGATCAGCCGGTTTGGAGGCGGCGACTCTTGGGGCGTTGAAGAGGCGCTAGCTCGGGCCGGGTTGGCTCCAGGAAATGGCTTTCAGCTGNTAGTAGCTAGCCAGGGTACAATCACCTCATGGCAGGTTGAACTCGGTGAAATCAATCAATACTCAGAAAGATCGATTACTAGCTACTGACTGAATCATTCATTACCAAAGTAGCAGCTAGGAGCTAGCTTTGATCGAAGAATTAGCAAATAAATATATAATCTACAGTCGCTAGCTAGCACTCGGTCATTCAATTCACATACATCGACACAGCAACAAATTAAAGCAAATTAAAGCAAATTAAAGCAGATACATAGAAGCTATTGATCGATCGACTCACCAGCTGAATGATGGATCTGCAGCTAGCTAGCTAGCTAGTAATTAGCGCTCAATGCATGGCCGGGCACACCCTGAGTACGTCGACCTTTACATACACTCATCCAGGACACTCAAATGTCTCCACTCCTTGTCACGCCACAAATATTGTTCCATGGTGCTCACCCTTCTTCGATTTCCTCTCTCTAAGCTATATATGTCGTTCTAAATAATGATTATTATTATTGCAAATATATATAATTGTACATATTTTAAATCTGTGTTGGGATTAAGTCACAATGACCGATCGATGTAGCTAGAGGAGCGCGCTCTTACACCAGTGTGCTGTGCTGTACCTTGCCAGTTGCCACCGATCCTTCCTAGCTACTTAGCTAATGCATGACGAAGGCTGGTTAACTTTTAAGTGAAAACTTTGTTGGATTAATTTGGGGGTGATTGTGGATGTTTGACACTACACGTGGCATTAATTGGAGGACGCAATTTTTCATTTTTTTGTTGGTGTGGCTTTCTAATTGTTTGGTCGACATTCCTTGCACCTGAAGGCAGGCGAAGGCGAAGGAGGGAGGGAGTGGAAATTAAAAAGCTTGTTGTTGCTTATGTTACCGGGGCATTGGAATATGATCAGCCGGTTTGGAGGCGGCGACTCTTGGGGCGTTGAAGAGGCGCTAGCTCGGGCCGGGTTGGCTCCAGGAAATGGCTTTCAGCTGGCATCTTGCGGACTGTCTGGCAGTTAGTTCGTTAGGGACGGAGGGGATGAATGCTCACGAGTGCGTGAGGAGCCGTCCAGCGAAAAAAATCCGTGGTCCATATTCCACCCACATTTTTTGCTACTGTGTTTTCTGAATTTTCTTATGTTCTTTTTTACCATGTGAGCAAGTGAAAGCAGGTTCCAACGCACCAAAGAACTCAACATATGGATACCGTATGCAAAAGCTAGGAAGGGTCAAATAACATTTGATTGTATGTGTTCTAAAATTGTTTCTTCAATATAGGTACATATTGATTTAGGAGATGTACACCGAGTAATGATGGTGGTTTGAAATAGGGACGGTGGAGTTTTGGAGGTACTCACCTTTAGTTAGAGCATCTATAATTAGTGCATTCCTCAATAACCCTTTAGCATTTGATTGGTAGATTTTTGAATTCATGCATATTTTGGCTTATATCTTATGAATATCATACTATTTACCTTAATTTTTTCAAAGTCATCATACAAAAAGGGCAATTCTTTAAAGGTCAAGCGTTGGTTTGGATGAATGAGAAGTTTTGCAGTCAAAAAGGGCTTCTTTGTCATTGATCAAAATTGGGTGTCACTTCGAAGTGCTAAGGGGGTAATTGCTAAAATTTCACTATTTATAATAAGAATTTGAAATTTTTATCATTAGAAGCGTGTACCAAAGTACTACGAAGTTTGAATAGGTACCAAAAAAAATCAAATTTAGACATTTGGCAATGTAAACAAATTGCTTCAATAGATTTTGAGAGACAAAAATGATAGAAAAGTGGGCAAGTCATACTTACCAACTTAGCACATTGCACTCAAATAGTTGGCAATTGCATATTATAAAGACAAAAGTTTGGTATCATAGAGACATTGTCAATTTGTCATATCATATTTAATGAGATTTGTATTCCAAATAAATGCATTATGTAAATGCTCCACTTACAAATAAACATCATGGATTAAAAAAGATCGTGGCAAGAAAATAGTTTTGGATGTTCAATACAAATTCAAGTGATTTGTATTAATTATATAATAGGACAAATATCATCAAATCTATTCACAATGGTTGCAGCAACAAATTGCAACCACTATAGATCATCTATGATAGTAAATGAAGCCTCAAGTCTTTAAATTATTCAAAATCTTCAAATAAGCTATAAGCGTCCTTACATCCATATTTGGGATGATGAATATATTACTTTGTGACAATGTTTTGTCCCATCAATTCTTCATTCCATAAAAAAGAGACCTTYTGTTCATRAATAATTTGGTGAAATTAGAACCTTAGAAGGAATGATATATTTGTACATATATATAAATAATTTTTTTTTAATAAAAAATATTTAGACAATAAAGATTTAATGATCATTACACACTATAGGGTACTAAAATCCATCATGCATCAATATGTGCGTGAAGAGCTCAATTTGCACAAGTTTTGCCCCAAGTAACWCATCATTGTATCAAAATTTGTTACTTCATTTTACTACAACTACTATTTGATCTTTACKGAAAATATGAAGAGTTTATACTCCTTATGGCTTTTATGAAATGCACATTCAAAGCAAAAAAAATTTWAAATATGCATTTTGAAATCCTCAAAGTTAATCTATGATTTTGAATGTTAAAGTTAAATATAACAACGTGAAAAAATTGAAAACTAGTATAAACGTGAAAAATATAATCCTTGTGAAAATAAATGGATAATTGCAATAAACACTTGTCAAATTAGTTTTTATTTTTATTTTCAACCTTTAATATTTTTTGCACTATGAACCACCTTTAATAATTTGTAGTCAAATTTCATTGATCATGGTGCAAAAGTAGGGGTCTTTTGGAGGCCCCATTTTCTTTCTAATGTTTGTGGGTGACACAATATTTGTGTCTTTATAGAATTAAAAGGATAAATTAATGTAGTAGTAGGGGAGTGTTCTAATGCAATTTTTTCTTTTGCATAGCAATTGTGAATATACTAAATTGTAAACCACTAGATTCATACCAGAGATCTTTATCGAATGAGTTGTCTTATAGATGGTGGCACATAAGAAGGTTCTAAATAAAGACTACAAATTTGCCTATTTTTTGTTATGTGTTAAGTCATTCACTTCTAARATTGAAGTATACTAGAATGARAAATATGAAGGCAATTCAYAMTCTTATGGAAGGTGATCATCTACATTCACGAGGCACACATATATAGTTGAYCCATCATCTACAAATGTTTCATTCACACTAGTCTTTCATACTCGTATTAAGTCAATTAACCTTCTTCTGCAAGGTGATGAGCCGCTGAGCGCATCTACAGCCTTATTTGCCAATCTTGATGTGCTCAAATTTTCCATCTAATTTTGAAGAGCCCTTAATTTCCTTGTCATTTACCTTTGCTCACCAAATACAACCTATAAATAGTCAAGTGATGTACCACTCTCATCAATCAGAATAAATGATAAAACAACTAAACTTAGGATGAACATTGATTTCAAGGGCCATTCCTTGACATGCTAGGATTGACTGTCAATGGAATATTGTGACTTGTGAGGGACCGTAACACTTTTCATCCACAATTGAAGTGCCTCAAAACCTCTAGCATGACATGGTGGCCATGCTCTTACAATATTTTTTATGGTGAAGACATGACTTGCAAATGCTAGAAGAGTGAGCATGAATTTCTTTAAGCAATTTCTTGGTCCTTTGCATTTTAATGAAAATTACCATTACTATGTGAAATTCTTGGTCCTTTGCAACTTTGGCACTTTTACAATTTAGACTACGCGGTTTGAAAACAATAACCTGTCCTAGATGGTCTAGACTAGGCAATTTGAAAATGGCGCATGGAATATTGATATTTCAACGAAATTTGCCATGATAAAGTAATAAATATTTAGTTAAGCAAAATGGGAACGCAACGCTAGCCTTGGAATGTCGACGTCATTAATCAGTGCAACAATTGCCATCGATGGTGTGGGAGTGCTTGCACTTCTACCTTTATGCAGAGCATTTCCTTTATTACCAATTCATTTGATGAAATTTGAAGTAATATGTGGTATATTCATACATTTAGATGTCAACCAAGATGCTCATAAATTCAAAAAGAAATCCAAGTGCAAATCAAGGGTTAATACTTGACCTCTAAATGCCCAAGGCATGTTTTCAGCTTCTTCGCTCCAAGTTGAACCAAAAAACAACACTTTGATAAATCATATCAATAGTTTTTAATTGTAACCATACAAATTTAAACTAGACATGTTAGAGACTACATTGGAAAAGAAAACATAAAGATATCACTTATGAGTTAAAAGATTATAATGTTTAACGACTTTGAGTGAGAGGCTGTCAAAACTACAAAAGAATTTCAATTCACTCTTTGCATGCTGAATCTGAAAGGAAATCTCTGGACCAAAGGGGAGATGGCCTTGCATCAAGAAAACGTATTGTGCATAATTTTGAGTATGCATCTTACTCAAAAATTGAACCTCTTTAAAGAATTAATAAACAAAAAGATATTATGCCTATATCACTCTTTTGTTTTATGCGTTCAATGTTTCCAGCGCTACGAACACRCAACCTCTCATAGCATAGCTAATTGTTTTATTGCCACTACAAGGTGCAAAGAAGATGCTTCTATTCCAAAACTTCAAGATGGTTACAAACACAATCTCTCAAGTCTCAACCCACACTTACATTTGAGAGGAATTTTCACTTTTTCAGTTACCTCTATTAAAACAAACCCAAAGAAATATTTGCCCAAAATTTCTTGTTACCTCTAATAAAACACACCCAAAGAAACAAAATTTCTTGTTACCTCTAATAAAACACACCCAAAGAAACATTTGCCCAAAATTTCTTGTTACCTCTAATAAAACACACCCAAAGAAACATTTGTCCATTGTCCATATTGTCAAATTTGCTAAAGTTTGTGTTAGGTCTTGTCGTCAATTAAAAGTGAGAAGATTGCAGATTCAATTGACAATTGAAAACATTTGGAACAACAAATGAATGAAAATTGTCCCAAGCAAATATAATCTTCGGTTTTTCATCCTTCTAAATATTTGTAAATTCKTGTGTTAATTCTCTTGTATTTTTATAGTATTGATTTTCACAACTTTATTTTGCAAATTTTCTACAGTTCAAGCTGTTTAAGTATGTGAGTATGTCTAACCTTTTTAGCTAAAAACAACCTCAATAATTAATTACAATTCAAATCTTTAAAAATCAACACAATTATATTCTAGAATTTTGARCTCAAAGCCAAAAAAATTGGTGAAATTTACAAAATTCAATCTATTGTCAAATATAAGATATTTCGTTTCAAATTTTATTGAAAATATGAATTAACATAGCAACTGATCTAATTATATGAATATGAATGATATATAGATCATACTTTAAAACTATTTTTGCAATTCATCATTATATTATTATTTAAAATTGCATTTTATAATGTCTCTTTACAATTTTGACTATTTATATTTTCTTTTGGTCTTTAATTAAGTAGATAACATGTAGACTCAAATAACACTACTCAATTGTTCTGTTGGTTTGGTTGCGTCAATCCAGTCACTATTCTATTGATTTTGACAAAAATTCGWAGATTTTTTATCATGTATAGATCATACAACAGAATTTTCAAAGTGCTAATCATAATCAATAAAAATCAATCCAGGGCTCTCTAATTCAMAAAGTAGATATTTTTAAGAAATAATTGCAATGATGTGGCTCTTGAAACAAGGTCAAGAGCTTGAAAATCTCTCCATAGGTTTATGTTCTTGGTGCATATTTTTTTATTGTATCATTTTAAAATTAGAGAATCAAAATTCTAATATTGCAAATTCATTTTTTCAAATTGGTAGGAATACTTCATAAAATTTTCTACATTTTTTGTAAAATTATAAAYGAATAGCTAAAAATATGAGTGAAAATTGATTATCAATTGAAATCTAATGCTTTTCACGGCTTCAATGTCAATGTTTAAATTTCCATTACCAATGTCTTTTGATCTAAGAGCGCAACCTCAAAACCTTCAATTGAGGGTCAATAAAATTATAATTCCACTTGGGTTTGATTTATAATACAAGCTCACACCTCTGAAAATATGTGTTCCTTTTGAAATTGGCCCCAAGATATTGAGATTGCAAATCAAGGTGGTAATGGGTAGTTCCACTTTAGTAAGAATAAACCTCTGTAAGCCAATATGTTACACCAATCCAGGACCTATTGAGTAAGAGCACCTCCAATGCGCATACTATTACAAGCATAGTATCTAGATTTTGAAGTAGAGATAGGCAGATCTCATTGTGTTCCAGAAACTTTTGATAAAAAATTGCCCCAACACAAACCTAACAATCCATACCACAAGTGAATCTTACCTCATTATAAAAAGAAAGAAAAGAAAGATTTACATTGAATATAAACCTTTCATGCAAAGAAGGAGAACTTGAATTTGTTAGCATGGAGAACAAGGTTTTGAAAAGGGATGACATTGTTGACTTTTGCTATTGTGTGCCACCTCCCGAACTCTTCATATTTCCTCAAAATGCAGAGCCGAGGATGGAAAGTGACAGGCCCCGGGCATAAAGAATGACTAATGTTGGGTTGCATTGGGGTGTTTCTTTTTAATATCCACGTCATTATGTAGTACCCGTGTGTGATTCATGCTGCATTGGAAGTGCTCTAAGAGCAAGCCCAATGCACACACGTACTATTACAAGCACAATATCCAGATTTTGAAGTGGAGATAGGCCAACCTCATTCCGTTCCGAGAACTTTTGAAAAAGAATTGCCCCAATGTAAACCAAACAATCCATACCGCAAGTGAACCTTTACCTCATTATAAAAAATAAAAATAAAAAGTTTTTACGTTAAATATAGACCTTTCATGCAAAGAAGAAAAGCTTGAATTGATTAGCAAGGAAAACAAGGTTGAAAAGGGATGACCTTGTTGACTTTTGCTATTGTATGCCACCTCTCGGGCGCTTCATATTTCCTCTAAATATCGAGTCGGGGGTGAAAAGTGACGGACCCAAGCATAGAGAGTTACCAATGTCTTTTCCATTCCAAGCCCAGTTACTACAGTGTCTCCTACCACAAATTTTTGTAGGATACATGGTCAAAGGGGTTGTTTTCAGGCGTGTTTTTTAGTATCCCCGTCATAATGCAGTACCGGTGTGCGATTCCGTGCAACATTGGAAGTGCTCTAAGGGAGGTTCTATTGTATCGCATACATTTAAAAATCAAAGGATTCCTCACGAGGGCTTTTGTTTTTAGCAAAATTTTTCCAGATCATCAGAATTCTGACCTCTACTGGCTTGTCCCTCCAAAATCTGGCCTATCCGGAGAGGCCAAAGGGGGGACACCAAAGGGGGGACACTAGTACCAAAAAAACCCGTTTCTCACTCATTGGCAGTTTGGCACGCATACCGCAGTCCAGTACGCCCGCCCCCACTACTGTACGTTCATAACTCCCCGCCTACTCACCCAAGTCGTCGTCACCGAAGTTTCTCCGCTTGTCTGCAGCAGCCCCTCCTGACTACTCCCTTGCAACTTGTTTGCAGCCAAAATGGCGACAATCAATACTATCTCCCCCCCCCCTCACGCTTCCCCGTCACTTCGTTTCACGCGCACCCCATCTCACCGTCATACCACACTCCGCCTTTCCTTCAATCTCACAACCAACATTTCTCTCGGAGCGCAAACAATCCAATTCTTTCCCCCATTATACCCAAGTGCATCCTTCTCATTTCATCAGCAATTTTATTGGTTTCGTGACGTGAAGGATTGGCGATGGGGGTTTACGAGCAAGGCGCGAGCAATTCGCCCTCAGAGCCCGTGATAGGGCACCCAATATACCCGCCTCTTTCCAATCACACAAGCTACGAGCAGCAGCAGCAGCAGCAGCAGCAGAGTCCTCCCCCTGCAGTGGTATACCCGGAGTCGTACAACACGGAAGAATGGGCCTCCAAGCTGTGCTGCTGCTGTAGCGAAGGCTGCGACTCACTCGATGGAGCTCACTGAAGTCACTTCGGGGAGCGGGAGGGAGACAAAACTCTCTTGAGATCAGGCTTTACCTTAACCTTTCACAATTTCTTGTGCAATCATCAAGAGTAAGAGGTAACCCCATTCAAGCAAAGATCAGTGGCCATCGGCAATTCAACCGAGTGTATGTCTTCCATTCAACTTGCTACTTGAATGCAGCTCAAGTGTAATTGGAAAAGATGAGCTGGTGTTGAGAACAGGCTTCATGGGTCTAAAGGTTTTTTGTATCTTGTACCTGTATACTTGCTGTTTTCTTGTTACTCAGATTCCTGTACTCTTTTGTGAGAGCACCCCAATCATTTGATAGAGGGCTTTGGAGTTTGGAGGTTGTTTGATTCTTGTGATTTTGGTTTATCAAGGTTTTTAGAGCTTTGTTGTTGCACTTGTGGAGTGCTATTGATGGGTAGATTGTCTCAGATTGTAAAGTTATTGCCAGTGACCTCGATGTTGATCAAAGTGATGCTGGAGTAGAGTCTTATGACACTAAGGTAGGAGGTTCATAAAGCGCTTATCTAAGAGCTGTAACGTGAATTTGGGTTGGGGAGGTGAAACTTCTTGAAATATTTTTGAAATATATTTTAGTAAATTTTTCTTGAAAGACAAATGGAATTGACATCTAGCCCAAGTTGTTTCATATTTTTTGGAGCTTTGTGGAATTAGTTATGAATTTTTGAAGTTGAAATGGCATAGGGCTCTAAAATTGTCCACCTCCTCCAATGTACACTATTTGTACATTGTTTGTACAACAATAAAAGCATGTACAAATAATATACATTAGAGAAAGTGAGTGATTTTAGAGCTTGAGTGCCTTTAGAACCTTTTATTGGATGTGTTTGAAGAAAGAAATGGAAATTTCAAAACAATTGCAAGTACTTGAGTTTTTGATTGCCCATCCTGTCTAGCCCCTAAGCGCTCTAACGACCATTTTTTGGTCACTGCGTGACTTCGGGTAGAACTTTCGGGTAGAAAAAAACTTTTTTTTGAATTTTTTTTTTTTTCCTTGAAAATATTGGGTTGTCTTTCAGTGTTCATATTCAAAACTAAGATCACGATGGTACAAAAAAATCATAAGAAAAATAGCATGATGTGTTTAGAATTTTCTAGTGTTGAAAAACTTACTATTTGACAAAAGAACTGAAATTTTTATGACCACATCTTATGCATTTTTTTACAATTCAATAGAAACCACTATTTTGACCAATCAAAAAAAATTTCAAGTGTTAAGGATAGAAATTGTATTTTTGGTGAATTTTTGAAGTTATATCTTCAAAATTCATTTGAAGAGAATCTGAAAATAATTTTATAATTTTGACCATACAGATATCTTCTACTTTTTGTGCTTCACATAAACTTCTTTAATGCAAACTTCAAAAAAGTTATAGAATTTATATTTTATAACACATTTATGTTTTGTCCGAACCCCTTGGGCTTTTAGGGCCTAGGGAACCATCTCATAGGACACCACTTTACAAGTGAATAGTCCTCAGTGGGCACACAAGTCCCATGTTTTCCTAGATTCTTTGAGTTTATGCACAAAAGTTGCAAGCATTCATTTAACCCTTGAAAGATGGACTTTGGTGATTGTGGAATCATCCATTTAGATATTATGGGAATCATTGGTTCCCAAAAATACAAAAGAACTCATTGGAAGTCAAATTATTGTAGAAAATCTCCTTTTTCCAAACACAATTTTAAGGATGAATAGTTGTAGTTTCATATCACATAGAAAGCTTCTTTGTCATCCATCAGATACCAAATGTCCGTGTCAACATTCACAAGGTATTGGTCACCATGTAAATCAATTGCTTAAGAAAATCCAAAAATACTCATTGGAGGTCAAACTATTGTGCATGACCTCCCTTTCTTGCACAAAATTCCAAGGATAAATACCTACATTTCTATTTTAAATAGAAGGATTCTTTGTCATCCTTTGGTCACTTTTGTGCCTTTGTGCCTTTGCAAGGGTACCTTGAATAGTAAAACTTGTGACCAAGATAGTTAGCCCACAATGCTCCAAATAAGTGCATTCTTCATATATACATGAACTTTGAAAATCATTGATTGACTCTTTTTTGACTACAATATTTTCATAGGATTAATCCATTCAAATGCCCATTCAATTCATCAAAATTATCTTTGGGCTTAATAATGAGAGTTGTCTAAGGATAGAATATTCAACCAATCAAATGTGCGTTGCTTAATCTACAAGATTGCATTTAAATTCTCCAATATGTTTTGTTGTCTCTCAAGTTTTCAAGTTGAAGTGAAAACTATACTTGAAATTTTTTTATTTCATTAGTTAGAACTCAAATTTAAAATAAATCAATTTGATGGTCAAAATTGAGATGAACAGAAATGCTAAAATTGTCAATACTCACTACATGATGATATACATTCAACCATTGTTTATATCCAATAGTACATATTATTATTAACCAACATCTTCATAACTTCTTCTAGATCCTAGAAAGAGAGGTAACTTTCATTACATGACATGTGAGGGCAATGGAGGGCCGTTTCAACCCTATTCCCAATGCCATAAAGGAACGGCTGGTTGTTGTCAGGGTTCCAATTACTAAAAAAAAAAATTCTTTTTTGTAAATAAAAAATAAATAAAAATCTCTTTAAAAAAATAAAAAAATAAAAAATAACGTGGCAAACTCTTGGCCTTGTCAGAGCGCTGATGTGTGCGCATTTTTCTGGGTCATTCTGTAGTTTGGAAACTCACAGTCTCTTGGAGACCTCAAATCTCATGTAATGTCTAATACACCTCGAGCGGGTTCTTGTCTTTAGTTTAATTGAAGTTTGTAAACGGTGTATTCCCTCCTAGATCCTAGCATTAGATGTTTTTTGAAGCCTAAACAAGAATGCAAGTGCCCTCAAGTTTCCAAATTGTCAAGAATATGGGAACTTTGCCACATCAACAATTTGATGTGGTTGGGAGACTATTACATACTTACATCAAGATAATATTTTTAATTAATTTTCAAATATTATTTATATTATATATATAATTCTTAAGATTTATTATTTAATATTCTAACTTTAGTGTAGTAATTCACAGTAAGAGAAACAACCCTGAAATAGTCTTCCGGAGGCTTCAAAAAAAATCTAATGAAAGAAAGGTACTCCTTTCAAGATACCTTGGGTGGGTGTCTTTTGTTTAATTGAGATGTGTGGAGGGCTTGACACTAAAACTCTGAATTGGTGGGGGCCACCCCAAATGACCAAGGCTTGGAGGGCTTGCCACGACAACATGCACTATGTAACTACTACAAAATACAAATGCCAAGGAGGGTAAGAACATTATCTAGACTATTGAATTGAATTTAGTCTAATGATGTGGCATAGCCCATCAATAACATATCCACAAATAAAATCATCGAGTTGTAAAAATTGTGAAATCAATCGTATTGCCTTGTGAAATTGAAATGCTTTTGTCATTAGAGAAATCATAGAACACAATTCAGTTCTTTCAAATATTTAAGTGTCATTTTATGAATCCATAAATTTTGTACAATCAAATCTTGAACTTTGGAATTGAATCTCTCTCCAATCTGGCTCCAAAAGTCTCCACATCCACTTCAACAAGCCTTCAAAGAAACCAAATAGTATTCCTMCATTGCATTTGTACATTCAAATTCCAATTAGGTCTTGCTAATAGTAAAAGACACAAAGTGTCCAATGGATGAAAGAGAATCCTTCTATATATATGTTAGACAAAAGTGCAAATGCTCATTCATGGAATTTTGTGTGAAAAGCGGATGTCTTGCACAATAGTTTGACCTCTAATGAGTGCTCTTGTCATTTTTTAACCCTTAAACAATGGACTACATCCATTTTCGATGTAGTGATTGTGGAACTCATCCATTTTGATACTGTAGAAATCACTAGTTGAAAAAATCCAGAAGCACTTATTAGAAATCAAAGTACTGTGGAGTGCTTAGCGAAAGCGTAAGCTGCACACCGCCCTGAGTATCGATAGCCAGCATGCCTGCCAAGTAGTCAAATTGCTTGAAAAAAATTCACATGTATTGGATCTCATTTAAAATAGATCAAGGTTGGTGCAACTATTCCCAACAATGTACAAAATCAAAACGGTATTACGTTCGCCAAATCCAAGATTTACTCCACGTGTAAACGACCAAGAGTGTTGGTTTGAGAAGCCATACACTTTGGAGATCAAAAATCGCACTCAGAAATGCAAAAACAAAGGGAACTTACGGAGCTATAACAGCCCGTGCATTGGTGAGCTTGGGCAGTCCTGAGGAACGCAACCACTGCTCCAATTCCTGGGTCAACTCCTCAGCTACAAGCACAAATAACAAAGCATCAGCTCACGCCATGGAAAACAAAAAACATACGATCGTTTACAAAGAGCTAACCCTGTAACCCTAATTCTCAGAACGACGAGTACATGAAGATAAATCAGAATTGAACAGAGCAGCCACAGAAGTTGATAGCACAACCAGTCATAAAGAGAATCAACTCCGGTAGCTATGGTCACCAAGAAAATGCACAACAAATTGATCCCAACACAAAATTCATGAGTTTTAAAATGTAAAGAAAATCCAACGACCCCCAAAGGATGATTCAACCAATACCATTATCGGTGTACCAGGAGCCAGCATGAGACGCTTCCCTGCACGCCATCCTCCAAATATCACACTGCAAGTCGCAAAAAGAAGCAATCCTTCAATTGCGCCGGCAACGCAAACCCTGAAAGAAGACAATCCACACCACTCAGCGGCCCTGCTCCTGGGGTTTGCTTGAACCACAATCAACCACCATCAAGGGCTGATTCAACACACACACACACACATACACTCACTCCAACAATTGAACCATATGGAACTGCAAGACGATGAAAAATTCTACCTGGAGAGAAAGCTGTTGCAAAATTGGGAAAGACGGATGGCATGAGCATGTGGTAGCGTAACCGTCGCAGTGATGAGTGCGGATGGCATCCGCTGCAAAATGCTGCTCATTTATTGAAGGAAAAAGSGAAGCAAGTCATGTGAGGGACCTGTGAGTGAGGGAATCATGAYTGAAGGTGCGACGGAGAGACCTTTTACTTTTTACGATTGAGTGGAAGTTCCAGCCACACTAATTGCCACAATGCGAGAGTCGCCTGCCCTGTACTGTACTGTACAGTACAGTACTGTCTACAGGGCATTCTTGCTTGAAATGTAAGCAATCCTAAAAGGTAAGAGCATCAGTATTATAAGCGCTAAGCAGTGTTTTTTTTTTGGTTTTCGGACAAATGGTTAGGTGGCCTTCCTTTCAAGAGCTTTTAAGTTGTGTGGCTCCGTCACTTGTAGGGCTTTAACTAAAAGAGGCCAATTTAGAGTATGTAATTTTGAATATGTAATTTATGTATGCAATTTTTGTATGTATTGGCTTTGAATGACAAATGAAATGAGGTTTAGGAAGCATTGTGGCATTAGTGTACAAGGCCATAATTTTTGTCTGGCATTTTTTCACTCATTTACCCTTTTTTTTTTCTATAGGCTTGAAGCTAGACATTTTTTTTTGAAGAAATTGGGCATTTAATTGCCTAAAAAAAAACCCTGGCGCTAAGGTAGTATGCTCCTAACCCTTGACATCAAGGCGCACGTTTTGTGTCCGATGGATGACAGAAAATCTTCTTGTGTAGGATAGAATTATAACTAGTCATCCTCAAAATTTTGTGTGAAAATGGGATTACTTTCAATTCCAGTGAGTGCTTTAAAAAAAGGTGATTATCGCGGTATTAAAATGGATGATATCCATGGTCTTTGGTCCATTATTAAAGATTAACCCTAGAAAGGCGCGGGGGGCCTGTGGAAATCATCATTTCTGAAACTATGAGAACAATTGGTGTTAAAAAATTCAAAATAACTCATTTGAAATCAAAGTACTATAGAAGATCTCCCCTTTCCACACAAAATTTCAAAGATGAATAGTTGCACTTCTATCCCACATGGAAATATACTCTATCATCCATTGGACACTAAATGTCCACGGCATCGTTACTGGGTCAAGGTAATCTGCGCCTAACCTTTGAACATCAAGGCGGATGTTTTGTGTCCAATGGATGACAGAGAGTCTTCTTGTGTAGGATAGAAGTGCAACTATTCATCCTTGGAATTTTTTTATAAAAATGGGAGATCTTCTACAGTACTTTGACTTCCAATGAGTGCTATTGAACTTTTTTCAAACGAATGATTTCCACATAATCAAAATGGATGATTTCCACGGTCACCAGTCCGTCTTTTAAGGGTAAAAGTGACCTTTTAAGAGCTGATTGCTTCTAGGGGAAGCACGAACCTTTGGAAAAAATTTCAAGTAAATTTTTGTAAGAAGAAAAATGGAAATGTCATATTACCTAAGTCGTTTCATCTTTCAAATATACTAGTTTGCTTTGTATTTTTGCCACAACTCTATTAGTACAAGCTATTTCCACCCTTTTATTGTATTTCATGCATATGTTTTTTTATAGTCCATACAAAATCCTACTTGATTTTCTTAGACTAAGCACAATCTACAAAGTTATAAAGTTGTAAGTGATGATAAGTTAACTTGCACTCACAATGCCAAATATTGGAATTGACYTTGTTGTCATATGGCACTATAAGAAAACAGGGCCAAGAACGTCTTACATTGTTCAAAAAACATGCCCAATTTTTTTGGACATCACTTAGAACGTGGTCTTCCAAGGTCCCCAAAATATGCCATGTGGCAGACAGCTCAATTTCACTTAAGTTAAACACAATTCTTGCTTCACAAAATCCCATATGGATTGTTTCTCTACCTACCAACCTACTTGCATAAAGCTCATCTCTTTTCATCCATAGTACACATCCATCCATTTCCTTTTTTTTTGGCAAAGTATGCCACGTCGTTGCCCTTTCCCTAAATTTTTACATACGTTTATATTTTACCATATTAAAAATTAATTTTCATTAATTTAACCATAATCAATACGGGTCTACTTGCTGACATTACTATAGCAAAGTTTGCAATTTTTATATCTACATAGCTTTCAAGACTTCAAGATTTTGAAATTCTAGCATTTCAAAATTCTAGTATCTTCAACTGATCTCCATTGGTAGCATGGTAAGTATTGGAATATACGTCCCTAGTCCTAATATACATCCTAATATATCATTTTTTAGCTCTAAATTTTAATTTTGTAACCTAAAAGCATTATATAAAGATAGAAAATGATCAAAGTTGAAATCCAATTGGGAGGTGTTTGAAAATAGAAAATTGGTTTTGGATAAAACCAAAACATTCAAAAAATTTGATATATTTTTATGTACCTTAATTACGAATTGTGGGTTGTTAGGAAGTATGGCGCCTAACTTTTGACCAATCAAGAAACCACCTTCACGAAGGTAGGTGACGAATATTAAGATAAGTGTTTTTTGTAGTCACTTGCTTATTTATGTGGAACTAATATGATAATAGGAAACATAGTGGAGAAGATGGTGAAAGAATGAAGTAATAAGGAGAGGATGGAAAACTTAAAGGAATAAAATAGATACCTTAAAGCACAATAAAAGTCCATCTTGAGATAATAAATATGGTAGTTTGTTCAACAATTTTTTGGTTCATTGATGACATGCTACAATATCAATATTATAAAATTTGTTGATGTTAGTATAGTATATTGTGTGCTAGCTGTTATAGCCACTTCATGGTGCATAGTGTAAAACTATGCACTATGGAAAAAAAATTTAATTTAAAATTTTTCAGTTTTTAATTCAACCCCTCTCCCCTTTCAAAAAATTTTAATTTTAATTTTTTTTTGGGGGGGGGGGGGGGGGTTGAATTAAAAATTAAAAAAATTTTAAATTAAAATTTTTTTCCACTCCTCACCCATCCTTTGTCACCTTCCCCTTCTTGTAATTTTCAGGGGTGGGTGGAAGGGCAAACAATATGGGATATATTCCATATTGCACTTGTATTTGTACCATATCAATACCCGTATATATTCCAATACGTATCCGTGTCAGTACCCGTATTAGTACCGTATGAATACCGTATTAGTACCCAATCCCGTATCTGTATCCGTATTCAAATTTTTTTGAGATCAACGGTTGTGAGGGGGGTTGTAATTTTTTTACAAAAAAATCAACAATTATGGTTTTTTAGCAGGGAGGGGGGATTGTTAATTAATGCAAAACCTGTGACTGCCACTTTTGGGTGCATAGTACAAAACACAAGCAATTCACGTAATCTATGATCTGAATGCAAATTCACAAATTGGCGCTTTAAGTTTTTTCAATCAACTTCTAAAAATATTTTTTATTCCCAATTTTTCCAGTAATTCTATGTTTTGCTTACTCCTAACCTTCGACTTGGAATGTTTTTGGAGTGATACGTAATCAAATGGATAACAATATAGATTCAAGATTCAATGATCTCTTGGCTTTTCATATGCCACTATTTGGTTCTTCATGGCAAAATTACTATGAGCAATGCAACCAATAAAGTTTATGGCGGGATTATTATGAGCAATGCAATCTCAAATGCAATCTACAAGAGAACCATAGTGACACTCTTTTCAAAATAAGGCAAGTTGGATGAGCTTCTTTGTTTTAAGATAAAATTCTTACACAGCTTGACTTCCATTAATTGCAAATTATTTGTACAACCTACCCCTCCAAAATCCTACCTAAAACATATAGCATTTGTTCCCAAGAGCATGTCAAGGGTCAATTTTGGATTCACCTATTTTCATTTCTACAAAAATTCATAGTTTACCTACATATGTCCAAAACATACATGTTATGAGATTGTGGAATTGAGATTAGACTCCCAACAAGATCCAAAAAACTTAATAAACAATGGGAACCACACTCAAATACTTTCAAAAACCCAATAAACTTACAAATCTTAAGTAACAAGAGGTACTAATTCTATATCTGCAAATCTTTTTTAGGATAACTTTGGGCCTACTCTAGTAAAGAGAATTTGCCTTGTACAAATCTTTTTAACAACCAAGCATGTGTGCATCTATCTAGTTTACCCAAAGACTCCCTACTTTTTTTTTCTTTTCAATCCTAACAAATAATTTTTACACACCTAAAATCTCCCTTTTTTTTTTCTTTGCCTTGGATAGCTTGGTGGTCAAAAGGACGCAATTTTGATTTGAAATAGTTAGCCTTGTTAAGAGAAACCCAACCCAAGTTGTTTCATGTTTTTCAAACACTCACACATTAATCTATGAATTTTCAAAGTTGAAATGGTACCTACTCATGCTACTAGACTTACTTAAGCCCGCCACTAAGAACTCTTCAACTCCCATTGGTTGCTCTCACCGAGTGAACCCTTTTGCCCCCCCCCCCGTTTTGAAAACCTCACACTTAAGTGCATTAAGTGCATGCACCTTATTGCAAGTCAAAGTGGTGGGTCACAGATTTTCCATACACAAACCATTCCAATTCTAAACTGCACCAGGTTGCCCAAAGAGTCTTMATCTACAATTGTAAGACATTTCAGATCAGAGATTGAACRAGCATGGTTTGAGATGAAATGWTCAAGACTCATAAAAGTTAAGGAAGTCKGTTGAYATACGACCACAAATCTCATACGGACATAAAATATGAAACTGAACATAACTTRCAAGCAGAACTTTTCTGACGTGTAGAAGCTCTTTCACATCAGAAGACGTGCACCACAATAGCTTTCCAAGTCTGAACGCTGAAGTTACGGTGGCCATATCCTATAGCTTCGACCACAGTCGTCAAATCGAGCAGCCTCCAGCAAGTGCAACGTCAAGTCCSAAAAGTTCAAAAACAATAAACAGTTTGCATTCAAGTATCAAAGCCTTAAAGCCCAAATAGATTTCATAAATCATTGCTGCCAGCCCAACTCGACCATTAGTTTATTTGAAAGAAAGAGTTGCATACAACCTTTACAAGATGTAAAAGACGTAACAGATGTAACAGCGTACTCCATACCTTCTTATATTCGAGTATACACTCACTCGGACGACACAAACCGACTAAATCGAACAGTAAATGTGGCCCTATTCTACAGAGAAACCTTCGCCCACCTCACAGGAACAAGAAACCTGGAGCTAATCATATCCCAAGACGCGCCTTGAATTGGAGAAACACTTAAATTGTGTAGCCTTCAGCTGCAAGTAAGCACRCCAGGGAATCCAGGYCCCTWGCAATGCAGCCACTGGYCAATATCATCTTCGAAGTAGTCARCCAACAAAGAAGAGATTCTCTTTATACCTTTATATGAAAGCAAATTTGTGCTCAGCGATCTGCCTGATACCTGCCCTCTTCTGTTCAACTTTGCTGAGACCTAGAGAAATGCTTTTCCTTGTGAAGTGCCAACTTCACCGAGGGCACCCTCCGAGAGATGGCTCTCCAAACCATKTTAACGGCATCGTAAGGTTTTGTGGGATGCTGGTACTCAAAATGGCCAGCCACGGCTTTCAATCTCTTCCACAGCACGGTCCATTCATCTCTGTTGATGTTTCTCAAGAGATTGATCACAAAGTTCTCTTGGAGGGCATCGGTCGACTTGATGAAGACACAGAATTCAGAATAATCCAATTCATCTTCAAACGGGACCTCGATGTCATCACTGATGATGACAGGAATGCAATGGCTAGCAATTGCATCAAACAGACGATTTGAAGAAGGCGTGTCTCCAGCAATGTTGAGACAAAACTTGGATTTCCGCATGCCCGTCGTTGCGCTATGAATTCCAGCACTACCACTAGACCCCTCTTCAAAATGTACTCCTTTCTCGTCTTTCAGCATCTGGTAGAGCTGCTGTCGGATGACGCCACCCTACACATTTTTATGAAACGAAGAGGGTCAGCAGCAGGTCAATCGGAAGCACCGACAAATATMTATCTTCTTCTACATCGTTATCTGGACAACGTGGCATTCGAGCCCCCGGCTTAATATTAAATTATTGTCCGCAGACCAATTTAATTATTGTCAAGCCTCTCCCTGTTTGATGTCTTACTACCCGCATTTTCTGAAGGGTCCAATATCGGGCCCCCCATACTAGGACCGCGCCGAGTCCAGCCATCCCAGTGAATTGTATTGACCTTGCAGCAAATCTCCTTCCCTTCGTGACAGCAATATCAACCCATAATCCATTATCTAAGCTCCATATATGCACACAAAATGGTCCAAGAGTTGCACAATGCAATACAACTCGACAACGTGCAGACCCCAAGAAGAATAAACGAGAAAGATGAAGGACAAACCTGTTTCCTGTGGATGGTACCCTGGAAAAACAGAAGGGTTTCGCGGTCTTCAAACGAGATCGAATCGTCAACAAACGACGGAATCACATGCTTGTATGGAGCCACAATATCCTTGTCCATATTCGCTACCTCAGGGGCGTAGCGGCCAAAATCAGCCACCACATACATGACATTCCTAAAGAAACCTCGCATTGCAAAAAAGCTATTCGGATGATGAATGACAACAATATGGTCCTTGCCACCTGAAGCTTGCCATGCTGGCTGCTTTCTCAGATATGTCAACAGATTCTCCTGCAGCTTCTGATTCTTATCACCCACTAAATCCAGCTCTGCAACCCCCGCTTTGCGTTCCGATTTGGTGTACTTGTTGTAGGCCAACGACGCAAAGAAAGGAATAAACATGAGGTCTGCTTTTCTCCAGTCCCTCACTCGGAATGCTGTGCAGGGAGATTGCCGACTTGCCATATTGGACGTGAGTAGGTCGTTGGTGAGCCAGTACTCAGGGCTGTGCTGCTGGTAAAGGCCCCCAGGGTACAATGGAATATCTGTCACATTCTTGGGCCATATCTGTCCACCCGTGTAAGCCTGGTTCGCAAGCATTCCATAGTGGAACTTGGGAGGAAGATCGTACATGAAGAGCTTGAGTTTCGCGCTTTGGGCAGTGCAACCAGGAGGTGCCCTTCCATCTTGATCACCAGAATAAACATCCTGATTCGCGCTCCCTAGGGCAGACCTCGACGAACCTGCGGCAGATACTTTCCCTTCATCACCGAACAATCCAGATCCCTCCCAGGGACTCTTGGATGCCCAGGAACTAAGAACTAACTTTGGGTTTAGGTCATTTTCTTCTATAAAAGTAGACGAGTTTCTCATGGAATAAGCGAAGATGAAGGARCCGGAAAGGGCGAATATGGAGAGAAGTGAGACGAGGGAAATAATGTAACTTCGTGAAGTCCATTCTTCGTATCCGCGCCACAACCGCAAACGARACAGCCAAATTGATTTCGCCTCGTTAGTGGAGAAGATAGAAACAGGAACATCGATCTGCTGCTCTCCTAAGATGGCCTTCGTCGGGGAAGAGTCCTTGACCCTCTTCGTGACTTTGTCAGCCCTGTACTGTTGGTGCTCGTCGGCTGAATTCATTGCAATTGAGTTGGTTTTCGCACAACCTTAGACGTTCCACCACAGATGTATAAGGCAGAGATAAACCATGAATGTTTCTTCACAGTTCCTCATGGATATTCTCCTCTCGCAGTTCGCGCATTGCACTCAGAACTAACAGAGGTAGTAGACGATGAAAGACACCAGGAGCATGATTCTRATGAGCGTAACTGCCACAAAATCTCAGATCTCGGCCATTGTGAAGTCGCTATAAATCCTGTTGGTGTGACGATCACATCATCCGAAACCACAAACAGCACCGCAGCTCAAGTACATTCTTGCAAAGTTTGCTGCAACTTGTGGCTTCCCAAACTTGGWATCCACAGGTTACATTTGACCAAAAACTCCGCACTCCACCGCCATTGCCACCCCAATGCCAAGGATTCCGCCGTTGCGAACAAGCAAACTAAAGGAATAAAAAGCAAATAATGGCCTTCCCCTTCCTTTCTGCCAAACTCCTTCTTCGCCAGTCTTCGAAGTTCTCGCTCAATGAACCCTAATCTCAGTCCCATACATCGCTCAACACCGTCGTCGGACCTTCAAGCTCTTTGCTACGCACTATCCCMAGATCGCAAAACCGCTTCAGATCTACGCCTCACACAGTCCAACCACAAAGCCCTGCAAGCTGTGTCTCCAGATCCTAAATTACAACAGTGAACACGACGACCTAACTTGATAAAGATCCTGAGAGCGAACCAAAATATTGAARAAAAAMAMAATCCAAACACACAAATCGAGCTACAGCACCAAATCCAACCCCACAGTACTCAATCCACGCCCAACTTAAACACCCCGAAACTTCCAATCACCTCCATCGCCTCCACGCATTCAAAATACAATACCACCGCACACTCAAATTCGATTCGCAAGAAACCAACTAACCATCCAAAACCTCCCGAAACATAAACACACAGCAYATGATTGAAGGAGCCAGCAAGATTCACCTTATCGACCTAACGTCCACAACCTTCGATTCGCAAATGGATCTCTGGAGATGGCGAGATTCAGGAAAAGCTCCTGCGGATGCGACAGTGGTAAGMTTAACTTACAGTGGCGTGATCATTAGCGCCGCTCCTGTCCGTCTTGTCACAGAATCCAAGAATGGAAATGCGGGACGCAAATTTCAACGCGGCGGAGATAGTGGCCAGCGTTCGAGAAATTTTCGGAGCTGCCCCCGCTGATTTGCGTCCTCTTTGYAGAAGGAGGCGCCGATCACATTCTCTTATCAAAGTCTCTTCCGGTTCATTTTCTCTAGTAACAAATTCTCATTGTCTTGGCCACTTTTCTTCAAAATCAAATTGGCAAAGGCTACAATATTTCTCTTTCAAAGATATGTGAGTTTTGAAACTAAACTCCAAATTCCATTACATCCTTGGCAAGATTTGGACTTGGCATGGCCAAGAATTCATCCAACCCATTCAAGATTGAATTGAAAATGGTTTAAAGAAAGAGCAAAATAGTTTAGAACTCGCTCTTTGTACATTCTTCCACAACAAAGTAGCATCTACTAGTGTAGAGTCATTGAACTCTTTGTCCAACCCTTCAATAGAGACTTACATCACCTTTTTTTCAATTCAAGGTTGTCATTTGCTTCTAGTTTAAAATGTTTATGAAATTATGTACATAAAACACACATTTACAAGTAGCGGTCCTCAAGCATTGGCACTTTGCTCTCTTCACAAGAGTTAATAGATCAAAGTATGTAATTCAATTGCAATGATGGGCTCAAAGTCTACAAATCTCCAAATGTTGTCTTCATCCACTTAGTGAACTTTTGTAGCTTCAAAGCAAATTTTTTTTATTACAAGCTATAGAATCCACCAACAAAAGTAAGAATTTTCTTCCTATCTATTTTTTTATGCATATTGTTACAAAGAAAATCCAACTGCATAGCATCCAAAGAACTTTGTCAATCCAATTTGCTTTAAAGCATGTAAATAGGGGTAAAAATTTTAAATGATTAATCGCATCAATGTTGTTAAACCTAGAATACAAAGCCTCTTATACACCCTTGCCACTTGATTTTTGAAATGATAAGGCAACCTACTACATTATCCCAAGATGTCAATAGTCATTTGAATGTTGTGAAATTTTAACCCCTAAATTTCACTATGTAAGAGACAAAGGTAACTAGAACAATGAAGTATATCCTTGTAGGTTGCAAAAATATTTCCATTCATTGTTCAAAAATAAATTTAGTGTGTTAATTTGGC
The DNA here is from genome assembly GCA_006891605.1 of Pleurozium schreberi. NCBI lineage: Eukaryota > Viridiplantae > Streptophyta > Bryopsida > Hypnales > Hylocomiaceae > Pleurozium > Pleurozium schreberi. The sequence continues at coordinate 225,193 of VACF01001565.1, read as the reverse complement.
ACTTCATGATTCAAAAGAAGGTTTTGAATTAATTAAAGTATAATGGAAAGAGTCCCTTCTACAAAATAAGGATCCTACATACATATTTCCTTGAAGCTATAATTTAATTGCTTTTAAGATTTTAAATCTATTTTTTCATCATTATTAGAGTAATTGTTTATTGACAAAATCATTTACTTTTCATCATTATTATGAAATCTTAGAGAGGTGCACAACCACTATAATAGATGGATGATAAGCATTGAAGAAGTAATAATAAATCAATGGAAAAGAGAAATCATGCTCCATTAGAATCAATGACAAAATTGAGTTGACATCATATTGAAAGAGTTTCAATAATTTATTAATGTTTTCAATCATAATAATTTGTATTTAGTTCAATTGGGTATTCATAGATAAATTGCACTAAAGTATTGAAAATTGAGAATGGGTGGAATGCATTGATTGAGCACATGAGAACACTACATTAACTCACGATCAAGGAATATCGTCCCTTCCATTGCCCATTTTTAAATTTTTGGAAGACATAGTTTACCAAGAATAGTAGAAAACAAAGAAATATGAATTCATATTTGGATCAAACACCTTGAATGAGCTAGAAGGGGTCAAAAAATTACAAATCAACCACTACAAAACGATAGGCAGATTTTTACATTTATCCAAAGCCAAGGAAACAAAGGAGTCAATTCCCTTTGGGGACATCCATTCATGGACAAACCCACAAGACCGTCAGTAAGGGTATGCCTTCCTAAGAGGGAATTGTAAAAAAGAAGGAAAAAAATGTCTTATGAAGAGGGCAAAACTAGACAAGGAAATATTTTTTCTCCAATGAAGATGACCTTCCCCAACTTAAAGCATTGACAAAAAAATTAGCATTAGGTAAATGATCTTTTAGTAATCTCTTTCTACAAAGGAACAACTTATAAATTCTAATTCTCTTGTGGACATCCTTGGACCTCCTTCCATGTATTGGTGGGTGAATGCGTTCATTGATATTGAAATATTGAAGCACTTTTATGTTTCTTTTATAGTGTGGAATGCACTCATATCGGTAAAACTCATTCTCCTACTCAATCCATGCTCACTAATGATTGGTAGAACTCTTCTTGTCTTTTAGTCCTTTTTCTGCCCACCCTCGAATTCTAAATTTCTAATTGGAAATTCCTTTATTGCTTCTCGACGGTTCCGCAGCGGAACTGGTCATCGTCTCCGTCTCGAGTCTGCGCTAGGGTTTGCCCATTTCGTCGTCTTCCTCTGTCCTTGGCACACTCATGCTGCGGGGTGTAACGATCAGTTTGCTTCTAATTTCCGACGACCGCGGGCAGGCATTATTATCGAGCCAAAGCATTTCCTCTATCAGGTACCATGGCCTCTAAATCTTGCGCAAATGGGACGTGATTTCCGATGYTTTTGAATTTCTTGTTTTGTCTCCCATTTTCTCGTTCTCGGAAGTCAATTAGTACAGCTGCTGCATCCTGTCTGCCACCCTAGTCATGGTGTACTTGATTGCTCACGAAAGGCAAAATGGACAGTAACTGGTGATTCCGGTSGGAGGATTTTTATATTTATTGGAAATTATTCACTATTTTTTTTTTTGCRCTATTMTTTTTGAACTCCCTCCACGTCACTGTTCTTGTGATTCCTCTGCGGGAGGTCTTTTTATCCTTTTTGTTTTTTTGAGAGTCGAGTTTTAATCAGGGCTTTCTTGAACTCGATGAGTTAGGGTTGACAGGATCGAACGTTACAAGAATGTGAGGTCGTTGGATTTCTTGTTTACTTTGCGTATACTTGCCGGTGAGGGATTGGGATTAGGGCGAGAATTTTTGGCTGTGCAAGTGGTCTTGTAGTCGCCATTTTGATTGAGTTGGGAGCTTATGTTGTAAGTGTTATTGATCTTAGTGGTGTGTATTTGGACAAGYTATTAGTGGATTTAATGCAGTTTCGCATCTGGTTGCCCTGGCTATTAAGTTCACATACGCAAGAAGGCCAAGTTCTTTGTGCAGAGTGGCCAGCGGAATAAACATGAAATGAGCTGCATATGACCGATCGAAGTCTTAGAAAATCTTAGAGCTCCTTTGAGYGCCTCGGGACATATTGCTGTGTGGCAAGGTAGGCAAGAATGTTCAGTTTGCATAAAGACTTTGTTCGATCAAGGGGCATTTTGTGAGATGGGCGTACGCTTTTCGGGTGTGTGCTAAGTACTTGGTCGGCAGCTCTTAATTTCTCTGGATGTCTCRTTATCACATTCTATGTACACAAAAATGGCTATAACTGGGGCTATGGCATTCTATGATGTCGCTAATGTGGCAGATTCTTTGCACATGCTTTCAATGTCTTTCCTTGCAAATTTGAGTAAGAACCTAACGGATTGTGCAAGCTTGTTCCTATGGTTGTCCCACCTGAATATTTGGTATTTRTGTGAACTTCTTTTTCCATGTCCAACTAGTCCTCTTCGTCTTCGTGTACTCATGTGTTGTTTCGAAGGGCAAGCTCGTAGTGGGTACATTATTGTTACACGTTTTCAGTGGTTTATATTTGTTTGCTCACCACATTGGTCCTTGAAGCCGCTTTTATTCCCGSCATTTGAGTCTCCAGTTTCTCTTGTTTTCCATCTTTTGTATTTATTCGTAGGACCGTAAGACCGTAACCGGCGGTGTATACGGCTTTTTTATTTTTAGCGATATTGGTATGCGTTTTCTTAATKTGATTATTTCTTACAGAAGTCTGTGTCCGTGGGCCCTTCTTGTAGTCATTTTGAGAAAGTCCCAGGATTTTGTAAGACCAAGCAGTCCATCGCTCTTGTCTCGAGATGATTTATGCTGCCGATTTCWACTTCATTTTGAAATCGCAGGCAAGATTAAGCGATTGTAGATTAGTTGCTTTCTGAAATAACTACCTTATCACCCATAGCGACCTTACTGTGCAGTGYGTGTTACGAACTTCAAGATGACGGAGCCTTCAAACGAGCTCCACATACGAAATGTGGAGGTTAAAATTTCTGAGGTTTGCTTTCTCTCCTTCCCTATACTCTTCTCTAGTAGTATTTAATTCAGACTTGTACAGCGTTGTAGTTCTGCGTCGTTTTCATATGTCCCCTCAGATACGTAGTAGTTATTGAAGGGAGGATCGAGTACATTAAGGTGAGGAGTTCTGGATATTGATAATGAGTGTTGTTTAAATTTTCTGCGGCAGGGCAGCTTTCTGTTGTTCAATTTGAGGGGTTTTGTTTTACTTCTTAGGAATTTTTCGTGTATTTTTGGAGGAGGATCTAATCGAAATACTCTGTGCGTAGGCAAAAGTAGAAACTGAGAAAATGACAATGAATATCGAGTTGGAAGAGCCAGAGGCAGGGAGGAGGAACAAGAGGCCATCTAGGCGRCACTCCAAAGTGTCCACATATGATGAAACTGCCATGGACAAAGTAATAGAGGAACGAATTGAGGGATTGACTTCTCGGAGAGCACCCAAGAGAAAATTTGACAGTGTGGAGAAAGGAATGGAAGTGGAGGCTATTGTTGCTGCTGCCTTAGGTTTCCCCCGAGATTCACTTACGGAGGAGGAGATCGTATCAAACGTTGTTAGTACATTGGGTGGGAAAGAGCAGGAGAATTATATCATTGTACGCAATCACATATTGGCGAAGTGGAGRGATGATGTGAATGTATGGTTGGAGCCAGAGACTGTGATGAAAAACATTCGACCGCAACACAGTAATTTGGTTGCTTCGGCTTACAATTTTCTCTCGAACCATGGCTACATAAACTTTGGAGTTGCTCCTGCTATCAAAGCTCGGTTACCTACAGAGAGAAAAAAAGCTAGGGTGGTCATTGTTGGAGCTGGACTTGCAGGTCTTGGTGCTGCTAGACATCTCATGGCCTCTGGACACGAAGTGATGGTGTTGGAAGGTAGGCAGCGGCCTGGAGGCAGAGTATACACAAAGGCGATGAAGGTGGATAACCTGTTTGCTGCAGCTGATTTAGGGGGTAGTGTTGTGACTGGAATGCATGGGAATCCTATTGGTGTTTTGGCTCGTCAAATGAATTGGACGATGCACAAAATCAGGGACTCGTGTCCAATTTATCAACCCAATGGTCAGCCTGCTGTTGATGAAGTTGATAAGAAGGTGGAAGCCCAGTTCAATCAGTTGTTGGACACTTGTAGCAAATGGCGAGAGGCTAATCAGGCAAGCTCAGTTCAGATCTCATTAGGGAATATCTTGGAGTTCGTACGGCACACTTCTGGAATGGGCACTATTCCCGCAGAGAGACAGCTTTTTGATTGGCATTTTGCAAATCTTGAGTACGCCAATGCACAATTGCTTACCAGCCTTTCGCTTTCTGATTGGGATCAGGATGACATCTTTGAAATGGGAGGGGACCACTGCTTTCTGAAGGGAGGAAATGTGCAGTTTGTAGACGCTCTTTGTGAAAATGTGCCAATCCTGTATGGTAAGACTGTGAAGAGAATACGATATGGAGACGGTGGGGTGCAAGTGGACACTGCAGACGAGTCCTTCGAAGGCGACATGGTGCTGTGCACTGTACCATTGGGGGTGTTGAAGAGGAACATGATCGCTTTTGAACCACCATTGCCTAAATACAAGCTGGATGCCATTCAGAGGTTAGGCTTTGGTTTACTGAACAAGGTCGTGATGCTCTTTCCAAGAGTATTTTGGGATACCGATTTAGACACATTCGGTCATCTTGAGGAAGATCCCCACAACCGTGGCGCTTATTTCATGTTCTACAGTTATGCAGCAGTGGCTGGGGGCCCACTGTTAGTGGCTTTAGTGGCTGGAGAGGCTGCCATTGCTTTTGAGGCCACTGCTCCCCTTGATTCTGTGACTCGCGTCATGACCATCCTCAGAGGTACTGCGTTTTTTAACTCGCTATGCTCAGGTTACTAAGAGGTTGCAGAATAAGGTGTTTTGCGATTTGTTGAGTGTGCTTCGGTACTGTTACATTAGTGCATTAGGTCTTTTTAATCGGGGGTGTTTAAGTGAGTTAGGGATCTATACAACTCATAATTATCATGTTGATAAGTTTTGGAGTAATTGGTGCAGGTATTTTTGAACCAAAGGGGATAACAGTKCCAAATCCGGTGCAAACTGTATGCACAAGATGGGGCAGTGATAGTCTTTGTTTTGGCTCGTACTCGAACGTGGCAGTCGGGGCATCTGGCGATGACTACGACACAATGGCAGATCCAGTCGATGATAGACTCTTTTTCGCAGGCGAGGCAACCATTCGCAAGTATCCAGCAACTATGCATGGTGCACTTCTAAGTGGTTTCCGTGAAGCATCTAATATGGCAAGAGTTGCGTTAGCCAGATTGGATCCATCTAAACCGGCAAGAACTGAACCAAGAGATTTGCAAACATATTCATCAAGTTTGGCTGACCTCTTCAAAGATCCTGATCTCAAGTTTGGTAATTTTGCTGTCATTTTTAATCAGCAGGTTCTCGACCCCTCCTCGTTGGCGATTTTGAGAGTGCATATGGTTTCCCCTGTGAAGGCTGCCAAAGTATCTGTAGAAGAAACAACTGAAATCATTGTTCCTGAGCAATTGTTCTTGTACACTACCATAACTCGTGAACAGGCTTTCGATTTGAGTAGATTGGAAAATGATAATGAAAGGTTACAGCACCTTTGTGTTAAATTTGGGGTGAAGTTGGTTGGGCGGAAAGGTCTTGGTCCGGCAGGAGATTCTTTAGTTTTCGTTATCAAATCAGGTCGTGCGGCAATAAAGACTACTCCACCGTAATTCCAGTGTTCCATTGTGCTGTGAAAGGACGCCCGTACGTAGCAACCCTGGAGAAATGATGGACCTGCAGCGGCCAGGTTCAATCAAGGATCACGGTTCTTCCCACAACCTTAAAACAGTGGATCATAGGTTAAATTTCTGATCGTAATTACAATACTGTTTTAACTTAATACTGCGAGATCATGAGACCAATGCTCTGCTCTTATTCACAAAGCTTGCTGAAGACCCTGGCGCCASCTGTGCGCACAATTTGAATCTTGTACAATTAGGACGTAGAAACGATGCCTCTTGCTGCATCCCTGTAATATTGAGTGTGGAGATCCCATTRCTCTATGACGTTGCACATTCATTTGAACTGTATCCTGTTGGGGACGGTATTACAATTTGATTCATTTACTTGACACAGTTTGTGYAGTGACGCGATGATTCTGTTGACACATTTTGTGCTGGCGTTTTCTGTAATGTTATTTTGTTTCGCACAGTATATTTAGCATTTTTACTTGACTATTGTCTGCCCATTTTATTTTATTTTCGGGTAAGTGACTTCAGGAGAGTATGGAGGATTTCAGTACGAGTTGCAGCGGCTGAGAACTAACTTATCACCGCAGCCTAACTGCTGATCTTACGTAGTAAAAGTCCACCAGTAAATTTTGTGCAGGGAAAGCAACTAGGGCGAGGTGATTTCGCGGAAAGAAGCACCTGCCGTGAGAGCAGTAAGGTACGGTAGTCCAAGTTGTGGGTGCTTGTTCTCGTAATTCAGCGTGTCGTAGCTGCTTACCGTAACTTGACAGTTTTGTTTCATGAATCAGAACTAGCAATTGAGGTGGGCACCCCCCAAACTGCCTCTTTCTGCTAATGTGCTTAGGTACTATTATGAGAGTAGTCCAACTTTCACATTTTCTTGTTGGCATTATTTGTTGGCAAGTGAGATGCTTGTCGGCATGTGAAAGGGGGTCCCYATGCATCAAACAAATTCAACATTTGTCTAGTATGCAAAAGTTATGACAAGTCAAAGTTATTTTGGGAGTAGGTGCTCTAGAATAATTTCTTACACATAGGTACTTTTTGATTTTGGAGATGAACACGGAGTGATGATGGTCATTTTGGGTTAGTGGCGCAATTGAAGGTACCCACCTTACACATGTTCAATGGAAGAGACATGATTCATGCAAGTAAGCCTATGTATTATGTAAGTGGAAATTTGGCAAAGATTTTTGTGTATAGGAAAGTTATTCAATGCAATTATAATGCAATAATGCAATTATACACAAGGGTGGAAACACATGTCTTAAATCTCTTTCATTGGTGAGGCTACAAGATGGAGTGGCTCAATCATCTTATTTTAGGAATTGAAGAAATTGAATCACTAGGCACTTGAGGCTTGTGGATTACATGGGTTCAAATTGCACATGGTGGTTTTCACTTCAATTTGTGGTATGATATTATTGTGATTGAGTGAAGTGCATAACATTRTATACAACCTCCACGGGTTCTCCAATTTGGAAGGTATTACCTTTACAAAGATACCTGCTTGTTGTGGCTTTAGTTGAATTCTAATTAATGATTGAGATTGCCAAAGGTTTTCTATTCAACAATGTTGTCTTGTAACACTAGAGCAATCCCTACAGTTAAAGGAGCAAAAGGATCTTCCCCATCATTGTTTAATAATTTTATGCGATGCGTGGTGAGTGTCACTTGAAATACATTGGCACAACATTTGGAGTGCACAACATTTGAAGTGCTTTATATTAGACACTTAATTATATTCAAATAGGAATGACTATTATATTCATTTGTATCTACTTTCACTGATATATACCAATTATTTTTCATATTTACGCAAAATTAATAATGGGTGCTCATACTTTTAAGGGCTTAAAATTTCGGAAAAGAACCAAAGCCTTAATTCTCTACATGTGAAAATGCATGCCCAAACGGGAGGATTGAAGAGAATCATAGTTTTTCTTTTGTTATTCCTTTTACCATTGATGATCGAGTTGATGACACAAGCTAATTTAAAAGAATGAGGGTGGTTTAAGAATCATCACTCTATCCTTCATTTACTTTTGAAAGAGCCCTAAATCTCCAAAACTATGTTTAATAACTAACCTTCACATTGTTCTTTGACTATTTAAACCTCCCCACATCAACATGGTCAAGGTAGGGTGACAAATGCTTTGGGCCCATCCACATATTGCCCAAGCACTCCATCCTTTCAAGCCATGGATGAATATGCCAAATTCAAATTTATTCTATTTTTTTTCTCTTTACTAAATTGTGATTAGTCAATTTACTATTTATAGAACACTTTTGATTTGTGAAGGTAGGAGACAAGAAGTTGAAGGCCTCTCAAAATTTAGATATTCAATTAGGGTTGTAGGTAGTGGCTTATTGTCTAGACAAATAAACACTTCTTTCACGCCAGCCTCTTTCTAGACCAGAGTTTCTATCTATCTACAATTAGGGCATTTTGATTTGGCCCTTATTTAATACATAAGGTGGGCACCACAAAACTTGCGACTGACTATCAACTACCGTCTTCACTTTGTGTACATCTCTAAAGTCAATTATGTACCTATGTGGAAGAAACAAATGATGTTAGAACCAAACTTTGTTCCTTCATAACATTTGCATAATGTATCCATATGCCACATTCTTCGCAGCGTTGCAATCTCCGTTTGCTTGCCAACTAGATAATATGAAAATTTAACCAGTCAAAATAGTAGTAATAATAGTAAAATGCACAGTGGGAGAGAATGGTGGTTTGGGGGTACCCACCTTGTAACACTTTCTTATTAGGGGTCGTCACGGCTTCTTCACCTCCGCAGGGTTTCCCTAAGAATGGACATGTGGTGGATAATTACAGGCTGTGCGCGGAAGGTGGACCTTGAATTCTTCGAGAATTTGGAGTGCTATTTTTTTTCCTTCGGAGGTAAAGAAATGGCACTTTCGATCCTTTTCTCAGGGAATTTTTTATTTTGTGGACCTATCTTTTACCCTCCCACCCTCCCACTACGTTGCTTTCACCTTCCCACTACGTTGCATGCAGGTAAATGGATTCACAGGTTTTAATTCTCAATGCTCCTCCAAGCAAAAAGGGGTGTCACACCTCCTCTGTGCACAACGGCTCTCTCTGTGCACAACGGCTCCCCATTGGCTCCTTGTTTCTCTCGCCAACTCTGAATTCTCCAAGAAAATTGAAGTCTTCGAGAAGCCGTGACTACCCCTATTAGATACCCTTCTGAATTCCAGCTCGTCAGCTCCTAYCAAATACGGAGTACTACGTGTGAAAATATCTTTGGAATTCCGTTCCCGTTATCCTCCTCCTTTCACACCACTTCATGGAGTCTCGACAGAGTCCACCGATTCTTTGCAGGAAGCTCGACCTAACGTAAGCTTCGCCCTTGTGGGAACCAGCTGCAGCAACTTGTTGCACTCCGGGACTCTAAATGTGGCATAACGGAGTCTGACATCTACTCGTCGTGCGCTTCCTTGCTCCCTCTCCCMCGCCAGTTCGCTGCGCTTTTCCGTTGGCGTCTTGTGCCGTCCAATTCGCGCTTGGAATCACTGGAATTCTAATAAGGTCCTCAAGGAAAAGAGTTCTTATTATTAGTTTTTTTTTTCTGCAATTGGTTTTCCTCTCAAATTCCCTTTCGAACTTCAGCTTCCCGTGACGAGTTGTGATGTAGCGTTTTCGTTCCAATTCTCGACATCATTCTGGTAAATTTTGATKCACATGTACAGTACACTTGAAAAGTCAMTTCAGGTTCCGTGGCTTCTAGAAAATTTGATCAATGCAATGTGCTGGAATCGTTTCGCTGTGTAATCTTTGCGGTTTTGAGTGATCGTCACCGATTTGATTTGCTTTTCCCGGTTTGAATTGTGGCATTGCTGCATTTTAGCTTCTTATTTTTGTAAAATTTGTGATCTAGCTTAGACTTTTCATTTGCTCTGGTATTGTGTACATTCTGCTTGGAACAGCTTTTCCGAGTCGAAATTTGGTATGTTTCCTTATTTTTTGAGTTCTGACATTTGACCTGTGTTCCTGGTATTGCAGTGGTTGTRTATTTCATTGTGATGACCATAGCCGTTCCTTCCAAGTCGTGCTTCCTTTAATTGTCGAGATCTGAGCAAGCCGCTAGGTATTGACTGAGAACTCTACTTTAGTGCTCAATGTGCAACTGAGTTTCTGCCTCGATGAAGTCGCTTGAGGAGCTCTCTTCCTGTCTAATGTCCTTTGTCTTTAGTGATCTGGATCCCTCTGTTCCACCTGGTTAGTGATCCGATTTTTCTTGTTTTTGTGGTTTCTTTAATTTAGAAGTTCTTTGTACTGCAGAGATGATGGCTTATGCGCTGAGTCAGAGAAYGGTTGTGAATCCGTTTCTTCCTCTCTTCTCCATATCCAAACCCTCTACCTCCCCATTTTCGTGCTTTTCTCAGCTTACATGCCGCGCAACTTCAGAGTAYGTCTCGAGCCTGGGTCAAAGGGACCCTGGAAAAGATATCGTCAAGAGCTTTTCTGCTCCGAAATTCCAATCGAGAAATCTTCACTTACCTGGTCAAAACTCGGTGACATCAATTCATGCGCAACGAGCGTCTGCAGCGGCGACGGAGGAGGCYTCCGAAGATTTGGTCAAAATTCTAGTGGACAATTCTGCTGATAAAAAAACGACAGATATCGAGATCGTTGCTCCAAATTGGCCGGGCATCTTAGCTTCTATAACCGACAAGTTCAAGGTGCTCGAACTGGAAGTAATCGAAGCCACGGTGGATTTGAAGGATGGCTATGTCTTCTACAAGTTCTGTGTTCAAGATCAGGAACGTAATGCAATAGTGAATTTTAATCGCCTTCAGAACATCGAAAAGGCCTTGCGGAGAGTTTTGAATCCAGCGTTGTGGTCCGACCTCGGCAAGAATGTTAACCTCAGCAACAGTATTGGCGATCCTGAAACTCAACGACGAAGACGCCTTCTTTGGCTCATGGATCACTATCTGAAGAATGATGTCCCAAGCATTCAAAAAAGCATCGTCGATCATGTTGAGTACACCATTGCTCGMTCTCGTTTCAARTTTGATGATTTTGAGGCTTACAAGGTACGTAACTAGTCTAGATTTTTTATATTCCTTGCACTWGAAAGATCCGTGAACTGTGTTCTGTTTGTTTATGTATGAATGACGAGCAGCACGCAGCGCAACTAACAAAGTTATTCTCAGTTACGGAGGCTCATTTCTCATCCCGGTAGTGCAGGTAGATTGCTCCACGCAGTGGCTTCTGAAATCTATATGGCAATATGAATCTGTCGTAGTAATTTRGTGCTAGAGAAATACTTCATTGTCGTATTGTTCTTACGGCGAAAAATAGAATACCTGAGAATTACGTGAGGACCCGAAATTAGGTTTTTAAAGCTTCATATACGGAGTATTTCCCACGACGTCTTCATAAAGCTCACTATCTTCATTTCTCTCCTTGAGGTGCCTAAAATCAAATTTCTATTTTTTATCACAACATAGAGGTTTGATTCTTTGGAATTTGTGAGAGCGCTTCTGATACTGGGTACTATGCCCAGGCCACGGCTAACAGCGTGAGGGATAGACTCCTTGAAAGCTGGAACGATAATCAGCAATTCTACCGGGACAATGACTCCAAGCGAGTATATTACCTCTCAATGGAGTTCCTCATGGGTAAGACCCGTGCCAATTTCGTATGTGATCTCATCACTCTTCCACTTTCTGTAGTACTGAATGATCGCCTATACTTGAGTATCTCATTTGTGCGAATGAGATTTGTGCTACTTCTTTCTATTTATTCCTTGTTTATTCTATCCAATCATTTTATCATTTTTGATAGTTGTGCATTTTTTTGGGTACTATTCAGGAGAATGTTTACATCCTAGGACTGTCTCTACCTTCTAGTTTCTGTTCCATGATGTCCTGGACTGGTTTCAAATAATGYTATACGGAACAGGAACGAGTAATATGCTTCTTATGTTTGTTCTCGATTTCTTACGTTCGTCAATCTGACATATTTCTTACGTTCGTCAATCGGAAGAAATTTAAGGCTTGAATCTATTGCCGGGCTTATGGAGAACATGAAATGTTGAGAGGTAGCAGAATAGCTTAGTATCACTCTCGCTAATATTTCTAAAGTCTGAAAACAATAAAATTTCAGTGGGCACTGAAGAGATTTATGACGTTACAATTTGAGCTCCTTTGATGTCTACAGAGAAATAAATTGACCTGGTGTGAGAGCAACAACGAAAATGAACTAATTAATGGACCTTGACGGCAGAGCAAATCTGTCCATATGTTGAAGTTCACTCCCGCGGGGATTGGACGAATTTCTTCTCATTTTGCAGTTATATGGTATTGACAGGGCGTTCGTTGCTGAACAGTGTGTTTAATCTGGGCATCAAAGGTGAATATGCCCAAGCCCTTTTGGAATTGGGATACGATCTCGAAGTCGTTGTTGAGCAGGTTCGTGCGTAGTTTGTACCCTTTCGGAGTTAATCCTGCGCCAATGTATTTTGGATRTTGTATRCATCGTTTACACTCATTCCCGTAACGGTTAACGCTAGTATCATTGAAATAATTGTATGAGCTTACTGCTGCTAATGTTGTAGCGTTTCTTCTTTTGGGGTAGGAGAGAGATGCTGCATTAGGAAACGGAGGTCTGGGTCGGCTTGCAGCTTGTTTTATGGACTCCTTGGCTACTATGAACTACTCTGCCTGGGGGTAATACTTTTCGTCATTGCATACTGTTGTTACCGCGTTCCTGAATTCCCTCTTCTTCAAGGAACCGTCTCTTGCTGCAGGCATGCGAAGTGCAAATGTTTAACCCATGCATAGAGTACAATTGGTTTAAGCGGGAATGCTGGATTACCGTGCAGATATGGTTTACGATACCAGTATGGAATGTTCAGACAACAACTTCAAGATGGCTACCAACACGAGCAACCTGACTATTGGCTCAATTTTGGAAACCCCTGGGAGATTGAACGAGTACATGTCACGTACCCTGTGAAGGTAGTTGGATTCTCCAAATCTGGCATCCAAAAGGAATTAATTAGTTAACCTTCGGTACAACTGTTCATATATTTTAATATAGTTTTTGGTTATGGATARTGAATTTAGTTTGTTGGGGTTGGTCTCGCTGTCAAAAGATTCGGGGCTTGTTTCTAAGTTTTTGCATTGATATCACAGTTTTACGGAAAGGTTGATGAGGATTGGGTGGATGGTCGAAAGCTCATCAAATGGATACCTGAGGAAGAGGTAAATGAGAATTAACAATTGCTCGTAGATTCTACACCTCGAAGAATATATTTTGATCGTATGTCGACTAGCCATGCCATGAGTGCAGCAGGTCAATCATAAAGTGCTCATCTTTTCAACTTATCTCGCTTTTAGGCCTTGAATCAATGTTTAAACATCTCGACTTGCTATCTTTTTTGTGTGAATTCCTGGTATGCTCCTGGCTCCATTGCATTTACTGCCTCTCCTGTGTGTTGGATTGGTGATGTTTTGTTGGTACAAGTGGTACTTATAGGTGAAAGTGGATTGGATATGAGATAGGTAGAAGCAGTGGCTTATGACAATCCGATACCTGGCTACAAGACCAGCAATACCATCAATTTGCGCCTCTGGGCTGCCAAACCTAGTGGGGAATTTGATTTGGTATGATACTGCTTATATCTTGATGAATCGTTTCTTTCGCTGCGATATACATTTCAAATGGATCCTTCAATCGATATCTATCGCCGCATAATATGCAACGAATCTTAAACTGCTGACTGGCCTGCGGCAACATGCCGATGATCCTTCTTTACAACAGCAGTGGAATCTGGTCAGTTGTGTATCTTTTATACTAAATTAACGCCTATTTGGAGCATTAATTGCTAAGATATTTCAAAAAACTATTTTCGTTTGTCGTGGTTATAAATGTTGAGGATTTAAATAAAAGAATATTATAGAACATTCTATGCTGGAAACATCAGAGATGTTGCTTAATTTGTGACTTTTGGGGAATTTTTTTCGCTTTTGCCCATATTCTCTACTTAAATTTATTACAATCTCAATTAACTTTATATTTCAGGTGCGGCGCCACAACAAGGCACGATTAGCCTTGTATATTGAAGGAATCAGCGGTGTCAAGGTACGCTCTATCCTAGTTTTGCTTTGGATACTTGGTAGAACGTTAGTGTGAGAATGTTTCACTTACCGTTTTCTGGTCAGGAGTACATCATGATGAGTATGAAATGTTTTGTCCGAAAGACTTTTCTCCTTAGTTGCAGGTCACCGACCTGATAGGGGACTGTCTCTCAACATCTGCTTTCTGTGTGGTTGTTTTCTTACTTTCTTGTATTTTGAGGAATGTGAAGATCAAAGACAATCGAAGTGCAATTAACTATATGACGATTTAGGACCATTGAATATATTGTGGCTTCTGCTAAAGTATGAATTTTKCATTTGATCATATTCAGATTAGCATCGATGCAATGTTTGACGTCCAAGTGAAGCGGATCCATGAATATAAGCGCCAACTTTTGAACGTTCTGAGCATCATCCATCGATATGACTGCATCAAGGTTACTAGCTGTTTTTCTTTCATCCTAACGATTTTGCTATTATTGCTCCCTCTGTGATTGGCACAAAATTGAGTCTTGTGATAATTCTTTGGCCAGAAACCGTGATGGGTTTTAAAACAGTAAAAAATTCGCAGAACATGACTCCCGAGGAAAGAAAGAACGTAGTACCTCGTGTCTGCATCATTGGTGGAAAGGCAGCGCCCGGTTATGAGATTGCAAAAAAGATCATCAAGCTTGTGACTTCTATAGGTGGACGAATCAACAACGACATTGATGTTGGCAATCTTCTGAAAGTGGTGAGTTAGAGTGTAATTTGTACTTCTGCTGCTTATCATTCAATCGTCCTCCTCCAGARTTATCTGAACTCCATGACTTGAATTGTGCACAGATATTCATTCCGGATTACAATGTATCGCTTGCGGAACTTGTTATTCCAGGAAGTGATTTGTCACAGCACATCAGGTGAGTTTCTCTTTTGTGCTGATTTCTGACGACTTCGGCCAATTTGCAGTTTTTTCTGAAAATTTGTAACCTACTATAATTTGTTGGGTGGTTTGTTAAATCGTAGCACGGTTGGTAACGAGGCATCTGGCACTAGCAACATGAAATGCGCAATGAACGGTTGCCTTTTGTTGGCGGCAAGAGGAGGTTCCAACGATGAGATTCAACAAGAAATTGGTGACGAGAATATTGTAAAGTCAAYCATACTGATTAATATTATTYGTCGCAAATGATGTTATCAATCCATGATTATTCTGGTTGAACTAACAATTTAGTAGAGTTKGATGTCTTAGTTGCAGGCGTTCAAATAGTTGTTTTTTCGTAACCCCTTTGTATCATTCTAATGTTACGAAAATGTGCATTTGGATTATTGCAGTTTATTTTTGGTGCCAAAGTCGATGAATTGGGCAAGCTCCGCGCTGAAAGACGAAAATTTAACCCCCCACRTGACTTTCATCGTGTCATTGGGTACTTTCCATCCTTGTGGCTCTTAGTGGAAGTTCCAATTCGTGTGCTTTTACAGTGATCGCTTACATCTATAGGGTGTACATATTTTCCTAATGTACATAAGCAGATTTATATTTCAACCCCCTGGTATACGGTTCGTTTGTGATTCACAAGCTTATCTCGTGCATTTGGCTCAACTACAATAGGATGATCCGTAGTGGTGAATTTGGCCACAAGGAGTACTTTCAAGAGTTGTGTGATACAGTTGACGGCGGTGATGACTTTTACCTCGTCGGTAATGATTTCGCGAGCTACTTGGAAGCCCAGGTACTCCGTCAAGTCCCAAGTTGACTCGATTCCRCTTATTTCGTTTCCTGATATTATAGAGTAGTCTGATTGTGCGCATATATCCTTTTGAGCATTTTGCAGTGTCCTGGTTGTTTGTGTACCAGGCCAAAGTTGACAAGACATTTGTGGATCGTGCACGGTGGACGAAGATGAGCATCCTGAGTACTGCAGGATCGGGCATGTTTAGCAGTGACCGCACTACTCGACAATATGCTGATGACATATGGGGCATGCAACCAGCTGAGCGTTTCTGAAATGCTTCATACACCTGCCCTCCAAAAAGTTAAATTCAGCAGTGTGCACTTGATGCTCGATCCATCCTATGAATTGTGCAGTTGTTGTCCCACTATTAAATATATATTGTACCTAGTATGTTTGTGTGAAGGATGTGCAAGCAGCACGTATTTCATCCACTATGTATCATRCAGGTAACTCCAATATGGATTCCTTGATGACAATTAGACTAGTATGCTCGAGGGAGGGGAACGCTTTTGAAACCTCTATTTAGGTGAATATTTTCCTTCAAGCACCACGGTTTTACTTCCTTCGCAATTTGCTCACAACAATAGGAACTTTGTGACTATATGACTACTCCTTTGCCCCAAAATAATCCYGTGGTTTGAGAACAATAGTTAACCCTTAAACAACGCTGAGGACGTTTTGCGTCCGATGAATGGCAAAGAATCTTTCCTTGTAGGACAGAAATGCAATCATTCATCCTCGGTATTAGGGGTGGAAAGAGATCTTTTCTAGTACTTTGACTTCCAATGAATATATTTAGCTTTTTCGAAGGAGATGATGTCACACGGTATCAAAATGCATGATTTCCACGGCCATTGGTCCGTCCTTCGAGGGTTAAAATAAGCTTACATTGGAATTGCACTAGAGAAACGAATATAAAGATCACAATTTCTCGTGGTACGGTACTGTAATGATACACATATTGCAAGCATATTGTACTATAATATATATTGTAGCACATATTATAAGCACAAGCATATATTGTCGATGAATGGCTTGTACTATAATATATATTGTAGCACATATAATATATAATTATTTTTGCAGCTCTTGTTGTAATTTGATGTATCTTGATTCCAACATCTCCTGAATTACCTATCATGCAAATCTGTACTTGCATCTCTTGAGTCACGTATCAAGCAAATACAACAGAAAAACAAAATTGCATCATATAGACCATAGGCTAGCACCAAATGAATTGCAAACACACAATCATGGTGAGCAAACCTGTGACGTATACACTAGTAGAAAATGCAAGAATTTTAACAAAATTCTGTTGATTTGGTCGTGTTGTCCCGGTCACTGTTCTATTGATTTCAACATAAATCTATTAATTTTTTACTGATTTCTGTTAAAATCAATAGAACAATGACCGGGACAACGCGACCAAATCTACATAATTCTGTCAAAATTCTTGCGTTTTCTACTAGCTAGCTAAGTGACCTATCCAAAATRAGGATAGATGGAGCATATTGCTCTTCCCTAAAACGCGGCCTAGGCTGATAATAAAAAAGGAACAAAGAATTGGCATTGTTTGTCAACTAAGCTTCCTTTGGCCCATTAGATTGATTGGCAACTTCTTTGTAGTCAAGGAAGGAAGTACACTAGTATCATTGGTTGTAGCCAATTTTTTTTTGGACCAGTGTCCCCCTTGCTGGCCTCACTGTACATGCTAGATTTTGGAGGGACGAACCAGTAGAGGTCAGAATTCTAACAATTTGGCGAAATTTCATCAGTAAAAGAACACCGGAGGATTTTCAGTTTAAATCAGGCTTTTTGTTGTTGGTAAAATTTTGCTAGCATTTTGTTAATTGAGCCATTAGTGACAAGTCCTACTTCCGCTCTAGTTGTCTTTTGATAAACTTCCTTGACTATCTTCTTCCACAAAAAATGTTGATTGTGGATTTGTGGGATGATTGCAAAAAATACTTYTCGTATTTGGCGTAGGTTTTAGCCATAGGACTAGCAGTGCTATGTAGTACTACCAATRCTATGTGCTAGCAACGTCCCTACAAATCTAAATTGTCAATTCAATAATATGCAGAACTATGCAATACTATAGACTGTTGTGGAGAACTACAAAAAAACATTTGGAGCATAATATARTAGAAGAGGGGTCTATGGAACTTTTCATTTTTAGTAATACAAAAAAAAATTAGAAAAAATTCCATTAAGAAAAAAAATTCTGAAGATTGCACTTGCATTGCATCAAAGAATTCTTGTAGAAATTGATTTCCCTCTTTGTAAATTTTGCACAAAAGAAGGTCACTTTGACCTCATGTGTACAACTGAGAAGTTGCAATTTTCCCAAAAACTCATTGTCAATCCTTATAATGTTCGTAGACCTCCAACATGCCCAATTTGTGGCTTCAAATTTGAATTTTTGGGTCAAAAATAGGGCCACCTCCTCCCCAAATGTCCAATGTAGACACCCAATTGGGGCAAGTTAAAAATAATAAACTAATTTTTAAATTTTTATAAACTCATACAATGTCTACAACTACCACATGTGCTTTCATTCCAAATTTCACACCAAACAGACAAACAATGCAAAAAATATGAGCAAAAAATCATCCGTTTAAGGGCAAAGGCTCAAAAAATAGTTCCAGTGTTTCTTGCAATCATCCTGTGCCATAATTACCCGACAATCTTTACACTAGTTGGGAATSATGTCATGCTTCCGCTTTTAACCCCTCATCGCCGAAGTTCCAACCATGCTTAAAAGCATCCTCCCTTTGCAAGTGTTAAAAGTCAAAATTTCAGTAAGTTATGAAAATCTTAACCGTACAATATTGTAGTGTGTATGTTGTAGATGGTGTGGAACAAGTTTGGGGTCATTTGACCCTATAGATTGAAAGATTATAATGTTTTAGTTCAGTCACTCATAACGTCTTGGATGGATCTGAAATTTTAACCACACAAACTAGACTAGTAAGCTCAACTTTTAGAACAAAAATTATTAAAAAAGGATCATATATGAAGAAGTTATGAGCCACCAAAGTTCACTGAAATGCAAACAATTCTGTATTTTGAACTTTGAATTTCTCCCAAACATTCAAAACAACTTGGATTGGCATGAAAAATTTACCACAATAATTAGACCTATATGGGAACAAAACCCAACAAATTTTATTGAAAACAAACATTTGATGAAAAAGATACAATCCCCCGAAGTTGCAGCCATCACAATGCAGTGTGCTGACCCAAATTGAACCTGAGAACTTTGAATGACTTTCAAAAACTCAATACTTCTTGGATAGATTTGAAAATTTTATCATAGATACTAGGCTACTATGTGCAACTTTGACAACAAGTTTTATTGAATTCCGACATTGGATGCAAAAGTTAGAGCACTTCAAAGTGGACTGCGGAGTGTGTAAGGCACTTTTCGTCCCATTCGGCGATGAGGGGTTAATGTTAAAAATTGAACTACTGAAAATATCACCTTTTTCATAGGTAGAATTTAACTGGGAGGTCCACCATACTTAACTTGAATTAGTCATAATTGACCTAAGGTAGTCTCTTTATATTGAGACCTTTCGTAGATTTTGAGATAAAATGCTAGTTATTGAAAAGTTCATTTAAAAAGATAATAGTAATTGAAACCAAAAATAAATAAAGCTCAAATAATGATCTCATAATGAATTTCTAAAAATTGGTGTTGTGAGACCTATTTATAAAAAAATACAAGTAAAGAGATAAAATAGTTTATTTTCAAGTTGAGGATAAAATGAGACAGGGAGAAGTCTTAATATAACAAATATGGCCTTCAGGCATGCTCTAAAAAGCGATCATGATATAGAGGTACATTTGATTTCTTCAATGTACCAACATTGTACATTTCAAGAGGTGGTCGCTTTTAGTGACCATTATTACAACTTGAAAAATTTGTAACTAATTCCTTGAAGGTCCAAAAAATATGAAACAACTTGGGTTAAATGCCAATTCCTTTTTTTTTCCTATGAAAATTTACTTAAAATTGTTTCAAGGAGTTTAGCTTCGGTGAAAATGCAATCAACTATTAAATGGTCGTTTGAAGAACAGACTATGTCTGCATTGTTTTTTGGGTGGATAGTGAGGCATGCCTCACTATCTACCCAAATTTTTTTTTTAAATTATTAACTCAACTCAACCCCCAAACAAACAAACTATTAAATCTTTTAAATTAAAAATTAAATTTTTTAAATTTGTGTCCCCCCTTCCACCTCTTATAATCTTCAGAAGGTAATAGGATGGACAATCAATATGGGATTTTACCCGTATACATATTTAGTATATGAATTTTGTACATGTATTTTGTATATGTATTTAGTATACATATAAGGCTGGGATGACCGGGAGCTTGGGTTTGGGGAGGGGGGTATTTTTAATTTTGATCCAACGGCTGGGAAGGTTTTAAAATCAGATCCACGGTTGTCAGTAAATGCCAGGAGGGGGGTATGTCAAGATAACTGCTTTTAAAGTAAAAAAAACAAGTTTTTTAGCACATTGCAGGACAAAATTATTTGACTTTCAACCTTCTCAACTTTAATTTTTTGCACTACAGAGTTTTGAGCTTTAAATCTTTACGGTGGAGAATTGAGTTGAAAKTCTAGGAAAAAATAAAATAAATAAAAAAAGCATAAATTTTAGTCTTTAAAAAATTGTTAACTAGAAGTAGGTACAAGATAGAAGAAAAATCTAAATTATTAATATCTTCAAGATGGAAGTAAAATGCACTAATCCCAATGGTGAGATTGTTCTAGGCTTCTAGCAAGCAAAACAAACCATGTGGAACTTTTGGTTTTGAAAAATTGTAAAAATTGCATTCAAAAACAAATCCTACAACTTATTTTTTCAAAAGATGCTCTTAGATTGCCCGAAAAACAAGATTGTCCGTAACTTTCTCTTAACAAATCCAAATGGAATGGATCAAATCTTTCTATGTAGGCAAAAATTTAATCTATCAAAAAAAAAAATTAACATTAAAATTAAAATTAAAATTTTTAAACTTTTTTCTGGCTGCCTCCTCTCCCCTGTTTTGAGTTTATTTGGGCATAACTTTTGTTTCCGGGCTCCGATTGAAAAAAAAATTCCCCACAAAGCTGATCAATTTTTCTATCTTGACAAAAAGTTTCAAAAGATCAGGACAAAATTGAGACCGTAGATACCTGCCCAAAATCTCATTTGTCCCCCGAAGGGACAATGGTCCTTTAGGGGTTAATTTTGCTTCTTAGACACTAGATACATTTTATAAATCTAYATCAAATAGTGCTTAGTATCCATTCAACTTGTTTTAGATTTTCTCTATCACTTTTCCTATTTCGTATTTGTAGGTGGAATTGTCACATCATTCTATTATAGTGTGAAAAGACTCTAATTTTGATGGATTGGTGGATTTAGTTACTCAAACAATTTTTTGAATCACATTGTGACAATTTATTCTATTGATTACCCATGAACAAAGATGAGGGTTTTGGGTTGAATCCTAACATTCTGTTGGTCAGACATTCATCGAGATATGACATTACAGTGAAAAATGGGTTTTCAGGGAGAAACAGGTTTTCCAGAAGGAACTCGTTTTTAGGGGGAAACGAGTTTAATCCATCATCGCCTAAAGTCCAAACATGTGTAAAAGCATCCTTGCTTTTCAAGTGCTATGAGTCTAAATTCATAACCCAATCTATGAAGTATGAAAATCTCAACCGTACAATCTTGTAGCAAAGAGTAACCACCATTTTGGACATTTTTACATACATATGTGATCTTGTGATGTGCAGCTGCCCGTTTTTTCGCTGTGACAAAAAAATGATTTTTGTTAATTCAAATGCTAATATCTTGCAATCTACAAGGTGGAAAATTCTGAAATTTTTTCCACATCTTTTCAAACCAACGTACTACAAGATCCTATGGTTACATATATATCAAAAAATGTTTTTTTTCTAATATTTGGTACTTGTATTAGAAATGGCAGTTTTGGAACGTTTTTGATGAAAACATAGTCGAAACCATTTAGGGGTTAAATAGCATTGAATAGTGCATAGGATATCAAACAAATCAAATCAAGAAGTTTCTTTTTATTTCATTCAAATACCCTAATTTTCAAATGCAATTTGTATACAAATCCGAAGCAAGCTCAAGGGCTCTACAATTTTTTCTAAGGGTGTACAACTTGACAGATGAGCCATCCAACTCTATGGCCAAGCCATCCACATCAATAGACAGGCTATCTAGCTCAATAGACAAGCCATTCAGTTTACGAACACGCCGTCCAATTGACCAACAATGAGGATGGGCCTCACAAACTTCATTGATACTAGGATTAAAAATAACTTTTTTTTGGTTGTTTGCATTCAAACATGATCAAGACGTATCAAGACATCTCTATAGACATGTAAAATTTTCTACAAACATGAATATATATTGGCACTATTGACAAACTTCAATATGTCTAAACACAATCAATTATATCTTTTTGTGTTTACTTCTATGTACAACAAAKTAAAAGACATAAAGATATAACATTGATAACTACACAAGATGAAAATTAAGATGATGTTGCAATATAAGGCCATATTCGTTAAATTGAGGCATTTTGCAGATTTTGAGATAGAATGTTAGTTTTTGGAAAATTCATTTAAAAAAATAGTAATTGAAACTAAAAACAAATAATACTCAAATAGTGATCCTATAATAAAATTCTAAAAGTTGAAGTGTTATCTATTTATAAAAAAATACTAGTAAAGAGATAAAGTGGTTTATCTTCGAGTCAAAGATAAAAACGAGACTGCGAAAAGTCTCAATGTAACGAATATGACCTTATATGCTTCATCACTAATATTGACAACATGAAAATCTTTAATTTTACCTCTAACTTCATTCAATAATACCAAAATATGCAAACTTTTATTTAATTACAAATTTTGAAATTTATATATTGACAATTACAACATTAATAGATTGTCTATTTGTTAAAATCTATAGCTACAAATTATCATTTTGCTATAGCGTTGAATATTTGACACACAAATTTTACTACAGTTAATTTTGTAGTTTAATGCACTAAATTGTAATATTTGGAATTATATAACCACTTCTAATTTACCAATATATCTAACATTCTAATCTAATAATATATCCAAATCTATATTTTCCATGCTTGTAGTACCAAAGATTTGGCCATGTATAAAGCAGAGCTTCTATAAACAAGAGGGCCATGACTAATCTAGTACATCATATTAGAGAGGTTATTACAATTGATGAAGGTTATTGTATTAAAAAAATTGCAATCGTTGCATTAATGAGTTCACAAATCACAATGAGTTTTTACACTATATTGTACAAATCAAAGAACATTGGGCACGTACTTTACAAACAAAAAGAATTGGAAATGCTGCTGGCATACATGGCTACTTGGGATGATTGCAAGAAGCACTTGCTAGTTTTATTGCATTTTGATTTTGGAACACCATTACTTTCGAATTATGAACCCAAAGCCCAAAACAAAAAAATTATTCCTAGATGACTTGATTGTAATCATATCAAAAATTTTGCAAAAGTTTAAAAAATCATTTTACATTTAAAGTCTAATTTGTTAATTTGTTACACTTTGGTGTTTAAGGCATCAAAAAATACATTGTTTCATATCCTCCTCATTTGTACAAATATGCCTCCCTTATAGGTATAGTTCTCAATATTAGAGATGGATTTGACCTCATTTTTTTATCACATCTAATCAATAAGAAGTCCTCCTAAATGGCCAATATTGAGTTCTATTTAAAATGAATTTCCTATTTTCTACAAATTAAAACGTTGAAGTAAGTGTTTTCTTTGCATGAATTTTATGTCCAATAATATATCCCAAAAAATACATACTTCAATGTTTTAATTTGTAGAAAATAGAAAAAATTATTTTCAACAAAATTAGAACTTGAACATTTAGAAGGACTTTTTGGTGATTAAAGTAGACCAAAAAAATGAGGTCAAAACCATTTCAGCTATTTAAAAGTGTGTGTGCAAGGGAGGCACATTTGCACTGACAAAAAGTACATAAAATAATGACTTTTTAGACTCCCTTTGGTAGAAACATTTTTGCCTTTTAGAAAAACATACCACAAAAATTTTAGCTAAAAATCATTAATTTAAACCGCTCAATAGTATTAAAAACCCTTGAACATCACATTGTGACAAATTAAAAAATTTGAATAAGTAATGGGATATGATTACAATCAAGACATTTAGAATCAAATCTTTTGTTTTGGGCACTAGGTTAGTAATTCAAAACTTACAGTGAACATTCCAAAATCAAAACACAACTAAATTAGCAAGCTTTTTGTGCAATCACCCATCGAGTCATACAACAACACTTCATAAGTCCACACACACATATAATTTTTACATTTTGTATGTGGCTTGACGCCTTCTTTGTCCTGACACACACACAAACTTCTTACATTTTGTAAATATTAGCTTGGTTTAGGACCACCTATCAATATTACATCAGAGAGGTCTACTTCATAGAGTGAGGCTTCTAAAAAGTTCTATTGAGCTATTTCATTTTAGCCTTGAAATGCACTCTAATCCACTACTGATATTCTCATTTGAATTCTAATTTGATAGCATGACCAAATCTATCATTTCCAAATTGATAGAATCTTGGACTCAATCAATTGTACACTTTTCTTTCCCCTTCAAATTCTTGCCTTGAAAAAGGCTAGAATCTATTGATGATGTTCTTGTTAACTGACCTAACTTAGTTGATTTGGTATCTTCTAATGTTGTTGATCTAGATTTTCAACTTCCTCATTTTCACCTACTGCTATCCACTCTGCATTGTTGTCAAACTTTTGAGCTACAAAACATTAAAAAAACATCACCATTTAGAATAATACAAATTGAAAATTTTCCACAAACATGAATACACTATTGACAAACTTCAAGATACATGAAACAATCAACTCTACCTCAGTCTAGTCATTACACTGCTATCTACAACAAATAGTTTAAACCTTAATAAGTTGTTTGTTCCAGGTGTTTACCATTTCCACTACTTTCTAGTTACCCACCATCATACATTCTATTGAAAAAAAACTCAAAGATATACAAAATACAATCAATTCTACATTAGGAAGAAATCATGTCACTTCTATCTACAACAAAGAGTTTAGACCTTAATAAGTTGTTTGTTCCAGTTGTTTACCATTTACACTACTGTCTCGTTAGCCACCACCATACAATACTTTATTGAAGACAAACTCAAAGATATACAAAACAATCAATCATATATTAGGAAGAAAGCGAATCCCCTAAGAGTCTGTGATTTTTTTTTGTTATTAGCGTAACCAAGTTTGGAAAAGAGCTCTAGAAAAACAATGTCCATGATGGCATTAGTCAATTCCACCATGTAGGCATGAATAATATCAACTTTGGAGTTCCAAATCTATATTCCTAGTTAGATTAAATAAACAAATAAACAAATAAACAAATAAACAAATAAACAAATAAACAAATAAACAAATAAACAAATAAACAAATAAACAAATAAACAAATAAATAAATAAATAAATAAAATTATATACATATATATAATGTTTTGTAGATTAAAACAAGAGAAAAGTTGAATTGCTCTCAATAAGGTAAAACATTCCATTGCCATGAGATGACCCATAGTGGACACCTAATGACCCCACAACTGTTTTTTAGACCATAATAAATGCGTAACATGACACCCATTGAGTGATAAGTGACCTCATTAGGAGCACCCTACTTTTTGAGTGTAAATCATTATAGAAAGTGACTTTTCGGGGCCTTCCACATTAGAAATTATTATAACCACTTTAGGTGATTATGATGACCATATTGGATACAATTTTTGTTGGTTATTAGGTAGCCTATTGACTATTTTGGACATATCACTTCAAAAATTCATAACTGATTTCATGCTTTGACTGAAAAATATAATTTCAACTGCTATCAATATTTATCACACTTGTATTTATATGGAAAATAATTTGAAAAATTTGAGCAATGGCATGAGAGCAGACTCAAAATTCTCACCACAATGGGCTGTTTTATCTTAATTACTCCAATTAGAGAGTGAAAAAAACACTTTTTACCAAGTGCTTTACACTACAAAGCAACTCCTTAGAGAATTCATTTTTTTCCTAATGTGTATCTCTCTTTACTTTTCTTCTATAGTTCTATCTACATAGCAAAGAATTTAGATGCTACCAGGTTGTTTGTTTTGGATGTTCACCATTTTCACTACTTTTTGGTTGGCCACATCATATGCTCTATTGAAGACATAGTTGGCTGCATCAATGTGCACACGTGATGGAATCATATTCCTTCCATACCTTGCCATACAAAGGACCATTATCTTCCCATGAATCACTTCCACCACATTCTCATTCTCTACGCCTTTTACGCTCCCAAGTGAAATAAACAATTCATTTGAGTTGTAAATGTCTTTTGGTAAGTTTTCAATTTCGCAAACAGGGAGTTCATATGGACTGAAAAAACATTTAATCCCTAAATGCATGAGGCACCAAAATGTAGTGTCAAAAAAACTCTGAAGATGAAAAATACCTAACTAAGTTGCTATTTTTAGTAGTTTGTATTTTTTTGTAGATGTCTATTAAGGTCTAGCTTTAGCATAACAAATTCGATCTAGAAAAAAAAAATGACTCTGATATTTCTACTCAAGATTTTGTGTAAGGCTACCCTGTGTAATCTTGACTTTTCTGAGTGTTGAGGGCTTTTGGAAATGAGCCTCAAATACACTAGATCTTGGAGACAAAATGCATAAGAAATTCATTTAAGAAAAATATAGAGTGATTTTTGAGAAGCTATAAATTGATTGGGGTTGTACATGCTTGGCTCTTTGTGTGTGGGGGCACACTCCCATTTTTTTTTAATGTTAGCGTGCAATCAAATGAAGGGTCACTTTGATTACCTTGGTCCTAAATTAAAAAAAAATAAAATTGAAGTACATTAGCATCACGGTAATGTGATATTTGAATTTATAAGTAATGAAGGGTATGGAATAATACAAAAATTTACCTATTTTCTTTTTCTAAATTAGCCTAGCCAAAATTCATTCCTAAAAATCTAAACTTTTAATTACTAGTATAAGTTTGTAGAAGGATCCAAGATTTTGAAGGTAGTATCCTAGGTGATGTGGATCCCAACAATTTGCAATGTCATTGGCTCAGAGTAAGGACAAAATGTGGATGTATTAGGTTTTGATGAAGTCCATTCAGTTCATGCCAGTTAGTGATGTAGCCTACTCTCTATGTGCAAGTACTTTGGCTTTGATTGTTTGGAAGGACTAGCTACAAAGTTTGTTAGGCTTCAATGCAGTTAGTGCTTGTAAAAAGTTTCATTTTGGAAGTATTGTCATTGAATGTACTTCTACTTTGAAAGTATTGTGTGCTTGCAAGCAATTACTAAATTGCACTCTTCTTTAGTAAATCATTTTTGTATGTACAGTTTTTAGTGAAGAATTTCCATATGACCCTCTATAGAATTTTGTTTGCCTATGTTTATGTATTTTTAATGAATATAGGGTACACAAAAAAAGGGAAAGGAAATTTTTTAAATAAAATATAGGGTACATAAAATAAGATAAATTAGAAACCTAGGTGAATATAGCCCTACCAAAATTCAAAAAAATTACCTACATAGACCCCTTGTAATAGAGGCTTGAATGCACGTTGTCAACCAACATCGTATGTAATGCCCCCTGAGTTGGCCCTATAACCTCATATATTTTGATTGACGACAGTTTTAGATGTCTTTGCATTCTAGATACATCTTTGCAAAAGTAACAAATGTACGGAGAGCCTTGGGCATTTGGGGGTTAAAGCATTCTACAATAATAACAATTTGGATAACATCTAATAATAATATATGAATTGCACTATATTATAGTACCAATACTTCATTACTATTATCATGTACACAAAATAGATAAATATATTCTTGAAGCTTATAGTATCATTCCAAAAATTCCAAAAGACTATCAAGTATCAATTAATTGACTCAAAAGATTCCAACAAAGTTCTGCATATACATAAAAAGATAACTCATATTCTCGAAATATTCCTAAATAATCCAAAAGATTTTCCATACATTTGAGAAAATTACTGTTATAATCTAAAAAAATATACAAAGATTCCAAAAAATACATATATTCTAAATATACTCAAAAGATTCCAAATTTATTCAATAGATTCCAAATATACTCAAAAGATTCCAAATATACTCAAAAGATTCCAAATATACTCAAAAGATTCCAAATATATTCTAAAGATTTCAAACATACTCAAATGTTTCCAAATATAATCAAAAGATCTTAAACACACTTATAAGATTTCAAATTTGATGAAAAGATTCTAAAGGTACTCAAAAGACTCTCAAAAGATCCCCCAAATTCATCAATGGAGAAGTGTTGAATTTTTGTTGATTTGGACGAAAGTTGTTATTAGTATTACTAACATTGTCCAAATTCACACAAATTTTTAAAAATGGTCATTAGAGTACCCTAATCAACAAAAAATCAACACTTTTTTGTTCATTTGAACGCCATCTTCTAGTAGTGCCCTAACTGACATTAAGGCCATATTCATTATATTGAGACTTTTCGCAATCTCATTTCTATCTTCGACTTGAAGATAAACCGCTTTATTTCTTTACTAGTATTTTTTTATAAATAGATAACAACACCAACTTTTAGAATGTCATTATAGGATCACTACTTGAGCATTATTTATTTTTGGTTTCAATTATTATTTTTTTAAATGAATTTTCCAATAACTAGCGTTTTGTCTCAAAGTATGCAAAAAGTCTCGATATAACAAATATGGCCTTCATTGGCAGACATATAATTGATGGAAAATGCTCATGTCACTTCATGATATAAAAACCTTGTCATCAACATTGATTTTTTGTGATTACTTTTTGGTTGAATCTTGCCTACAAAAAAGGTGAACATTATTTTCAGTTGTCCAATTTTTACAACTTGAAAGTCAAAGAAACAATTTCAGTTTTTTTTAATGTAATTAATAAAGTCAACCTAGTCCCGGCCTTGTTGTTTTAAAGAGGTTTATTCTATCGTAATAATCAAAAGCCTTCATGCCCAATGCCTTTCCTTCATGCACCGTACTCATCACATTGAGCCTCCATTTGCCACTTAGCTAGTACAACCAGGTGTGGATCGTGCATTTACTTTATAAACCAAGGCAATGAGATTAAAGTGTGCATGCTATTAAATGTTACTACCTCCGTCCCGAAATAAATCCGGATCTTCTTAAAAATGGGTAAATTAGCACATGAGTTGTTCCTATTTTTAAGAGCTCGTAGACTCTATTAAGTCCCATTAGGTGTGAAAGAATGGATGTCAACAATCAAGTTGTGCATGGAGGCCATATTTGTTATATTGAGACTTTTTGCAAATTTTGAGATAGAATACTAGTTATTGGAAAATTCATTTAAAAAAATAGGAATTGAAACCAAAAATAAATAATGCTCAAATAGTGATCCTATAATGACATTCTAAACATTGGTGTTTTTACCTATTTATAAAAAAATACTAGTATAGAGATAAAACGGTTTATCTTCAAGTTGAAGATAGAAATGAGACTCCAATAAGTCTTAATATAACAAATATGGCCTTCATGTTGAAAACAAGCAATGAAGTTGAATTTTTTTTTCTCTCTTTGAAATTGCTCTAGTGGTATTGATTTTTGTCATTCTCCAAGCAATGTTGGTGAAGTGACGTCCATTGACATCCTTTCCATTCATTTCCGACAATGTCTTGTGATTCAACTCCAAAAAATTCTCAACAAGATATTTATTAGTAGCAGTTTTTGTGTAATTTTGGATTGAATTCTTTGCCTTTCACTACTAGAAAATTTGCATCCAAATCAATAGATTTTCAACAGAAAAGTGTTGATTTTTTTTGTTAATTAGGACTTGTTGACCTGGATATTGCTCAACAAAAAAGTGTTGATTTGGATGTCCATATTGACACTTTTGTGTTATTTGTCAAAAAAAAATGTTCATATTGTTGTTAATTTAAACACAAAAGTGTTGATTTTCCACAAAAAAATTTTGATTTTTTTTGTTGATTTGGTCAAAAATAATAAATAAATAAATTGATTGCCTAGAAATTCTGGGCAGCATAAGAGAATTATTTTTTAGCTACTCATTGCCCGCATCTAGAAATTTCAGACTTCATCTAATTTAGTGCTTCTATCCATGGAGGTTCGATCCGAGACCTACCACTTGGAAACCAAAGACTTCTACCACCACACCACTAGTAAAATCTGATGTCTATAGAGGAAATTTTGTTTGTACTTATATGTTTTCAATTTCATTATTATTGAACTCAACAGACTTTGACGATCAATTGGGCATAGTAAACTAACTATTTTCAAAAACACTTCAAACCAATAAAAGTTGGGAAATCAAGTTAAATTTCTTCTCCGATCCAACAATCCGTTTTTCATTTGAATACTCCAATAAAAAGTTATGGCAAAAATTCAGAGTAGATGTCTGAAAATGTTGGAAAAATGTCCCTTCCAACCCCTTTTTGAACTTTGTTCATAACTTTTGATTTAAGACTTGAAAGCACAAATGTATTTTTGGATATGAATCTTAAATTTATTTTCCAGCTTTTTTTTAATCAAAAATATTTTTGAAAAAAGCTATTTTTCTATGCTAAAATGGCCGCTAAAGTCTGCTACATTTGAAAAACACCAAATTGTGAATGATTAATCCCAAAATTCCCAAGGTTTAAGCTTGTAAAAATTTGCTCTAAGTTAAACAAATAGCCAACATTTTTTAGGTTATTGAGTCGTATCAATTTTTTTTAAATTTGTAGCTGTGCAAATTTAAACTAGACATGTTAGAAATCACATAGGAATAAAAACACAACAATACACTTGTAGAGTGAAAGATATTAATAGTATTTGATCATGAGGGTGTTAAAATTGCTTATCTAATGTAAATCCTTTTGATTCTCATTTTAATTTTTTTTATCTAAAAACATGGCTAGCAATATGTTATTAGGTTAGCCCCTCAAACTCCATGATTGTGCTTTCTCTAAAGATGCTCTAAAATTTCCATTTATAAAACAAATAAATTTCTAGACCAAAAACATGTTTAGATACATCTAATTGAAGCACCTTATAGTATTTGAATTGAGAGGATGTGAAAAAAATCTCAAAATTTTCCATTGTGTAGATTACAAGATTTTACAAGCTTTTGAAGTGAGAAAATCCACTTTTTGGACCCTATAAATCCTAGGGAGGTTGCATTCAAGGTCACATTTGCATGAAAAAATGTCTGAAATGGTGGTGCATCTTTGCATTCATTCTTCAAGTCAAGTTTGTTACATGCTTGAAAATTTTTAATCATTTAAAGTTGTACAACATGTAGGATAAAAATAATGAATAGAAAGAAATAGAGAATGATTCAATATATCAATTTGTTAAGAATTTATTATAAGAATTCTAAAATGTTAATCTCAATGCTTGGAATGTTTTAATAAATAATCTATGTGCTATGGATTTTAATTTTTTTAAATATTAAAAATTGGGTAAAACAAAAGACTTGAAAGTTTTATTTTAGAATGGAATATCTTTAACTTCTAAAGGTTTTTGATTATGTTTTCATCAAATCGCTCCAAAACTGCCATTTCTAGGACAAGTACCAAATTTTTTTGAAAGACTTTTTTGAACACATTTGTCCATAGGATCTTGTAGTACACTAGTTTGAGAACATGTGGAAAAAATTTAAGGAATTTCCACCGTGTAGATTGCAAGATATTAGCATTTGAATTGAAAAAAAAACTTTTTTTGGCCCTGCGAAAACCGTGAAAAAATGCCCAAAATGGTGGTTGCTCTTTGGATTCATTCTTCAAGGCAAGTTGGACACATGCTTGAAAATTTTCAAATCATTTGGAATTGTGCAACATATAGGAAAAAAATAGTAAGTAGAAAGAAGTAGAAAATGACTCAAAGTATTAAATTGTAAACAACTTATTCACGGAATTGAAAAATGACAATTCCAATGGACAAAATGATTTAACAAACAATTTACACCTAAAGCTTTTCATGTATATCTAGGTCTAGAGAACCAATTTCAAGTTTTATTTATTTTTAAAGTGATTTTTCAAGAAGTTCTTTTTGCTGCTTGAGTTGCCCGATGAGCAATGAAAACAACATATCATACCATAACTTTTTAACCATGTAGTCAAAAGTTATGAAGATTTTTGGGCCTTGAAGCTATTCCTTGGACACATGTTGTGTGAAAATTTCAAAGAAATAAATCAAAAACTTCATCCACAGTGAGCTGTTCCAAATTGCTATGTTGCCAAAAAACGCAGTTTAGTGCTTTAGGGATTAAAAGCTTGCAAACAATATACCTTCATAAATTTTTGACTCATTGATTATAATGGAAAGATTCATAGCTTTGCATTATATATAAATCTTAATAACCAATTTTAAAGTTTTTTTTTTTTTTTCCTTTTTTAAAATAGAGATTTTTTATAGCTGCCTAAGTTGCTGAAGTTGGGTAACAAATTTCGTATCATTCAATAATTTTTTCATCATGTAGTCAAAAGTTATGAAAATTGTTGTAGTTTTAAAATATTTCTCATTTTCTAATTGTGTGATAAATTCAAGGATAAAAAATAAAAGTTTCATTCATATGTACTTGCCTGAAAAATTTATGTCACTCAAACCACTAAGTTGATTTTGGAGAAATTAAAGGGTTGTTACAAACCTCCCACGGCTTACAACTTCCAATGACAATAGACTCAAAATTCAAACACAACATATATTTATTGACAAGAACTTTTGTAAGGAACTGAAACCACCCAACCATAGAGAGAGATCAATCTTCAAAAGAGCGTCTCCTCACCCCCGAGCTTCGTCTTATATAATAGTGAATATCAATAAAGACTATTAGTTCTTAAGATAGACTAGCTGGACTACTTTTCTATCTTTATCTTTCTATTCTTGGTTCTATCTACGACCATGCGCTAAAGTAAAAGTCCTAGGTACACTTCTCCTATTATATCTTATCCAATCATCTCTTATCTAAATCTTGATCTTCTACTCGGAGTTATCTAACTCCAAGTTCCAATATACTTGTGTTTATCATATGCACTAGTCAACCAAGTGGAGTTGTCTAACTCCACCGCATAAATCCATCATTTGCAGTTCAAGCACTTCGGTACTCTTGTCATCCAATTGGAATTGTCTAATTCCAATGCACAAATCCGCCATTTGGAGATATCTATCTCCAAGCAATCTCTGCTTATCCACTAGTGCACATTTCATCATGAATTAATTCATCCATCAATGCATTCATCCATCAATGCATTCATCCATCAATGCATTCATCCATCAATGCATTCATCCATCAAAAGTCATGACCAAAAGTCATAACCCAATCATCATTTTTTTCATCTATCAATGCATTTATCCATCCAAGATTGTGCCAAGGGTCCTGACAAGGGCCCAACTTGCTTAACTCCATATAGATTTTATGGCCTTATTTTTTAATGAAATTCTACAATCTTTTCATCTTCTCTAAGATTTTGTGTATTTGAGGCTCATTTCCAAGAGCCCTCAACACAACAAAAAAAAAAATTTGAATGGCACTTTTGAACAAAATGTTAAACAAAAAGCTTTCAATGGCATTTCTTATGCTAATTTGAGAATTTTTAGAGAAGTTGGTATGGAATATAACTCTATCCATAGTATATTTACTAGAGCTATTTATATTGAAAAATATTAAAGTACATTGTTGGCAAAAAAATTATATCTTGTAAAATATGGAAATTTTATGTATGCTTTTTTGTTATTTGCATCTCTAGAGCAAATCCGTGCACTTTCCACACATAATGCTATTGCATAGAGCTACTTTCCACCGCATGATATTTGAATTACACCAATTGCTTTGCTTCACCAAAAAAATTGAAGCATTGTTGCCTTGGCTACAAAGACTTTCTAACTCTTAGAACAAATTGAGGGACAAAATTATGTAGTGTGCTAACTTGCTTTTTGCACTCTCCATGTTTTTTTAGGCTTTCTTTGATTTTCTCTCTGACGCATATTGCTTTGCGTGTAGACTCTTTATATTGTTGCTTGAAATGTTTGTTTTTTATATGTGTTGTAGCTCAACCTACGAACAACTAAAAGGTTTTGAAACATATATGAAAATAGTGCTCTCAAAGTTGCTTGCTTTTCTAAGGCTTGCTTGTTGGTCCTTTGATTTTTCATTCCATGATTTAAATTTTGATTGTTTAATTACAAGATAAGACAATTTACTTAAAAAATTTAAACTGTTGATAAAATATCATTACTTGCAAAGAAATTAAAATTCTAATGTCCAATTATTTTTTTTCAAAAACTTTGTAAAAGAGTGAAAATAGTCATTGTATTGCTGCAAACAACAAAAATTGTTTATTTTTCCTTTTGATTTTCTAGCTTTTGGAGGCCTCCAAATCTTACAATGCTATAACATACATTTCTAAAAGAAATGATTATAATAAATAGATTACATTGCATTATTGATCCTTTACAATTGGTTGTTGATTCCATTGTGATGTAGACTTCTACATTGAGAAATTTAAAAAGAGAAATGAATTACAAGTTTCATAATGAAATTGGTAACAAAGCTTGTAATACAAGATGTGGTCTTCAATTAAGAAACGCCACATTAAACTACAATTACAAATATGCTTGTATAGTGTGTAGAGTGGGATATGAGGGTCATTGCAATACACTTATCAATTTTGGCTCAAAATTGTCTTAATTGTGGAAAACTATGACTTTTGGAATAAAATATTTTTAAGTATAACGAGATAAGGATCATTTGTGAAGCTTAATAAAGATGTGTGAATCCTTTAGACCAAAAAAATATTATCCCTTAAAGTTATGAGCTCTCAGAGAATGTAAAAAATACAAGAAAAAAGACACTTGGGATATTTTATTTTAGTAGAAATAAAAAATAAAATAATAAAAAAATAAAAAATAAAATAATAAAAAAATAAAAAATTTAATTTTCCTTGTATGAAAATGCTCCTTGCCTCCTTCTTGACCATATTTATCTTTAGGAAAAATAAATTGTGTAATGTATACTTGCGCAAAGGATTCTACACTTTGAGAACATGTGGAAAAAGGATTGTATACTATTTCAGAAAATATCTATGTGATATTTTTTCACTTCAAAAGAAGTCCATGCATTTCAATTTACAACTTCAAATTTGCATTTTTGGGTCAAAAATAGGACTAACACCTCTAAATGACCATAATACGCATCCAATTGGAGGCTGATTTAAAATTGGAGAATAATTTTTTTTAATGAAAAAAAATTACACAAGATCTAAAAGTTCTACATGTACTTCTATTTTGAATTTTATAGAATCAAGACAAATGGTGCAAAAGTTACGAGCAAAAAAACACTAATTAGTTGTCAAAGGGACCAAAAATAGGACAAGTATATCTAGCAATCAACTTTGATAAGTCTTTAGCCATTCCATGTAAAAAAAGTTAGCTTCCTTTGGCAAAAAAATATATACTATCCAAATCAACATAAAAAGAGTACGCAAATCAACACATGTATGTTGTGTTTTTGTTGAACACTTTCATAGGTTAACACGTACATGTTAATATGGTCAATCTAGTACCCAAATCAACAAATAAGTGTTGGTTTTTTGTTGATTTGGACGCTAATTTCTAATAGTGTTTGGTTGGCTAGAGGGTTGCATTTTGATTCCTTTGCAATGATCGAATTGCTATATAGTCTTTGGAGCGTAGAACTATGGATTCTTTTGCTTTAGGGAACTCAATCTGGCTGTAGTTGTTGTTCATCAAGTTGTGGAGAGCCAATTTTGAATTTAATTTGGGACAAGTATAYTTGGAAACCCCGAATTTATTTTGGGACGGAGAGAGTATGATGTAAGAAACAATAAGCAAGCCTCTTCCCAAATTTAGAAATCAAATTTGGAACCTCATAAGCCATCTCAGTAAGGGCAACTGAATTAAAAAAAAATTTGCACTTATTTTATGGGAAGCTCATAAGAAGAGCCTACAAAATAAATTGCTCTCATCTCTCCAAAAAATTTGCAATGCAATGCTTAGTACTTATTATAGTTTCTACACTAGCAAAAAATTTAAGTGATCGCCATCCTGGCACTTTTTCAAAAACCAAAAAAAAGGGTTGCTGCACACAATGTCTCGATTTCCAAGTTTGTTTAAATTATTGAATTTTGAATGGTAGAGAGATAAAAATTGGGACTTGGGGGCTTCATACTACATCCCAAGTTCCTCTAAATTCTTGAATTTTGATTGGTGGAAAGCTAAAGATTGGGACTTTGGGGCTTCACACTCTGTCCCAAGTCCCATATCACTCTCATGACCTACATGGCAACACATTTGAGGAGTTTTGGTGGCAAGGAAAAGGGGCTTAGAGGTTGAAGTGTCCAACCAAATGGAAACCTAGCTTAGCCTTGAAATTTGAATTTCTTTTTGAAATATACAGTAAGGATAAAAATATCCTTTAATCCTTAAAGGATATTTCATATCCAAGCTTAGTGGTCAAAGTTCATTAGATTTTTATACCAAAACACACATTTCCAAAATTTGAAATTTTCAAACATAGTACAGAGTAATATATATCTAAAATAAATGTCATTTCAAATTGAATTTTATACGCTCTTTAAAGATTTTTTTTGTAAAAATCATTACAATTTCAAAATTGCTTTCAATCGTATAAATCTTTTTTTAAAAATGGAAATAATAGTGACAAATATCACAGTGTAATTGATTTACTCCGTATGCTCACATCAAGAAAAATTGGGTAGAAAAAGTTCAAAAACTGGTGTATTTTGAGCTTTCAAGATGCTTTTTTCAAAGTATCGCAAAAACTATAATTTTGAAAATTTTGAAAAAAATTTAAATGAAGTAAAATCAAGAAGTAAAAGAAAATTATGGCTTTGACTTCCGAAAGGCCCATGGGCATGCAATATTCTTTTGAGGGTTAAAGTAGCTAAAATTTTCTCCAAGTCTATCCAATACATATTTGATGCAAACAGTGTCCCAATAATAGTGCCTCAAACATGTATTTGATTTTTTGACCCATTTTTTGGGGCATTTACTTGCTATAGATTATTATACAAAAAGTTGGGACCTAAAATTTGRACGTTGGCCTTCATGCTATGAGTCACAACTCTCACATTCATTATTTTTCATTCACCATCTACAACCCAAGAAAGTTGGGATTTGGCCTTGCACTAGAACTTAAAAAATTCAGCCTTGGGACGTAGTGTGAATAAGCCCCTTATCACCCCCCAATAAAGTACAAAAAAGGAAAGACAAGTATGGACCTTTTTGCAAAAATGAGGCACTCCAAAATGCCTGACCTCCCTTATCCTTGGMTAAAAGCTGCCAAGTCTGGAGCTTCCTCCTCTCCTCTCTCTGATTGGGAATCCCTCCCTCCCGATGCTCGCTATCATTTCGGCTGCTCCTGCAATAAATCACAAGAAGCCTTCCATGCAAAATGATTGCAAAGTGAGTGCAGCCACCTCATTGATCATCCGCACCGTACCGTTGCAACAAGCCACAAACACACCAACAAATTCCTCTTTTGGGGGTACAGTACTTCAGTTGTACTCACATTCTGCAGCAAATTCCTCCTTTCCTTTGCACACCAAAAAAACAGAATCAAAACTCCACAAAAAACAAGCAAAAATCCCACAAAAATTTACAGAAAATTCCCACAGAAAACACAAAAAACAGTACACACTCTCACAGACCCTCAGTCAGTGTGGCAGGCCGGCGTCACCAGTTCACCACCCCCGGCGCGCGCCTGCATCCAATTATTATTCAAACCCAAACTTGAATTGCACTCATCTCTCGTGCTCCCCGATTTCAGCAACATTCCCTCTCTGACGTGACTGCCACACGGCTCAGCAAGGTAGCAGACGGAGGTTTTTAAAAACCGTCACCGAAAATGCACTTGCGCAGTCCTCCAGGGCACCCCACAGATCGGCTTGCGGGGGGATCTGCTACAGCGAGTTCCAGCACTTGAACTCATCACTTCAATAAAGAACAAGATGGGAATTCTATATACGAGGTTTGATTAGAAGATTGATGGAGAGTATTGGAGATTTGAGCCTTTTTTTTTGAAAGCTTTGCAGACTTTCCGGGAGGAATGAAATTCGTCGTCGTCGTCTTCTTCTTCTTCTTCTTCCCCGGGTGTTTTGATTTGGGAAGCGGTACGACGCGGTGGGGTTTTAATTTTACGAGTTGGGTTTGATCACGAGATGCCGGAGATTTTTAAAATTGGGGGGGTATTGTGTTTTTTTTTCGGAGGTTGAGGAGGGATCTGTGTGACCAATCTGTGTAAGAAATTCTTGGTCCTAATGTAGTTTTCACTCGTACAGTACAGAGGATCTTCATCTGTGAGTGTCGCTGTGTGTTTAGTTACTGTTCATTTCAGGATTCGGACGGGGTGGGTCAAACSAAGAGTCCAGCTAGTGGATGAGAAACTTAGTAAAGCTTAAGTAGGGCGTCTCATCAGTCAGATACTGTACAGTTAGTACCTCTCAGTCAAATTCTTCCAGTTTCTCTCGTGTAAACTCAAATTTTGTTTTTTTCGCTCCCGTTGGTTGGTTTCGAGTGTTGCGAGAGCTGTGCCGTCAAAGTCTCTGTGAGTGTGAGTGGATTCATCAGTGGGCGGGGTTTTGGGGAAGAATCCAGTTCGTGGTAACGCAAAGAGAGTCAGTGTGCTCAGAATGCGACCCAGCAAGCTGATGGACATGGCGTGGGAGAGGAGGACAGAGTGGTGTCGGTAGAAGAAGGCCTTTTGCTCGTGATTGTACATAAGGTTTTATATGCACAAAGGGATCGAAGATGGAGCGTGTTGGGAATGGAGCGACGCTGCCTGAGGAGTCTCCTTCTGCTTCCGAGGTATTGATCAGCTTAAACTCCCTCTTTTGAATTTCTTCCGTTCAAAAATTGAAGCAGCTTAATAATCTCGTTGTAGGGTGGAATCCATGGCTCTTCACAGCTTAACACTCTCGTTTGGGTTGGATCTCGTTGTTTCCACTTCACAAACTGTGACCTAACTTCCAACTACTGGTCGTGAAAAGAGATTGTTCTGTCGCGGGTTAAGAATTTTGGTATCACGATGTCGTCAGCAGGAGTCGCATTGATGAACACGATCTGAAATTAGATAAACACTGCTCACCGTTTGTTTGTTTGTTTGTTTGTTTTTCTTTTCTTTTAAATTTTTTTTTCTTCCAGGGATCCAATGGTCGTAATTCTGCATTGGAATTGACCAACGGTGACAGAACTCCATCTGGAAACGGAAGTTCGACACGAGGGATTGTGCCCAGGCCCAACTCCAAATCCAAAAGTACAGGTGCAGCTGCCGTGGGACCTGTCATTCCACTGTATGAGAAAAGAGCAAGTTCTCTGCCAGTGACGCCATTTCTGGAGCAGTTTTCCTTGGGAAGCACGGAACCGTGGATCCGTGGAGATGAAGACTAGTAGTATTGCTCGAGCTGCTTCGATGCCGCTCAACAAGCTYCCTCTTCCGCCTTTCCGGAAGTCGGCCGGGCCAAGTAGTGGAGCAACGGTGCTGCTCAAGTCCATCACTTCGCGTACCACAAGTGACTCCGCCTCAGGGGAAGACAACAACACGGCCACCAAGGACGCCGATCCCGTTCCCA
Source organism: Pleurozium schreberi (assembly GCA_006891605.1). Classification (NCBI taxonomy): domain Eukaryota; kingdom Viridiplantae; phylum Streptophyta; class Bryopsida; order Hypnales; family Hylocomiaceae; genus Pleurozium; species Pleurozium schreberi. Next base: position 185,803 of record VACF01001565.1, on the reverse strand, counting down.
GCACCGTTCTTCACWTGGATGTGGAGAAACAAGGTACAAAATGGGGGGGCCACGGATTGATGCAAATGGGGTCCAAAATTGCTCCAAAAGTAATGATTTGTATTAAGGGGACCCATACTAATTAATTGACATTTCACACTATATAAATATTTACATTTGTTGTACATCAACAGTGACTGAAGTGCCTGGGGTTGTACATCATGTTTCAAACATCTACAATTCCCCTCAATTAATTGTTCCCCTTAATACCCCTATTCAGTGTATATAAATATTTACGTTTGTTGTACATCAACAATAACTGAAGTGTCTGGGGGGTTGTACATCATGTTTCAAACATCTACAATTTCCCTCATTTAGTCCCCTTAATTGTTTAGTCCCCTTAATACCCCTATTCAATGTAGAAGGAGCTTTTTACCTTTTTCTTCAAGTTGGGACACTTGGTCCTTCTTTAACATAGCCTCCTTTAAAAATCCCCCTGCACAATAGCCACAATTTCAGTCACTTCTTGTCACACATTCAAACTACACCTGTCATTATCAATTTTTGGAAACCCCGGGGAGTTTGTTTAAACCTTGAAGAATAATTAAGAAGCTAAAATTATTGAGGCTTATCTACTTTTTAGTGGTTTCAGTAGGTCACGTTGACAGAGACTTTGTTTTGCCTAATTCTGGGTTTTTTTAATGCTATGTTTCTTCACTGGTGTTGAAGACATARAACTTGTTGCCATATTCTGAGTTATACCATAATATGATCAGCCAATTTGGTTCTAAGGGGGTAAAAGAATCAGGCCTTTCACGTGGGAAAGAACAGAAATTTTGGCCTAGTTAAATAACACAAGAGGTATGATGAATTTACCACATCTATAAGTTTGAGTTCAGATAGAATTTTTTTTTCATTTTTTTTCTAAAATTTTATTGTTTTTAACTATCACATGGAATTTTCTTCACTAAAGTCTAGTGATATAATGTTTCTTGCTATTTAGATTGTGCTTTCTATTATTGTAAAGCACTATCATTTGAAGTGGTCATGGAAAAAACATGAATTTTTGGTCCTTAGAGGCTTAAGTCTATGATGAATTTATGACATTTAATAGAATTAGTGATGCCATCCAAACTTTATTAGTACAATCAATCAATTGATATAAACTTTCCCCAATTCAGATCATTATTTTTACAATGCAACAAATTGAAATGGTCATTTTAAATCATAAATACTTGGTCCTTAGAGGGTTAAGAATATAATGAATTCACAACATCTAATAGAATATTTGTCACTTCTAAACTTCATCAACTTTAATCATCACTTGCAATATTCTTCWCTGAATCTAGTGATATAAAATTCACTCCATTTAGATTATGCTTTCTATGATACCACCCCATTTGAAATGGTCATCTTAACAGTACCATGGCTCCTTGGTCCTTATAATGAGAGGTGTAAGAGTGTGATGCATTCTTCAACTCATCTTTTGACTGTTGGTTCAGGTGAGAAAGACACCGACAAGGGCGGAGACTCCCACGAAGAGATTCCGGAAGAGGAGGCGGTGTGCCGGATCTGCTTTGAGGAGCTTACAGAGGATCATGGCGAGACGTTGAAGATGGAGTGCAGTTGCCGCGGGGAGATGGCGCTGGCTCACAAAGATTGCGCCCTCAAGTGGTTCACTGTCAAAGGAAACCGCACCTGCGACGTGTGTGGCATCGAGGTTTGCAATTTGCCCGTGACGGTGGTGCGCCAAGCCAACCAGCCAGCTACTGCTGCAACTTCTACTAGAACTACAGGCCCAACTCTAATCTTGGAAACTGGCTCTCGGTAAGTTAATAGTACATTCAAACCTCCTCAAATCCAATTCAATTGCTTGGTTGGGGAGAAAGGAAACCGCACCTGCGACGTGTGTGGCATCGAGGTTTGCAATTTGCCCGTGACGGTGGTGCGCCAAGCCAACCAGCCAGCTACTGCTGCAACTTCTACTAGAACTACAGGCCCAACTCTAATCTTGGAAACTGGCTCTCGGTAAGTTAATAGTACATTCAAACCTCCTCAAATCCAATTCAATTGCTTGGTTGGGGAGATAGTCATATTACTATTATTACAAGTCAAATAGTTTGAATGTCAGACAAGTGTGTTACTACAATTTACTCCTAAGAGTCCTGGCATCCACTAGGTGGATGGATTATGAATGTTTTCAAGAGCTTCTTGTTGTTGTAGAAGCTCCATGAAATAGAGGACGTACATCCAAGTATGTTGAGAGAGTAGATTTTTGTTTATGCTTTAGTAGAGGCACTAGCATGGTCAATTGATGCTTCATGATCCTTGTGCAAAGGGTTTTGATTCAATTCATGGATGGGATAGGAAAAAGAGAGAAACTTGCAAAAATAAACATCTTCAGTCTAAAATCTTCTTCTGTCATATTTCTATTTTCACCCAACAAAAGCTCCAAATCTACTGCCTTCTCCTTGCCAAACCTCTTAGGGGTTAATGATAGTGTGGCAAGATATTATGGAATGGCTTTGAAGGGAGAGTCAGATTAAGGAGTTTTGAGATTAGACTTTCTTGCTATTGACTTGGGAAGTAATTAAGGGATGTCTTTTATTTGGGAGTAAGCAAAGAAAATAATAATAATTTTTTAACATTTAGACTAGAAAAGAGCTTAGAAATGAGTAACAATCTTGCTTAACCTTGGAAGAACGTGGCCCTATCGTCAAGGTAGTCCATAAAAAAATTATTGGATTTCTAGATAAATAGGTGGATTCATCACTTCTACAGTTTTCATTTGTTAGAGACTTGTAATCCTTAGCGTTGTCCTTACTAGGTTAACCAATTGATGAGAGTGCACAATTTTTTTATTATTACACTTGGATTGGTCCCAAGTGTAAAAAGAGTCCTCATCGTATTTTCAGAATGTAATAAGTTTGCCTCGATCACTTATTTTTAATTTTTTTAACTAATTTTTATTTTACTTGTTTTAATGGCTTACCCAATTGGCAATATACGYATGGCTCAGTGTTTGGCAGGATGTGCCCGTGTTGGTGATGCTAAGCATGTTGGTGTATTTYTGCTTCCTTGAGCAGCTGCTGGTATGTGTGCCGTCACTCTTAAGCTCCGGAGCTTCAAAAATTCAAAAACTAGTCCATTTTGAAAGCTAATCTTCAACAATTCTATGAACTTAAAAAATGCCAAAAATGTTGGACATGGCTATCGATATGTTTCATTATCTTGTTGCTTCTCAAATGGTTCATTTATTTTTCTAAAAAAAAATAATACGAAAGCTACCACTTTCATTCATTTGAGCTCGGATTAGTTCCAATGTAGTCTAATATCAAGCTTAATGGCTTTTGGTGGTTGCTACATTTGAAAGCACTTGTGTGTCACTTCTAAAGACATTAGTTTCGGATTTTGGAATTGCTAAGGCCTCCTCATATGAATCAAAAGAAATAGTAGCTTGCAGAGTTTGAAAATTTAAGTATCTGGTTGGATTTTTTTGCAGGTTGGTCAAATGGGATCTGGAGCACTTGCAATCTCTCTTCCGTTTTCTTGCGTGTTGGGTCTTCTTGCTGCCATTACGGCCGCTAACCTTGGTAGGTTATGTGTAATTTCATTGGCATTTTCATGATATTTTTTGAAATTGTTAGAACCATGTGATTGTGATGATGCTATTATTCATTGAGAATGTGGTACTCGGTAAGTCATAAATCTTAGTCCTTGAGTGAATTCACTATAAATAAGAAACCCAAATTTTTCCATGTCAAAGTTGGCGGATTTTTAAGGACATCCAATGTAAGAACTCCCGTTTTATGTCAATAATAACGTTCAATGTAACATGTTCATCTTCATGTCACATTAGATGTCATTATTGACATAAAAACACACTGAATGTCCTCAAAAATCCGTCAACTTTGACACGGGTTTCTTATAGCAAGTGTCGGTTTTTTTGAGGTGCCTCAACCTTGAGTTAGATCATAATTTACAGAGCCAATTTCTTTTCATGTCGAGTGATGTCTTGATGAGCCAGGTTCTTTGTTGGCTGCAGTGGAGAAACGGTATGTGTGGCTGTACGCCACTTGTCAACTGGCGCTGGTTGTCTGCTTCGCTCACATTTTCTATGATGTGGTAGGTGTCATTTATACCACCATAGCCTCTCCTGTGTCTGTGCTGCACCCAACAAATGATAATAACTCCCAACAGCCCTAGTAGATAAAATGATAAGACACCAGGCACACTCCGGAAACTAATGAATAGGTGGCAGGGTTATAGGATTGGACACATTTCTATCATTCAAAAAAATTGGGGTATGATTTCATCTTTCATAGGTATGTTCGTACTTGGTGTTAAAGAGTATTATTATTGAGGGTCCTAGGAACAAATTTAGATCATAGGTATGTTCGTACTTGGTGTTAAAGAGTATTATTATTGAGGGTCCTAGGAACAAATTTAGATCTAATTTTGAACCAGATTCTCATTGTAAACATCATCCTTAATGTCAAGTGTGAACATACCTTATTAGTACTACTTTTTGTTGTTACCCTGCTGGAACACTTTTTAGTCCTGGTAGTTGTCGTCCTTCCTGGGTTAGGTTAAGCTTCTGAAATGATGTGGAATTGKCCACTTTGTTGGCTTTAGTTTCAGTCACTWATTAGGCGTTTATTTTGTGAATGAAAATTGCTTCCTCAAATGAATAATTGTGTATGCAAGCTGTTCATTCTCTAATTGTGCAAACTCTAGTAGTATTGACAACGGTAGTATGGTATTGAGTTCCTTTTTGGAGAGCCAGGAATGTCTCTAAGGTAGAAGGCTCAAGAACAGTTCGGGCATTAAAACCGCCCGCCTCCTTAAATGTACATTACTGGTCTATCTACTGGTACATGATTTTTTTTCAACTTTACAGGAATGTACACACTGTGTACATTTGAGGAGGTGGGCAATTTTAGAGCCTCATGCCATTTGACTTCAGAAATTCGTAACTAATTCCTCCAAGCTCCAAAAAATATGAAACGACTTGGGGTTAAATGCCAATTCCACTTGTCTTTCAAGGAAAATTTACTGGAAATTATTTCAAGCAGTTTCACCTCGCCGAAATTCAGCTTCACCCCTTAGATGGGCGCTTTTATGGACCTCCTACTATCGTAACCTGGGGTTGGGTGCATTTTCGGATTGGAGCAGGTGCATGTGGAAGCCGTGCTGTCCATATTGTTGGCTGCGTTTGTGGGATTCGGCGCTKCCATGGTGACCAGTACCTTGCTCATCGAGTACAACAATTACAAGAGGAGGACCCTGGCGAGAGTCCAAGAAAGTGAAGGGGGGCATTCCCCAATGCTGGAAGGAATTCCAGGCGGACTACAACCTGCGGGAGAGCAACAACAACATGATGCTGCTGTGGTGTTGCAAATGGAAGGTGCAGGGGTGGCCAGCTTGTGGCTGCGGCCTAGCAACAACCCTCGTCAGGCGCAGAGTAATAACCCACTTGCCCACAACTAGGGTTCTGCTTTTTCATTGCTGCAACATCAATTTTTAGGGTTTAGGGTTTAGGGTTTAGGGTTTTAGGGTTTAGGGATCGAAGGGAAGGACCTCACTTACAAAAGAGATCAATATGATGAAGTTTGAGTAGGAACTGACTTATAAAAAAGGGAACCAGTAACAGTGTGACAGAGCCTCTCTCATTGCGTAGTCGCGTGTTTTCTCAAAGATGTCTGTCAGCTTTTTGGAATCTTCCGATTCTATTGTCATATCATCGATCTTAAAAAAGATTGGTTTGTATTAGATAACCAGTTGAGGGTTCAAGACAGATTATTGGACATAGTCTAATAATCAGAATGCACCGTGCGGTGATGCAAGCACACGAGTTAGTGTGACGAAGAGCTAAAATCTTGTGGAAAACTTGAGGATTCGGGGATATCATTTCTTACTTCAATAAGTTCAACTAGGGTTCTGAACTTCGAATAGTGCCTGCCTCCAAATTTGGTTGCATACCGCCCTTGAAAACTCACTCACTCAGTCAGTTTGTGGATGGTTGTACTCAAGGCTCGTGTCCTGCGGTAGAGCGAACATGGCTTAGCATCAGGCCAGGTCAATAGAAAGATGTATCATAATTGGAAATTGCTTGCAGTGGAAGAATCGAAGCTATGAAAGCCGTGCTTCCGGGGCTTTGCACTGCCTTGAATTCAGTGTGTGTGTTTGTACCCAGCATCCTCGAAATTGTAGTATGATACGCTTTGTGAAGACACAGGGATTCATAGAAGTAAGATTATCAGTTAAAGGTAGAATTGCAGCCTGTTTTTGCGTGATTGCAATAAGCAGTCACTCATGATAATAAGTTGATTTCATGATTCTTCTTCTCGTATTCATGTTATTGAAGGAATTTCTATTGAGGTGAAATGCCGGATTTCTACAACTTGAATTGGCGAGTCACGTTCTTGCAGTTTGCATTCTTTTCTTAGACTGGTTTCTCGTAACCTTGAAACACACATGATTGAGAGGATGTTTTGTGTCCTTGAAACACACGAGAGGATGTTTTGTGTCCTTGAAACACATGAGAGGATGCTTTGAGTCCTTGAAACTCACATGAGAGGATGTTTTGTGTCCTTGAAACACAAATGAGAGACACAAATGAGAGGATGTTTTGTGTCCTCTGGATAGATTTTAGGGAGGGCTTTAGGATGAAAAAGAAAACTTTTTTGCATCTAGTTTTTTTTAGGGTGGAAGTTGTTTGAATGCATTAGGAGTGAATGGAATGGAATATATTCTCATTGTGGTGTACTTTGGCTTTTGTACATAAGAAGATGTTCAATCTGTGGATCACCATGTAGGGTATTTTGGTAACTTCCAACTCCTTGCTCTTGATGTGCATTAAAACCATAAGTAGTCAAAAAAATTGGGAACTTGTGGAATTATGGAATTTGGACATCCAACCCTGAAAAAGTTCCTTGTTGTATACAATCAATTTTATTCAAAAATTCAATATCATATCCTACACTTTTGATGCAATATTACAAGATGCTTTTATAATTATTGATTCAAATTTTGTTACAAAGTNATCAATATGATGAAGTTTGAGTAGGAACTGACTTATAAAAAAGGGAACCAGTAACAGTGTGACAGAGCCTCTCTCATTGCGTAGTCGCGTGTTTTCTCAAAGATGTCTGTCAGCTTTTTGGAATCTTCCGATTCTATTGTCATATCATCGATCTTAAAAAAGATTGGTTTGTATTAGATAACCAGTTGAGGGTTCAAGACAGATTATTGGACATAGTCTAATAATCAGAATGCACCGTGCGGTGATGCAAGCACACGAGTTAGTGTGACGAAGAGCTAAAATCTTGTGGAAAACTTGAGGATTCGGGGATATCATTTCTTACTTCAATAAGTTCAACTAGGGTTCTGAACTTCGAATAGTGCCTGCCTCCAAATTTGGTTGCATACCGCCCTTGAAAACTCACTCACTCAGTCAGTTTGTGGATGGTTGTACTCAAGGCTCGTGTCCTGCGGTAGAGCGAACATGGCTTAGCATCAGGCCAGGTCAATAGAAAGATGTATCATAATTGGAAATTGCTTGCAGTGGAAGAATCGAAGCTATGAAAGCCGTGCTTCCGGGGCTTTGCACTGCCTTGAATTCAGTGTGTGTGTTTGTACCCAGCATCCTCGAAATTGTAGTATGATACGCTTTGTGACAGACACAGGGATTCATAGAAGTAAGATTATCAGTTGAAGGTAGAATTTGCAGCCTGTTTTTGCGTGATTGCAATAAGCAGTTACTCATGATAATAAGTTGATTTCATGATTCTTCTTCTCGTATTCATATTCTCGTTATTGAAGAGATTTCCATTGAGGTGAAATGCCGAATTTCTACAACTTGAATTGGCGAGTCACGTTCTTGCAGTTTGCATTTTTTCTTAGAGACTGGGTTCTCGTAACCTTGAAACACACATGAGAGGATGTTTTGTGTCCTCTGGATAGATTTTAGGGCGGCCTTTGGGATGAAAAAGAAAACTTTTTTGCATCTAGTTTTTTTTAGGGTGGAAGTTGTTTGAATGCATTAGGAGTGAATGCAATGGAATATATTCTCATTGTGGTGTACTTTGGCTTTTGTACATAAGATGTTCAATCTGTGTATTTTGGTAACTTCCGACTCCTTGCTCTTGATGTGCATTAAAACCATAAGTACTCAAAAAATTGGGAACTTGTAGAGTTATAGAATTTGGACATCCAACCCTGAAAAAGTTCCTTGTTGTATACAATCAATTTTATTCAAAAATTCAATATCATATCCTACACTTTTGATGCAATATTACAAGATGCTTTTATAATTATTGATTCAAATTTTGTTACAAAGTAGTATTGTATCTACATTATATGTATATTGCAAACATAAAACTTTAATGCTCCCCTTTATCTGACTAAACACCTCAAATCAAACATAGTGTGTGTACCACTAAACTACTCCATTTATTGATTTTGATCGTCGAACAAATTTAAATCATATGTGTATCCATTCCTTCCATTCTACATTGCTAGCTCAACAGTGAATGATTAAAATCAATGAATGGAGCTTTTTTAGTGGTACATGCATTATTTCCAATTTGGAGTTTTTTTGTGGAATGGAGGGAGTAGTTTGTAGTACAAAATGCATACATAAATATGTAAATGCTTTGAGTGTTGAAATTTTACTTTACATTGCTCAAGCTCCATTTCAATATTGAATTAGTGAGGTAAGTGAGGTGCATCAACCTATTACCACCCAAATTTGCTATCTAGGTACTTTGAAGAAGTTATTTTTCAAATCACATATTTTTCAAAGATTTGAAAAGTTTGAAGGAAACCATTTGCAAGTAGAATGAAGATCCATTGACAAGAATTGAATTTTTTGTGAATTTTCAGGTTTTGTTGAAATTAAATTGGTAAAGTGTGGGTAGCCCCATGCTCAAATGCTAGTGAGTCTCCTCCCCTAGTGCATTGTCATGAATGATGCTAGGAGGTTGTTAAAATTGTTGCACTAGGTGGGTGACTGATGCAAGTGGGAGGGTCTAGTAGATGTTGGAATTAGATGACTGACTGCATAGGCTGGGGTGTTCTATCTTACATCTAAAATTGTCTAAATGAACATTCAATCATGGTAAGTTCTCGCTGTTAAATTGTTTAAGGTTTTGTTGGATCTTTGGAGGAATCAAAAGGGGATTCTATAATCTCTTATGTTGAACTTTTTAGACACCACCAAAGTCAATTATGAATTGTCAAGGTGCTGAAATATATGTGCCTAAAACAATGGCCCCAAGATCTCTCAACTCTTAAGGTCTCGAGGCCATTTTTTTTTTGTCAAAAATGACTCAAAACTACCATTTTTGCTACGTTCACCCAAGAATGAAAGAAAACATTTTTTTTAATTCAAAATCTAAATGTAAGATCTTATATTTCACTTGTCTTAGACCCTGTGGTAAAAATCTCATGAAGTTTGACCGTATAGATTGAAAGATATGAGCATTCAAAGTTGGTAGAAAAAAAATTTTAAGCACTGGGTTGCAATTTCAAATGACCTCAATTGTCCTTTGTGGAAAATTGTTGCACTAAAGACTATGAATTTAAATTCTTTTGTGTCAAAGAATTGAGTAAAGAATCTAGGATAAAAATTTCAAAAAAGATCAAACTTGATTTTCATTCTTTAAAAATTGTTAAGTAGAAGTAGATTCAAGATTGAACAAAAAACAAATTCAAATGGGATTGAAACACAATAATTCCAACAGTCAAATTGTTACGGCGAGCAAACTTAACCCTGTCAAACAATTGTTTTTGAAAAATTGTGAAAAATCCATTCAAAAATGAATCCTATGAGTTATTTTTTCAAAAAGATGCTCAAATTGCCTGAAAAACAAGATTGTCCATAACTTTCATATTACTAATCCAAATATTGGGTTTGTAGGGGCCTGCCCGAAATCCATTTTGTCTTCTAAGGAGAGAATGGGACTTTAGGGGTTAAATAGAGGTCTTAATAGAGGTTTTACATTTAGACCTTGAACAATGAAAGCAATCATTGAGGTAGTCAGTCAAAAAGGATTTTATTCTATCCTAATACCAGTAGATGCATTCTAGTTTCTACAAAATCCTTCAAAAAATCCTTATAAAGTTATAATTGAATAATTTATTACAATTTAAACTTTGGAGCCTGCAACCATGGGTTATTGATTTTTAAATCATATAAAAGTACAATAAATGGTGGTATACAGTGATATTCTATACCATTGTGTATACCTATAGAGACATTTCATATTTTTGAGCATGTTTTATATTTGATGTGAGTTTTCTTCATTTTTTTGTTAAAAAATTCATGGTCATTTCAAATTTTCACATAAGAAATACTCACAAAATAAGAATATGTAGAATTAAAGGATTTGAACATTAAATTGAAAAAACTCCTTTTTGAATGCAATCAACTTCATTAATAAAATTGACATCATATCTTGAGACTATGAATTTAAATTCTTTTGTGTCAAAGAATTGAGTAAAGAATCTAGGATAAAAATTTCAAAAAAGATCAAACTTGATTTTCATTCTTTAAAAATTGTTAAGTAGAAGTAGATTCAAGATTGAACAAAAAACAAATTCAAATGGGATTGAAACACAATAATTCCAACAGTCAAATTGTTACGGCGAGCAAACTTAACCCTGTCAAACAATTGTTTTTGAAAAATTGTGAAAAATCCATTCAAAAATGAATCCTATGAGTTATTTTTTCAAAAAGATGCTCAAATTGCCTGAAAAACAAGATTGTCCATAACTTTCATATTACTAATCCAAATATTGGGTTTGTAGGGGCCTGCCCGAAATCCATTTTGTCTTCTAAGGAGAGAATGGGACTTTAGGGGTTAAATAGAGGTCTTAATAGAGGTTTTACATTTAGACCTTGAACAATGAAAGCAATCATTGAGGTAGTCAGTCAAAAAGGATTTTATTCTATCCTAATACCAGTAGATGCATTCTAGTTTCTACAAAATCCTTCAAAAAATCCTTATAAAGTTATAATTGAATAATTTATTACAATTTAAACTTTGGAGCCTGCAACCATGGGTTATTGATTTTTAAATCATATAAAAGTACAATAAATGGTGGTATACAGTGATATTCTATACCATTGTGTATACCTATAGAGACATTTCATATTTTTGAGCATGTTTTATATTTGATGTGAGTTTTCTTCATTTTTTTGTTAAAAAATTCATGGTCATTTCAAATTTTCACATAAGAAATACTCACAAAATAAGAATATGTAGAATTAAAGGATTTGAACATTAAATTGAAAAAACTCCTTTTTGAATGCAATCAACTTCATTAATAAAATTGACATCATATCTTGCATTTTGGATGCAATACTACAACATACAAGATGATTTTTAGAGGTTCTAAAATATGTGTGCCTAATATTGACCCCAAGATCTCATGAATAGAGGCCTCAATTGAGGTTGTTTATTTAAACCTTGAGAAGATGGAGCTAATCATTGAAGTAGTGAATCTTAAAAAATGATTTGATTACTACATTAATAGGTGCATTCTTTGTTTCTATACAATCCTTCATTAGCACTTCAAATCCTCTATCGTGTTATAATTAAGGTTATGGCAAGAATTATGTATCACTCTTAATCCAAGAATTCTATTTAACCTTACAAAATACTTGGTATTTAAAAAAGTGCCCTAGCATTTAGTAAGGACCAAAGTTGATGTGCCTCCAAAAAAAATGAAGGGTTATCATTCTTTGACTCAAAGTGTGGATGACTTCTTAGAGTCTACATCTTGGGATGCGTCAACAATAGTTTGGGTATAGTTATGAATGCCCCTCCCYCCAAAAGAGAGCATTTGTAAAAATAAGGAAGGTAATGCCTACCAAGAAAACACTTTATTTTAAGGAATGCATGATGAGTATCATTGACATAAAGCATGGACAAAAATTTGCAATATAGATGAATGAATTTTTTCATAATATATACTCCATGGTTACAAGGGAAAAAACTCAAATCACTGACACTTGAAAACCTAATTCCATTGTATAAACCCTCCCTCATTGTATAGGAGAATTATTGACAATGCTTTTTAGAATATTTTGTAAGGAATATTCATCCATAATCAACACTGTCCAAAATGTGACACCTACATTTGCATTGAAAAGTGTCATAAAAACCTAGATATTGATTATACGTAATGTACGTAATCAAAGCACAAGAGTCTATGAGAGTCTAGTATTGTTTTTGGTGTATGTAGAGACAATACTTTGAAAAAATTTCAACTCTCATACGGGTTTCAAATTATGCACCAAAAAGTGCTTGGAAATCCTCTTTCAAGTGCCTTTCAAGTGCCAATAAGGTCCAAAAAAAATAATGTATGTTTAAAAATAGTATCTATGCTCACTTGTGATTAGCTATGATTATAATTGTGCGTACTTTATAGATCAGTTTAGAAAAGGAGGCACAAATTAGTTGCAGTAGCCTTAACCCAAAAAGGATGCCGCGGACATTTAGTATCCAACGAATAACAAGGCATTCTCCTGTGTAGAACAAAAATGCAAGTATTCATCCTTGGAATTAGTTTTGGAAAGTGGAGATCTTCTACAATACTTTACTTCACATGAGTTCTTTTGGTCTTTTAACCCTTAAAGGGTGGACCTATTACCGTGGAAAAATGTGGGCTATGGACTTTGGACCGCCGAGTGTTAGATGATGGAAAGCTAAATCGTGTAGCACCTAAAACTGACAACAACATCTATAAATTTGCTACATCACCTAAAAATTTGATGGTAGGCATAAAGGGACTTGTCCGCATGGGCATGAATTTCCATGGCTTTGTATTACAATTTATAGCACCTAAAAATGACAATACATTCAATGACCCTATTTCTTACTATCCATGACCAAGCACATCTCTACTTTCACGTATTCCCAAACAACCGATGAAAAATAGCTTTTTGGCATCCACTATAATTGATTTCTGTCATCCAAAGGATTCAAAACGTCCCTATCGTCCTTTAAGGGTTAAATACCAAATATTCCCTTGATTTTAGAAATGATGATTTCCTTAGGGACCTCCGCGTCCTTCTAGTGTAAGGTTGGTCACCTATTTCCGACCACTTAAGCAATTCAGCCTATATGTGGCAGGCAGAAAGTTAAGGAAAAAAAATTCTATGTAGAGAAATAGATTTTAGATGGATTTCATAATTAAAAAAAAAAATTCCCTCAAAAAAAACATTACCGTGAATTTTTTACGTAAAGATTTTGTTTGCTCCATTCCCAATAAGTAGGCAAACCTATTTCCAACCATAGGATGGTCCAAAAATCAATGCAAGGCTTTCAATGTACACATTGTGATCATGGTATGCTTTCAATGTACACCTCTTGGACATTGTTGTTGTTCTTGTGGGGCCACCAAAACATGAGCTGTCACCTAAACTTGAGCTGATTGGAAATAGAGCACCCTATTGAACGCAAATGGGATGTTGGTCGTATAGTGGGAGGCCCTCTCCTGAAGACCTTCTCGGCAAGAGGACAAAAAGTGTCCTCACATAGTTTTAAGTTAAATTCAAAGTACTGTAACTTTTGCATCTGATGTTCAAATTCAATAGAACTTGTTGGGAAAGTTGCGCCTTTTCTTTTAGTTTGTGTGGTAAAATTTTCAGATCAATCCAAGAGGTAATGATTTTCTGGAAGCCAATCAAAGTCCATAGGCTCAATTTGATTCACCAAAGTGCATTTCATGGCTGCAACTTCGGGGGCTTGTATTTCCTTCATCCAATGATTGGTTTCAATCAAATTTGTTGGGTTGTGTTTCCCTTGAATTCTAGTTATTGTCGTGAAATTTTCATGTCAATCCAAGTTGTTTTGAATGTTTGGGAGCAATTCAAAATTCAAAATCCCGCCATTTATGGACTACAATGAACTTTGGCGGCTTGTATCTTCTTCATACAATGTCTGTTTTTAATAAATGTTTTTGGAAAAGTTGCGCATACTAGTCTAGTTTGTGTGGCTAAAGTTTCATATCAATCCAAGAATTTAAGAATGACTGAGAAGAATTTTAGTAGAAGGAGGTTCAGCCCTAGATGTGTTTTTTGCAACTTTTCTTGCCTATTTTTGACATTTGCAAGCCATTTTGCAAACACATTGAGTCAATTGAATGATATTTTTTTTGACCAATGTGTTTTTATCATGGTTTTGAATCACTTTGTAGTTTAAAGTTTTTTCATTTGATTAAATTTAGAAATCAAATTTGGCCCCTAAATGTGTTTTTAGGAAAATTTTAGCATTCTTTTTCAACACTAAAACATTATAATCTTGCAATCTAAACGGTCAAATGACTTCAAATTTGATCCATGACATCTACAACATGTGTACTACATGATTGTACGGTTAAGATCTGTATTACTTAGTCTTATTTAGATTTATAGCACTTCAAAAGTTAAGATGTTTTTTACCCAAAATGGCCATGGGCGATCTAGGGTTAAGCACAAGGCGGGCTAGGATATTGTGCCAGGGCATGATATTATCTCAAATATCATGCCAAGCCCCACATCAGGCAATTGTGCGATGTAACTGGCACGATTTTTGTAAAGGCCCAGACCCGCCAGTGCCTAACGGAAATGGGGTACCTCCTTTAAGTTAGGGTTAATAGAACCTCTGGAGGGAGTTCTGTTCAAGTCTTCATACAAGTTGATCCTCCCAAGGCAGGTCGATTGTGGAAATTGATGTAACCAGGACGGTGCTATTAGGGAGGTTCGGTCCCTTTGACGGCGACTATTACGACACAGCCAGTTCACTCACCACCGACACTTGCGCTGTTTTGTGAACATTTTGTGCTTGAGAAGGTTTTGGGACAATCTTATTCTGCAACGAACCTCATGAAGTTTTCTTTCATATCTAGTACAGACGTTCGTAGAAACCGATGTGAGTATGGACTGTGCCTGATGGACATGGTATTCCAATAGCGTTGCCTCCTCCGTCTCTCTGTCTTCTTGGGTGTTGCGAGGGTTTAGGGTTCAAGGCCGAGATGGGAACTCCGTCTCCCTCGTGGACTGTGCTGCTCACAATCGCTGCCGCAGCGGCTACCATCGCTGTCTCCGCATTCTCGGGTAATTCCGAAAGCTATGGTGCTCCATTTTGAAGGTCGGAATTGCAGTGTGGCCGTTGCCTTTGATGATTCTGAACGAAATGTGGGGGGATCATGAAGTTATGAGGGTTTCGGTGTTGTTCGTTTAGTCGTTTTTCAACACTTCGCTTTAAAAAATGGTGCTCCGCTTGGGTTAGGGTTTTCTGAGGGTTTAGGGTTTATGGTCTATCATCTTCGTGACTTTCTACACTCTTGCAATACATTTTGAATCATTAATGTGAGTAAGAAGACGAGTGGAAGAGGAAATTGTCTACACCTGGTATTAGGTTGGGCTGATGTTGAGAGTTCTATCMTCGGATGGGATACGAAATCACATTGACGCATAATATGGCGGTTTKGTTGCTCTTTCCAGCGKCTGRGTCTATCTYTTATGWTCTTGCGCGTTRAACTCTAACTTTAGTTTTCACTATGGGTCGGCCAATCAATGTGTGATATGATTTCTTTTACTGTACTTGTCAGTCGTGACGAACGGTTTGTATTTGACTACCTGGTGCTAAAGTTGCTACGAAGAATGTTGAGTTGRCAGCAAATCCTTRAAAGATTTATAAGGTTCATCGCCATACATTCAATTGTCTTCACCTAGTCTACAGTAAGTGAAATTAGTGTAACCGTTTATGCATTATTACGATCTAATTAGCGTCCAATGCGTACTTTGTGTTGTCATTTTCGCACTGTGTGCACAAGTKTTTTCRCCATTTTGGCTGAAGTTGAAAAAAAARATTACTCGTGTCGTCGTGACATAATACTGGTTAAACAACAATGCTGACAATTGTGGTCATTGAAGCAGTGCAGGAATGGAGGAAAAGGTTGTTGAGTCGAATCGTAGAACTCGAGAATCAACTTGCTGCAGCTCACAAGGAGCGGCAAGCTGAGCGCATGGGACGTATCAGAGGACAACGGGTACGCTTCTCTCGTTTCAACACATTCCARTTTGTTTTGTAGATTGTATTTAAATTTTGTTCAATTTGAGATGACAATTATTCAATCTATGGACATTGAGTGGTGCTTCCCYATATTGAGGTTTYGGTCCCTCGCTTGCAAATGAAACYAAGGGCCAATAGTTGTTTAGCATTTTWTGTCTTCAAAAGAAGGTGGYACGCCKTTACTTATAGGATAAATTGAATACCTCAAAGATTTGTTGAATTCGAGGAAATTCAACTCTATTGCTCACAATACTACATGAGTTCTTACTTTTGATGTTATAAAGCGCATTTGTTTGATGATTGCAGGAGCTTCGGCAAGCATTGTTGAGCAGCAAAGATGAGAAGGCTGGTAGTGTGTCTTATCCTATGACTCCCATTGGACTTATCCGGTCCTGTTTCTCCACAAGGTAAACTTGCAAAGATCTATATTAGATGTAGGAGACGTTCTTTTTGTAGCTTCCCTTGTGAATCTTACTTGAGTTTGAATGGCATAAATCTTGTATTCTTGCCATGAATTGCTCACAATATTCATTATTAGAAAGCCGCACCCCCAGATCTGGTTTAGAAAACCCAGGCACGTTACAATTGGCAGGGTTTAATGGCTAACATTTCTGGAGCGGAGTGTTTCTACTGGTGAGTTCACTTTGATGTTCACAAGATCCATACCCATTGATCGGCATTCGTTGTTCTTACAGGAATGGGACCCCACGACAACCAATGTTAGTTACTTTAGCAAGAGCAAGTCTGGTGTTGTCAAGCAAGAATGTAGCAGCAGAAGCACTTGATGGCCTCTCACAGTACTCGCACTGCTGGCTCATTTATGTGTTTCATGAGAACACTGACYTACCTGGACTTTGGAAGCAACCACCACACAAAGACTTTAAAGCCAAGGTAATGAAACTTATCCTCCATCAGCATTTTATCACAAATCYGTTGGGATCAGGGGAGACGTTTTTYTYGAGGCTACACTTTGATGTTTTACWTYGGATAAGTGKTTTTGTTAAATTGTTGCCTGTGAATGTGTATTTTTTCTGTTTTGGATCTTTCAATGGTTTGATATTTGATGAATGAAATTCGATTTCCATTATGCTCATGCCCGTTGAAAAATTCTAGGGAACCATTTTTAACCTGCAAGAGGGGATGTACCTACCTTGCACTTGTTAGCGGCTTGGTGGGTAAGCCCCCTTGTTATAAAAGCTGCCGCTTAGAAATTTTGATCCCGGCTGCTTGATTTCCATTTCGAAGTCCAGCTGATAGTCGCGACTGCGTCTTACTCTAATAATCTATGGGTTGTGAGTTGTAGGAACTTTGTAACACTCTAYGGTTTTAAGAGGATCATATGTCTTCTGTCTTGTGATAAAATCATTGGGGTACCGCTAATGAAACCTAACTCTTTATTGTAGCTAGGTGCGGGTGCCTCGACTGGATGGAGGCAAGATGGGAGTCTTTGCTACTCGTACTCCACACCGACCGTGCCCCATTGGCCTGACTGTTGCTAAGGTATATCCATGATTCAACGGCTCTCTCTGATTGTTTATGGTGGGGCTGACCTTAACTTGCAAATGAAACTCACATGAGTCCTTGGCTTTAGTGTGGATGTTACCTCTAGCTATGCTATTAACCCTCAAGTGCCCAAGATGTAATAGAAATTTCGCTTTGGAAGCTAATAGTTACATTCAAAACGCATTTCTATCATTCAGAAATTTAGGCTATGATTCTTCTCTGTAGATTTCGTTACTGACCTTGAAAATCTAGATTCTTCAACCGGATAGATGGGCAATCAATACATGATGTGCTTGGGTGGAAAATCATATGGTGTTCTTCTATTGCTACCTTTTGGTTTGAACGTGATGACGTGAACGTTGATGTGCGTTTGGCAGCCAGTCTTGGATATAAAGCCATACTTACCTTATTGCGACGGCATTTCTGGTGCAATTGCGCCCTCTTGGGTGAAGGTATTTCCCTTCTTTGATCGGTGCTCTGGTCGTTCTCTTGAATAACTGCTTAATAAGGTACGGTATCATGTATGATGCGGATTCAGTGGTCTACAAACTGTAGAATGGCCGTACAAAGACTCAAGATTATATAATTAATGGTGCAGGCGGGAGGAGATGATGATGTTATTGCAATGACATCAGTCGATTTCACAGAGAGCTTCTCACAAGAACTTGCAAAATGTTGGGATACAATGGTGAGTCTCCTTTTGGGTCAGGATCGACGTTCATGTGCGGACGTGGCTTAAGTGACATATCATTGAGATAATTTGAATCTGAAAGTGCCGCATATTCGCACATAATACTTTGTCTTTTTCCTGATATGATTTATCTTTGTGTGATTGCAGGGCAAACTGTCGCTTTACTCAAGCTGGATGGAGTTTCAGGGACTTCTCAGGCAGGTTTTGTCTCGTGACATACGCTCACTAAGCCAGCGGCAAAAGCCTCGTAATGCCATTCTGAGTGCTTTGAATGAACAATATCTCAATGCTCCCAAGGATAACAGTATCGACCGTTTGCAAAATGCATTAGATAATGCCGAAAGCTTTGATCAGACCCACGTCGACTCTGACTTAAATCAATCTACATCATCGATTCCTTATGCTGATACAAGCATGTATGACGAAAGTATTGAGAGAGATGACAAGGTAGTGTATCATTTAGTGTTGGAGGGTTTAGATGTTTCCTACACACTGCTTCAGGATGGTAAGGTAGTAGTTGAAGGAGCCGCTCTTACAAAAGCATTGAAGCCTGCTGCTGCTTCTCGTGATTTCGACCCTCGGAATTGGAGGCATTTGTTCTCTAGCGATGCGTAGTTCAGAAACGAACAATCATTCAGTCCATTAGTCTCAACTGACTTKGGTGGCAAATTTCTATCTTTTCTACTGCCAACTTTCCGCCAATTTACTTTTTTGTATTTAAATCATTCAGGTTCTCTTCTGTACGGCATATGACAAGTAAGTGCCCTTGGACTTGCATCTGCCTGTATTTGGTTGTCTTCGTAGGACTCAGTTATCGCAGGGTAGCATGCCGTTCCCGTGCATGAGAATGTTTAGGCCTGTCATTTATGTTAGGAAGTTTCATGTTTCAAGTCTTTTAGTCCCGGAGAGTATGCACATGTAAGGTAGGAGGCCCTAAAATGGAGCAGGTTCTAAAACCAATCAAGCTCTCAAGGTACATTTTGCACTCTCCAATGTACAAGCAGTCTACATTTGAGGAGGTGGTTGGTTTTAGAGCCCATTGAAATGCACTTTTCTGCAACTTCAAAAAATCATAACTAATTTCACAAAGCTCCAAAAAATATGAAACGATTTGGGTTAGATGCCTATTCCACTTGTCTTTCAAGTAAATTTTAGTGAAAATTATTTCAAGTAGTTTCACCTTGCCAAAATTCAGCTTTAGCCCTTACATGGGTGCTTTATGGACCTCCTACCTTATAAAGGCATTTATTTCATTCCTAAAAGAATGTAGTTTCCTTCTATAGTACCGATCTACATTGAATAGGGGTATTTAGGGACCAAACAATTAAGGGGACTAAATGAGGTAAACTGTAGATGTTCAAAACATGATGTATAATCACTGAACACTTTAGTCACTGTTGATGTACAACATAGGTAGATATTTATATAGTGTGAAATGTCAATTAATTAGTATGGGTCCCCTTAAGACCCCTATTAAATGTACTTGCAAACTACTTGAGCTATATCAAAATTTAGCAGTGACTAGCTAATTAATCCCAATGGAGGATTGTTGGTGGTCTTTGGGCGATAGTGCATGACAAATCCATCTAAGTGAAAATACAGGAGTGTGCTCTAAAAGTGACCTTCTTCAAACCGTCCTATAGGAGGCTATAAAATGGACAAGTGATGGTCAAAGAATTAACTATTGATTTTGTAAGAGTGTAATTAAATTTGATTTATTCTTCTTCAATCTTTGAAGGACAGAGCTATTATTGTGGGGAAAAGGCGGATCGTGGATTGTGGATTGCCGAGTATTAGAGGGTGGGAAGTTAAATCATGCAACACCTAAAAATGATAGCAACACCTAAAACTTTGATGATGGGCTTAAAAGGACTTGTTAGAATGGGCATGAATTTTTGTGGCTTTGTGTTACAATTTACAGCACCTACAAATGACAATAAATTCAATGACCCTATTTCGTGCTTTTCATGTCAAAGCACATCTCTACTTTCACGTTTACCCAAAAATGGATGAAAAATACCTTTTCTACATCCATTAGAATTGATTTCTATCATGTAAAGGACTCAAAACATCCATGCCATCCTTTAAGGGTTAATGGATGGTTCATACATCTCCAATGGTTGGTTTAAGAGCCAAAGTGTGTTCAACTAAGTGGATAGGTTTTCACTAAAAAAATTAAAAATGAGATTTGTTGGCTTAACTACCTTCTTAAGCATACTAAAAAAAATCTGAAATTACAATTAAATCAAACATCCATTTAAGGTTTATTGAGGTTTGCATTCTCAAATCTTCTCTATTACTTTTTGCATGAGGCAATGCTTTGTTTTTTTGTAAAGCCATATCTATTTTCAGACCGCGCATGCCATGGGGAGATCTCCCGATGGCCGGACCGTGCTTAATTCCTAGTAAAAATGTTCCATTTTCATCGGGAGATCTCCCGATGGCCTAAAAGCCTTGAAAATCTCCCCATGATTTTCCATCGGGAGATCTCCCGATGCAATTTCTGCTAACTGGCTGCCAACCATGAAAACTGCGGCCTAAAAAAGGCCATAAGTTTTGATGGGTATGGAATTAGACCTCGAGACTGGCCCCGTTGGAAAGAGGAGAAAAAACCAATAATCCAAGTAGGCTCATAACCCTACATAATAGAGCACTTTGAACCAAATTAACATGGGAAATGGGCTCGGGTAACACTAGGTGTAAAGGATGGCCTCATTTACACCAAATGTGCTACATTCCTGGACCTTCTTTCTATAAGGGATGTGTCCATTGCCAAGTAAAATAATATTATTTTTCTAAATGTTGGTTACATGAGTGATGTGGTCAGAAATTCAACAGTAGATTCTAGAAGATGATCTTTTGTTGTCTCCTCTAAAGAAAGGAATCAAAATTGAAGTTTCCTAAGGCCCAAAATTTTGTACTTTTTCACATTATTCTAGTGCAAAATCAATTGTGACTTTTTAATAATAATCCACAAAAGTACAAATTTAGCAGACTAAAAGAAGTTCCTCAAAAAATCCTATGATGCACATATGAACTATATACATGTAGCATCTACGAAAATAAAACAAAATATGTACAAACAACTTTTAAGTTTGAATATCAATAGGTAGAAAACCATGTTCTTTGAGAGTCATAGAAAGTACAAGGGTCTAGTGTACACTTACCTAAAAGCTTGGGAGTTGCTCTACATGATGGTAGGAGTAGCCTAAACCCTAAACCCTAAACCCCTAAATTCTTTTGAATCCTCGTTTTGATTATGGTGATACTACCCAAAAGTCCACATCTCCACTAGCAATGTTGTTTTGTGTGAACCCTAAATCCTAAACCCCCCAAAGGATCTAAATAGGACCAGAAACGCAAAACCCGAAACCTGAAAGCTGTCATGAGTCCCAAAACCTATCATGGCACCCCCTCGATGGCTCCGGAATGCTTGACAAGGGGAATACGATATAGACTTCTTCCCCCAAAAGGGCCATCAATGGATTGGAGTTGTTTGTTTGATTGCAATAGCGCCATTGGGGACTTGTTTGCACTATCCATTTTTCATTCAAAAATTCAAAAAAACATGTAACCACGGAATGGAAAGTGTTTTCAAAATAAAATTATAGACCCTAAAACCCCCTAAACCCTAAACCCTTATTGTAATAAGTTGTTGTAGTACCCCGTAACTTGATATAGAGTATGTATTGAACCCATTTTTTTTCTTATTGTTTCACAAATCATCTTAAATATCACAAGGAGGGTTTACATGAAAACTCGGGAGGTTCACTTACAGTGTTCATAAAAAACCATGTGCAAACAAAATTTTGGACCCCCTATTTACTTTTTGAATTTTACATCAAATTAAACAAAAAAGAAATATGAGCAGATTTTCCTACTTTGAAAGCTTATGTTTTGAATTATTGATATTTTTATTTGTTCATAGTAATTAGTTACAAATTTTTGAAGTAAAAAAGATACACCCTAAAACCAAAAAATAAATTTCACACCCTATATTTATAAGCCAAATTTCTCTAAAACATAAACAAAACATTCTTAAAAATAACTCTTTAATGAAAGCTTGTTTTGAGTTGAATATTGATGCAATGGTCATCTAAATATGTTCTCTATAAATATTTGAGTTGAAAAACATGCCATTTTAGTTCATTTTCAACCTCTTCTAGAAATCATTTCATATTTTATTTGGGTTGGAATTTTTTGCAATAGAATCCTATGGTCACTATTGAACAATGCTTAAAATTTTAGGTTGAAATTATAGTTGAAACCAAAACCACTTGTTGGGAAGTGGTTTGTTGTAGTAGACCAAGTGCCCCCCCCCCCTAGCGTGAAAATAGATTCAAAGGTGAAGATGATTTGTAATTTCATATTTGAAACATGAGAAGTGATTTGTGAAGTTTTCAATAGGCAAAACATCATGCTAGGACTCTTACGTACCCACATGTATGTTTTCTACAWACGTGATATGACCTCCTAAACCCTAACAAATAGAAAACCCCAAAAATGGATAATGGAATGGATTTTTGATTTATGAAAATGATTTAGCCCCATGTGCTCCCACAATCCCCTAATGTTTTAAAGAGATGACCCCCATTTCCATTTGTAAAATAGGTGAGTTGAAATGATTTCGTTCTCCACTACCCTAAACTTTAAAGTGGTGCATCCCAAGCAAGCCTAAACCCATATATGGCAACAAGTTCCATACCCCCCCAAACCCCAAGATCCAAAAATGATTGAAATTTCTCTAGGAATAGGCATTGTGGTTGTATTTGCGCACCCTATTTTTTGGGGCCACCATTCTATAGTCTTGGTCGCCTTCTCAAAAATGAAAGTTCCAATTAGATGACCCATGGTTGTAGCTTGTAAGCCAAAATCACCTCAAGGAAGAGTGGGTGATGGCCGCCAAACCCCTATTCATTCATTTCCCTATTTTTTGGGGCTGTAACCAAAAGATCCAAGCTAGAAGTAGGGATTACCCTTTGATGTTCACCCTAAACCCTTACACTGCTCCTCGTTACTAGACCCTAAACACCTCCCGGTGATACGTTGTCATGGTGTACATGGATGCCATGCTACACGGTTTGTACCCTAAGCCCTTAACATTTCCATCGGAAGATCTCCAAATGAACATTCCTGCTACATTACCTTCATGTTTATGATGTCCATCGGAAGATCTCCAAATGAACATTCCTGCTACATGTTTCTTAATGCTTGTGCAATTTTAGAGCCTCCTACCTTATAATCAAATTCAACGCAAATTTTGCGATTTTTAGCGTATTGTCAATATTTAACTTGTTTGTGCAATCAAAAAGTTGGCATCCATATCTGCTTCTTTTGAAGGGATAGTTGCAAAAATTGGGGAAACCTAAAATCAATTTTAAAACAAGTAATTTTTTCATCCGATGAAAACATCTAAAACAAATTTTCTAAGAGGTTCACTAGTCTATTTCAGAAAATGAACTTTTAAATTCATATTCACCCCCCGCCAAAAGTATTTAAGGAAATCCATATTTGTTTTAGAAGTCTAYCCTAGAAGCTATAAGTGTTTCAATGCTCCAAATTAAATCTCATCCATGTATTTTTATTTTATAAATTCTAGTATTAGGAATAAAGTTATAATAAAAAACATTACTTTCTATTCACATGTTGGTGCTAGAGAAACTTGGGCAAGAAGCTCAAGAAAGAGGCTCTTCTACAAAAATTTAAGTAAGTGATGCACTTTGATGTATGACCATTAAAGCATCTCCAACGGGTTTCCTTAAAACCAACTCTTCAAAGTTGTAGTTTTGTCAGACACGGGGTGAGTGGTTTCTAGCCCTTCACCAAAAATAGGGTGGAGGCGCGGCAGTGCACAGGCCCCAAGGCTAGCAATTATTGAATCAAAATTTTTCTTGCTTGGTAGTGGGCAACTGGGCACAGCTACAAAATCAATGCAACTTTGTCCTCAATCCCTCAAAAAAATGTCCAAGCTCTTCAATTTTTAACAGTAGTGTGGCTCAAGTCAAATGGCCAAAGCACGGCAACTTCTGTCAATATGAGGGGGGTAGGTGAGAGATGGGTTGCCTTCCATAGTACTTTGTTATAAATAATGGTCACATTTTGGCAAAGAGGCGCCAAAAGGAATTTTCACAAGTCCACGTCAAATTGCACCAATCACTAAATGCCAAATGCACCTTTTTATTTYTATTTACAAAATTGACTTAATTTATGTCAAATCTACCCTGCATGAAAGATATGAGGAAGGAGGCATAGTGTGAAGTATGAACATGATGTCACCAACATGTAATCTATTATGCCAACATGACTTCGGACCTCTCTGGTATTTCTAAGAGCATCTCGACTGGGGCACACCATATTGTCCGGACAAATGGTGTGGTGTGCCTTGTTGCTTTTTAGTGCCCCATAAATAGGAAGTTTGTCAACCCAGGCCCCGCTAATAATCAATGGCAACACAGAGGTAGGGTGCTCTATTTTCAATTAGTTATGACGCATTATAATTGAAAACAAGACTCCTTTTTGCTAAGGTGGCACTTCGAAACGAAGCACTCTCAATTGGTGCTACAATTTTCTATCATTGTAAAGAAATATTCTTGAATTTATAACCAACCCTTGATCAGTTAAAAATAGGATGACTTATGTGACTAGTATGGATTGAACACAATCTCCACCTAGAAAATTCATGATAATTTTGTTTTGAAAAATAAAATTATGAAAAGAAAATATGGAATCTTTTTCAAATCTATTCTACACTAAATAGTTAAATTAGGTTGACTTAACAATTAGGTTGCCTTACTCCAAGAAAGTTACTCTATAAGCCATCAAAGTCAACAGCTATTTCTACAAACACTTCCAATTCTACACATGGAGGTTCATGAGTAGCAACTACACCAATAACTAATTCAAAAATAGTGCATTCTTGTACATGTACAATAAATGTTTATATAGTGTGGAATGTCGAGAAATTAGCGAGCGGCAACCTAATTTCACTATTTAGTGTGGACATAGGAAAATTTCCCCCTTCAACATGTCTACCCTTTGGGTATGTTCACTTGCTTAAGTGGTCAAAAATGAATTGCCTCCCTTAAAGACAACGTATCATAGGCGATCAATTTCAATTACAATGGTGCAATTCTTGTTAATCCATAAACATCGAACAAAACATTACACATCTAGTATGACAAGGAATTCTGGAGTTTAGAACAAAAGTGCAACTATTCATCCTTGAAATCAGGGATGGAAGGGGACATCCTCTAAGTTACAATACTTCGATTTTGGATTTTTGCATACCATTGATTCCCGCGTATCAAAATGGCACAGTCACCGTCCCGTCCTTCAAGGGTTAACTTCAGTCAAGAATAGATAAATTTTTGAAGACCGGATGGAGAACGGATGAAGATCGGATGAGATTGACACCCCGCCGTTTGAGGAGAGTGAGGCGGGATCAATGCTGTTGATCCCCTCGACCACACCATTCATCCTCAGCAGACCAAGCTTTTGCACTAATAAGTTACTGTTTTGCTCCCGCGATGGCGATGCTTGTCGTTTCCACAGCCCTTCGTCCTTCGTTACACTGCCTTGAGGCTGCTCCGCCGAGCACGAAAGCAAGCGTCCTCCATTTTCTTCCGCAGCGCACCAAATTGCACAAGAATYGGTGGAGAATTGCGTCGGCAAGGGCAGATGATCRTGCGAGCGAGTGGAGACGAGAGAGCAGGGAGCTCCGTGTCGAAATCCAAGAGCTTCAGGCAGACTTAGCCGATGCGTGGATGCAGGACGAGATGCAGCTTCTGGAGCTGGAGAARCTGGTCTCGGCACTCGGGGATGTATTACGTGCGCGTATTCCTGTCGAAGTAGGACATGTCGTGGGAAATGTGGAGCAAGCAAGCAGCGAAGCTCGTGATCGTGAGCTTTCGGTGGCGAATTTCGCAACTGGAAGAGACGAGGATGAGGCGAGTGAAATTTCGAAGCTTCAACTCGAAGGTACCTAGATTATTGACCTTGTTGATCAGGAAGATTTATGAGCTACTCTCTGGTTTTCTAGTTTTCTTGAGCATGATTGGGCTTGCTACAATYCAGATTGTGCTTTCGGTATCTGAATTCAGGGCTTCAAAGTTGAATTTTCGCAAGTATCATAGAATGCTTCGTAGTTYAACTGCARACGCTGAATGTATTGAACTCTAAGTACTGTTTTCTHAATTCAATTTGGTTTGAGGATCTCGTTGCGAGTACTGGTGTGTCTTTTAGGGTTCGAATTTTTGTTTCTCTAAGCTGACCACACTTAAAAGCAACACTTTAAATTCCAAGTATAGTTTTCAATAATTCCTAAAAAGGTATTAGACTGACCAAATTCTGGTGTGCAATAGTAAGGGGGTTCGAATGCACCACAGTATGTCGTATTTGGATTCTCTGTAAAAATTATAAAGGTTTAATGATTTTTTTGGTAGATGACCTAAATCCATCATGATGTTAAGATGGTGTATATTCTCAAAATCAATCTCAAAATCAAAATGAACTCATAGTGGAAGTTTCATGACTGTCGCGTGAAGATATGTGTGACTATTAGTGACTCTACCTTCGGGTTGCGATGGTATAGGTATTGATCTAGGAAAAGAGAAATTAAATGATTATTAAAATACATTTTGTCATGACTGTTTCACGAAGGCGTGTTACAAACATCTTGCAGGTGTGG
Organism: Pleurozium schreberi; assembly: GCA_006891605.1. Classification (NCBI taxonomy): domain Eukaryota; kingdom Viridiplantae; phylum Streptophyta; class Bryopsida; order Hypnales; family Hylocomiaceae; genus Pleurozium; species Pleurozium schreberi. The sequence continues at coordinate 158,877 of VACF01001565.1, read as the reverse complement.
ATGAGCTCGACGAAAACGCCATCACATTATCTGAGCTTCGAAGTGAAGAACTTCGAGCTAAACAGGAAGGTCTAAGCACCTTACGACGCCTTAAGCATTTGAATGTGCATGATTACGTCCACAGTGCCCTGCAGGCAAGCCATTTGCGGTCCTGGCTTCGAAGCCGTGGAATAGCTGAATAATCAGAGGTATTTGCGGTCGCTTCTCWCTGTTAGTTTCTTTTAATTGSCGATGCACATTGATGCTCTGATTCTGGAATGACTGTTCCTCATCTAATATGTAATACTGTATGTTGATACATTCCTTTACAGAAAGGCATCTGACAAGGAGCTCCTTAACGGCGCGGTTGAATTGAACTTTCATGCTCGGTGATTTTGATTCAGAACTGTTGATTGGACTCGAGTACCATCACAGTTACATGCAAGGAAGTTACGCATGTGCTATGAATTTTTTTTCGTTGATGTTAAGGTAGGGGATTCTATTTCCGCCACTTGAAGCATTTTAACATATGTAGGAGTGATTTTTGGGCGATGTATAGAGCTGTGGAGAGACCTTTGTGTACAAGAGCCAACATTCTTGAGATCAAATTCTTATCATCGTGTATGAATTTCTTCCCCAATCTCACAGTGGGAAGTTGTAGACGAAGATGATTGTAGACAAAGATGAGGCATTATTAACCAAGTCATCTTCTACTTGAAGTATTGCTTCACTATTCTCACCGACTACAAAAGAACAAATTCCGTAGTTCTAACACTTTGGCAAGATTTATAAGCATTGGTTGTGCGGTCTGTATTACTGGTTGGTGGAGGAATGAACACAATTATATCAATTCTGAGARTCGATTGAATTCCGGCATTGTAGAATCGAAGGCCATTATGTATGGCCTTYGCAATGGCATAGTATGCATCGAGTTTATGAATAGAGTGGTTTCAGGAAATGGCATCACGTGTACTGCAGGGCTCCTATGCCCAATTTCCCAGTCAAATTGTAGAATCTTTACATGACTTCTTAACTTAWATGCTTCTGTYTCCCAATGAAGCACAATCACCGGTGCCGCTTAGCAGCGAATATTTTACGTCTCCTGCAGGATTATCATGGTCATCAGGCCTTCAAAACCTGAAGAAGAAAACCCTTTATCAATCAAACGTATGCAAAGACGACAACTGTGAAATTATCAACAGGGGCTTGACACWGTTGACAGTTTTAGCGAGTGAACAGAACAGACCAGACCTAGATTTTTKTCGGTCTAGGCRATGCTGATACCCGGGGAGGTTCGGGAGCTGTTATCAACCCGAAGGCATCTGGATCTTGGGACCAAAARATCTACCGGGAATGACGCCCGTTTGCTTTTTACAAAATGAAAAACGTCGWCAGTCTCAGCAGTCAGCACCCCGCCTTTGAAATTCGGAATGTGGAGCTACAGYAGTGTGCACTGTTGTGCAGGAGATCACTCGTAGTGAGTGGGGTGCCCTGCTCTTGCCTGCTCGCCGCGTCCGCACACGAGCACAGACGGAGCCCCGCATGGCATCGTTGTGATTACTTTCCCAATCTACTGCTTTGATTTACAGTCATGAAACTTGGCTGCTTTTATGTGCTCTGCCGATTAAGATCCGCTGAGGTGAACCGTGAGTGCTTCTCTTAATTTCTGAGGTGCGGGCGTTGTTGTTGAACTATGGAGCTGCAGGCGATGATGGCTGTTGTGTGTGCTCCGACGGTGGGCTCCGGCTCCTTGCCGAGGACCCCCGGTTCTAAGCTGGGATCATCACGGGTGGCTTCGCGCACTGGGACWGGGTTGTTCTCGCCCGCCTCGGTGGCGATGCGGAGGAGCTCTTGGGGCTGCAATTCAAGTTCAGTGCGGGCCACCATGACAGGTAATGGGGCCGAGAAGAACTACGCTTTGTGGGTTTTTGAAGGTACTCTGTATTAGGGTTTAAGGTAGAGAAACCTAATATGGCCTGGTGGATTGTAGTTCGATTGGTCAAAAAATTTGTATGCTCTTATTTGGCTAATGAATGCGGATTCAACGCACCAATGAATGCGTTATTTGGATACCGTATGCGAAAGTTATGAGGGGTCAAATTTTCTCTGGTAGATGTTCTACAATCGCTTCTTCCACCATAGGACAAATGATTATGGGAATGTGCAACATCTTATCAAGTGGCACTTTTGATTCACTGGTATTTTAAGCACCGTTATACTACGTGGTTTCGGACAGGGGCGGAGTTTGAGTGTGGTTTTTGTTTAGTCTGCTTTTTGTGTTCGATAATGCGCAGGAGGTTTGTACCAATTTGTCGTGTCTTCCGTCAATGCACTCAAGCTTCTGTGCATGCAAACAGGGGGCAAGAAATCGGTCCTATCTGCTCAAGTGGCGACCACTGATGAGTCTGCTAAGCAGGCGTCGTCGTCGATGAATGACGAGTYGCCGAAATCTGCTTCCTTGAATGGTGGTGCATTTGCAACCGAGACTACAGTCAGTATTACTGTCGTCGGGGCTTCTGGAGACTTGGCAAAGAAGAAAATTTTTCCAGCTTTATTTGCTCTCTACTATGAGGGTTGCTTGCCCAAGGTTCYTAACACTGTTCTTTGGAGATGAACTTGTGCTACAATTAATTAGCGGTTCTTATGTGTCATGAATTAATCAAACGATTTCTTGAATTTGTTTGGATCTTTGGATTTTTCTAACTTGACAATTCCAGTAAAAGGTGTGAAACTTTTGGTTATCGAGTTTCTCATGGTCTTTCCTGGAGCTTTTAGTGAGTGGGTGATGCCTGGTTTATCTACTCTATGATGGTTTGGGGTGTAAAATGCTTTCTCCTTTGTGAATGTTTTAAATTAATTTCTCACGACCGTAGAATTTTTGTTTTGTTTTTGTTGCAGTATTTTACTGTATTTGGTTTCGCTCGGAGCAAAATGACTGATGAGACGTTGCGGGAGGCGATATCGGGATCCCTTACTTGTCGGATTGATCAAAGGTAAGTTACCTCTGGTGGTWCAGAAATTTACTAATTAATCAGTGGATTKTCGATGCCCGAGGGTCAGCACTTGATGATGCCTGAAAACCACATCCTATACGACGAAATCTAGGTCTCTTAACTACAACCCAATTACGCGTGATTTTCTCTGACGCAATTCATGTTGGCAGAGAAAATTGTGGTGATAAGCAAGAAGAGTTCTTGAAACGTTGCTTTTACCATGCCGGCCAGTACAACTCTGAGGAGTCATTTGGAGAGCTTTCTAAAAAGCTTCACGAGCATGAGGTTTGTGTTCCCTTTTTATGGTGTGTTTGTCATTCCTGTTTCTCTGGTGCACTCACCCCACTGAAAGATGTCACAACTTTTTTATTGCAGATGAATCGAGCATCAAGTTAGCGGCACTCCTATGTTTCGTTTTCAAGTGTGGTTCTGTCCGTGCACTGTATAGTAGGGTGATTGTTGCTATTGTTGTGTCAGGGCGACAGAGTGGCAAACCGATTGTTCTACCTTTCTATYCCGCCTGATGTCTTCGTGGATGCTGCCCGGTCCTCCTGTCTTGCTGCTTCTTCCGCAAATGGCTGGACCCGTGTTATTGTGGAGAAACCATTTGGTCGGGACTCAGAGTCCTCTGCAGAACTGACAGCAGGCTTGAAAAAGTACTTGAAGGAAGACCAGATCTATCGGTAGGTTTCTGCAACCCTGTACTCAAGAGCGATCCCCCCTGAGTATTCGTTTTGTATGCATGCATTGAACTATAAGCACGTATAGTTTTTTTTTACTTTTTGTTGAGAGCCTCTGAGAGCATTGAGTTTATTTGCTTATTTTTAAGTGCTCATCACCTGCCTAATATCTGTCAAAGCATGTTTATCCTTGCAGAATCGATCATTACCTCGGAAAGGAGTTGGTGGAGAATTTGTCAGTCTTGCGATTCTCAAATCTTGTTTTTGAACCATTGGCATCGCAAAACTAGTGCCACTACAAATTTATTTTTGGAAATTAGTACAATGCAGTAGTGTTTTAGCCAGCCCTGCACTGCTGCAATTATTTTACAAATAGTCTCTAGTGAGACTTTGGTAAATTGATATTACACGCGCTAATAGGATAAATTAGTGTAGTTGGAGGATGCGTGGTTGGGTGAAATTCTCTTTTTGGTATCCGGGGTATTGAGGTCACCTCAGTTATGTGTGGTCCTTGTGCTATGTTTTGTCCTTGCAGGTGAAGGTTCTCAGATCAATGAGGGTACTGGATGTTGAAAATTTAGTGGTTGGACAGTACAAGGGACACACCCGGGGAGGAGTGAAGTATCCGGCCTATGTAGATGATAAAACCGTGCCCAACAATAGTCTTACTCCCACGTTTGCCGCAGCTGCTCTTTTTATTGATAATGCACGTTGGGATGGTGTTCCATTTCTGATGAAGGCTGGCAAGGCCCTCCATAGAAAAAGGTGAACCTTTTCAGTGAAGTTCATATTGATAGGGATTGTTGATTTTTCTAGAATAAGAGATATGCGCTTCAGTGTCTGACAAACGGAAATAACGAAAGCGCAATTTTACTAAATTTGACGGAATCATTTGACGGAAGAAGAAATTGACGAATTTGAAATGGTTTTGGCAGGGCTGAGATCCGAGTACAATTCAGACATGTTCCTGGTAACCTTTACAAGCGGAGTTTTGGGACTGACCTTGACTTAGCAACGAATGAATTGGTAATTCGCATCCAGCCTGATGAAGCCATTTACTTGAAGATCAACAACAAGGTTCCAGGCCTTGGCATGMGATTGGATCGTTCAAACTTGAACCTACATTACACTGATCGGTATGCTATCATATTAAATCGATTGATCCATAGTACCCATCTATGTCACAGAGTGGGCCATGGCTTAATTCAGTCGGATGACTCCGATGAGTGGGGCCTCATAGTTTCCATTCACTGGTGCTATTACTTCTTTATTAGCATCTTGAACGCAGAGTTATGGATCTAGTTCTTCACATCCTTTAGTATGTCGCAAAGCATTCCAATATCTCCTGATACTGATGTGTTCKCGTGAATCTTTTCAGATACGATCGAGAAATCCCGGATGCATATGAGCGACTATTACTCGATGCTATTGAGGGTGAGCGCCGACTATTTATTCGCAGTGACGAACTGGATGCTGCGTGGGCATTGTTCACTCCTTTACTGAAAGAGTTGGAAAATCGAAAGGTAGCTCCAGAGCTCTATCCTTACGGCAGCCGTGGTCCAGTCGGTGCTCACTACTTGGCTGCCAAGTACAATGTGAGATGGGGCGATCACAGCTCAGAGCTCTCAGAGACTGCATAAATTATTTACTGCAGCTGCCATCTTAGAAGGATCAACCTGTGTAAGGTAATAATACGAACTCGTGATGCATTGGAATTTGCCTTCCACAAGTTGACGTTGCAGCTAGTCAGGTAGCTGCTATCCCGAATTTGACGAGCTATCATGTGGGGCCGTTGGATTCTGTATCGACCGTCAGGGTAACCAATGTTCAATCTAACCTTTTGGGAAGCCTGAAGGACGTGCGATTAGAGGAGGAACGGTGGAAGGAACGGTTAATAAGGAAGCACAAGTGGTGCAATTTGGAAGGTTTTGTGTTTGTAAGAAAACGTAAATGCTCCAATGTTTCGTAGGTGATCATGGGATTGCATTGCTGACAGGTGCTGTACAGTAATAGGTGTTGAATCATAGCTTCGCCAGTATATCACTGGAGATTCGATTGATAYTCCATCATATGAATTTGACAATGATATGGAATCAATCTCTTGTGGGTTTGCTGCTTCTTGAGTGCTTAATTTGGAGTTGGTTACCTTCTGCAGCATTTCCTGTCTGCGTTGTGGTTCAATCGTTTTGGTGACTGAATTCTCATATGGATTAGTTACTAATTTTAATTTCTGATAGTTCCCTGTCTTTCTAATCAAATCTGCTGAGGACTCATTCCATAATCAACACATAATTGATGAGTGTAGTTAAGTCAGGATATTTGCATCGAAGCCTTGCAAATATCGAGTTTCAGAAAATTTGTACTGCTTGAGAGAGTGAAGACATTGTTGACACTTATTGTAGACAATAAACTGCTGCCAGCTTTTGCGGTGAGATTGATAGAGGTGCCTGATGTGCGCACGTTGTTGTTTGGAACGGACTTATGCTACCTTACTGYATCAATAGCCTCAGTCGAACGAATTATGAATTATGCATGGCATCTGATGGACGTGGTTCACTAATTGCAGCCTTTGATTTGTACGGAGTATTAATTAAGTATGTACTCCATTCTTGATGTGTTGTATGTGAAAATCTCCCTCAGTCGGCCAACACTTACAGTAGGTGCCTGAGTGACCGAAACTGTCCAAAAATGGAGTATCTAAGGACTGGAACTGAATTTTCCTTAAAAGACAAGTGGAATTGACATCTAACCCAAATTGTTTCATATTCTTTGGAGCTTTGTGGAATTAGTTATAAAATTTTGAAGTTGAAATGGAGCACCTCCTAAAATGTACACTCTTTGTACATTGTCGAAGGCTATGAGAAGGAACATGTACAAGTAGTGTACTTTCAAGGAGGTAAGGTGCTCCATTTTAGAGCTTGAGCACTTTTAGAACCCCGCTACCTTAATTACACCAAAAGGTGATCAACCAGCTCTATTAGATGACTTAGGGCAAATTGTATATACACCTATATAATATGCATAGTAGGTAGGCATGCCTATTGAAAGACCATGTAATGTTAGACAGTAGTGATTAGGAAAAAACTAACTTCTGGGACTATCCTCTCAACTATCATGTGTAGGCCTAGCTAGCGTCATGAAACTCCACACAAGATTCTAGCAAACTAAATCTCATCCAATATTAAGGTAACTTAGCCCCAGGCCTAGGCCAAATAGGAGGCAATCTTGTACATGCAAAATTATTTTAGTGGTGCACATTTCAGAATTGGAACATATAGGAATGTAGAGTACACCACTAGTATAATTTTGCTTGTAAAAAGTTGGCTCTTATTTGACTTGTCTTAGGATGAGTTACCTTATGTCGGGTCACGCAACACCCTCCACCACCATGGTGGCCTGCTCCAATCTATGGGTGCCAGTTGAATGAAATGAAAGGCCGGATTCACACATATTACAATAATACACTGAAATCAATTGAAATCACAAAGATGCATGGTTACTTCACTTCACCGCTACACATGACACATGATAGTGACGCATGTATGCATGTATGTATGTATGTATGTATGATGTGTGTGTGAGAGATGTGTGTAACTATATGTGCCTGGTACACCATTGCTTGCTCAGTAGTTAGCAAGTGAGAATAAGGTAGGTGAACCCAATATCAACCATTGACCTAATACCACTTAAATGTAGTCTTCTTGCCTTATTCGTTATATTTGGACAAAGTGTAGTCTCAATTTTATCGTCGACTCAAAGATAAACCGTTACAATTGTTCAATTTTGAGACTAATTGATAATTTGAGACTTCAATATATACAAATATATAAAAACCTTTAATTGCCCAAAGGTTGCAGTCTCATCTTATCGTCTACTCGATGATAAATCTCTATAATTGTTTTAGGGTTGAAGTCTCAAAATGTGTAGATTATCTGATTTTAATGAATAAGGTCTTTGTGGATTCTAGAGTGAGAATCTTTGACTGTGATACATGCCTTAATTTCACTTAATGTAAAGTTAAGGTATGTACTATAGTCATAGATTCTCTTTCTAAAATCATTGACAACCCTACATTTGAGTGGTGTTAGGTCAATGGTTGGTATTGGGTTCACCTACCTTACATCATACTCTGAAGGTCGACTTTTTGTCACTCCATCTTAGGGCCATGGCAAAGGGTAAAATGTAAATAACTTCTTGAAATTTTTTAACATTACTAGACATCCAAATAGTTTGTTTAGATTGTTTTTTAATCCCTAAAGGAATAAGGGCTACATTTTTTGGCAACATAGATTTTTTGGGCATCTCACTACAAATGGAGTTTTTAATATKTTTCTTTGAAATTTTTACACAACATGCCCACAAGGAATATCTTTAAGGCCCAATAATTTTCATAACTTGTGAGTGCATGGTTAATAAAGACCATCCCTTGGGTGCTCCATTTTAGGACCTTCTATCTTACTGCATCAATATTTGATACTTCTAGTAGATATAGCAGTTTTGGAGCGTTTTGGGTGAAAACATAGTCAACAAATTTTAGGGTTTAAAACAATCTCATCGTTGAAATTGGTAGGTGTCAATTCCATATTAGAACTATCAACAATTTAGTTTTTGCTTCTATCTTGTACTTTCTTCAATTTAATAAAAAAATTTAAGAAAGAAAATCTTAGAGTGTTTTTTAAGTATTTTTTTTCCAATTCTCAACTCAAATTATTCAACATAAAAAAATTTAATTTCAGAATTTTTAGTATAAAAATTTTAAGTACATATGATTTAAAACTTTATAATCTAATGAAGGTACAAGAAAAAAAACTAGTTTTCTTCACTTTAGATACTTGTATCTTGTGATTGATATGATCAAATTTTCACAAATTTCTTCCAAGCATTCTCATACTAGTGTAGTGCAAGATCCTACATATGGATATGCAAACTAAGCAAATGCTTAAAATTTTTATTGTTTGTATTGAAATTGGAAATTTTCAGTGAATATTGATAAAAAAAAATATGGCCATAAGTGACTTTAAGGGCTACCTTTAAGAATTACCTCCGAGTGGAGAAGGATAGGTCATTAGCTTTGGTGCTTTACAAGGTGGTCATCAAAAAAGGCCAATTATTTCTATTTTGTAAAGATTTTTGAATTAGGAAATGACAAGATAATGTTAATTTTAAACCTATTTAAAATCCTAAAAGACAAGTTAATTTTAAACCATTTAGAAAAAATCAACTCAATTGGATCTAATCAGTAAATATAATAGTGTTCACCATTGCAAATTTTTTTGAGGAATTTTTTTTGACAACAAATAGGATTCTTAAATTTGTAACACCAAAATATTTCACTAAAGATGGAAAGACAAAAGCAACAATAGAAAGTGGAGTTTACATTAGGCAAGTGCAAAAATCACAACTTAAAATTTGAACTACGTTTTTTTTTAATAAGTTCTTGCAAATCATGAGGCAATGAGCCAACCGTCCAAGTCTTGGTCTTGTTGTCTTCCACGGTTTCATCAGTTGGATTGGATATAGCTTTGTTAAGAAAATCAACCACCTTCAATGCAGTCTCTTTTATGGAAGGGCCATCATCCATTGATTGCATGAACTTAGGAAATCACAAACTCTCGCAATCACCAAAATACTTTCTTGAGATTGAACTACAAATATGTATGGTTCTATCCAAAGGCACGAGTGGACATTAACCCCTACAAGACCACAAGGTTGTGCTTCTCCAACACTATTTTTTGTCTTTTACAGATTAAAAGTTTGTTGGCATTTGAGGCACCATAATAGAGTCCAAAAGACAATGCATGTCACACAAAAAGTAAGTGTTTTCTTTATTTGAGCTTGAAATGACTCATATTTGGTGTTGTTGGAAACAAGATGAAATTTCCTACAATGTAGGAGGAAAAATTCAAAAATATAATAAAAATTAAATCTAGAAAGTGCCGTTCAATAACTATTGCAATCAAATTTCTAGTTGAATGATTAGTCCACTAGCATTCCCGCTAATCTACCTTTGGCATTCCAATTCGTAACCAACTCTAATTGCGGTCTTCTTGAACGTGTTTCATCCACAAGCAGGATAATTTGTTCGCTACCACACAAAATTCTTCCACAAAGGCAACAATTACGTGAGTTTTCATCCGGGGATAGAGCTCATTATGTCCTATAACCCACTCGATGCCTCCCGGCGGCTCAAAGGTTACCTCGTCCGTAATCTTAGGAAGGCTTTTAGTCCACCCACGTGGAACCCGTCATCTTTGCAAAAAAGGAGTAGGCATCCACCATTTCGTCTATCTGGAAAAACCCAAAGCAAGGGAACTACTTTTAGAGCAAGCAACAATTTGCAAAAGTGGATCTAATTCTCAAGCCTCCAATCAAATGAACATTGTGCAGTAAATAAATAAAAATTGAAACCTTGAACTTTGACTACCGGTCAATAGAGTAAACCGGACATTTACCACACTTCCAAAAACCACACAACAAAACCTTCCAATTACCAAACACTAACCGTACAATTCAACCATCAATTCAATTGTGATCGTAATCAAATCTTGTATCACCGCCCAATGACCACACACTGTGTGGTGAAGGGATGCAAGAAATTTTTTTAACTAGATTTCAACTTCATTCCTTTTAAATTGCAATAAAATTTGTAGGAGTAAATCTTTTCGCATTCCGTTTTTTGTAGGTGAATCATAACATGACATTTAATAATCATGTCAAATTTCAAAACATGCAAGTCTCTATATTTATGTGGAGAAGGATTTGGATTTTGTTTGTACAGTAATTGACAACTTTTTCTATAGTAGTTCAATCAATGGTTAAAGAAAAAAGAACTTACAATTTTCTTAGTGGGGCGACCAGATCCGTGACCAGATTTTGTATCAATGCGTGCAATTATTGGGTTCGTCTGTGGGCTATTCTCCAAACTTGTGCAAAGTTCATACTGCAACGTCTGCGTCGCATACCAAAAAACGAAAGTCTGATTACTTAGCAAACACATAATAATGTCACATTTAACTACTTTTGGACTTTTGAAAGTCCAAAATTAATAATGGTCATCGGGAGAAAAAAAAATGGGTTATTGGGAGATAATGCAAAACATTGGGAAATCTAAGCAAAACATCGGGAGATTTGTAAAAACAATCAAGAGATCTATAAAAACATCGAGAGATCTCCCGATGTTATAATCTGAAGATCTTTTGATGTAAACTCCTAAATTCATTGAGAATAGTCCAAAAGTAGTTAAATATGGCATATATAAAACTTAATTACAAATTGAAAAAAAAAAAAACCATTGAAAGAGAAGCAATTCAATATGATGAGCTATTGAAGATTGAATAGTTTTTTTTTTTGCAAGGTTTGAGAAGTGCAAACGTACCGCAAGCAGCTTCAAAGAATGGAGAGGGACAACTCGGTCATCGTGATCCGCAGTCAGGAGCATGGTCGAGGGATACTGAACGGATTTGGAGCCATTCAGTTCCCATGGTCGCTTCACATTATGCAAAGGGGAGTATCTACACAAGAGAGAGAATCAATAATTTTAGGGCAATATGAGGAATCAATAATATTATCTACATTGTCTATGTAGGAATTGACAACCTTTCTAAACCCTAAGTGGCCCAGGTGACCAAAAGTGTCCCCACATGCTTTGGAAGTCCACTTTGAAGTGTTGTAACTTTTGCATCCAATTTTCAAATTTAATAGGACTTGTTGTGAAATCTGCGCATTCTTTTCTAGTTTGTGATAAAATTTTCATAACAATACAAGATGTACTGATTTTTTGGGAGCCACTTGAAGCTCACCAATCTGCATTTTGATGGATGCAACTTTAGAGGCTTGTATTGCCTTCATTGAATGTTGGATTTCGACAAAATTTGTTGGGTTAGGTACCCCTTGAAGTCTAGTTATTGTGGAAATTTTTTCATGTCAATCCAAGTTGTTTTGAATGTGTGGGAGCCATTTGAAATTTTTTTAATATTGGAAAAGGACCATATGAAGAAGAAACAAGTTGCCAAAGTTCAATGTAATCCAAATATGATTCATGTCATCTACAGCATGTAGACTACAAGATTATACAGTTGATATTTCTGTACCTTTAGTGACATTTAGACCTATACCACTTCGAAAACTCTGATGTTCTTAAACCCCCAAATTCTACGAACTCTTACAATAGGGGTTAAACCAATATTACAAAAAGTTGACTCTTAGGGGTATAACCAATATTACAAAAAGTTGAGAAAAGTCCGTACTTCATTAACCACTCAAATTCTTCTGCAATATCAGCACAGCCGTAATCCGAAGTCCACGCATGACCTGATCATTCCAAAGGAGACTTTGCAGGAATGAATTTCTCAACAAATTAAAGAAGTTAAAAAATGAAATGAAAAACGTAGACTGTACACAAACAAACTAAGAATCTTTGATAGTTACAAGATAAGGTCAAACAGTCAACTAGTGGGAGCCTTTACCAATTGTAAACTTGTGAAATCTGAGCATATCCATGACACCAACATGTGCCAAAGCACACCCATACAGGTCTGGTCTCTGCACAAATCCATAAAACCAGAGACTCCATCAACCACTAAGCGCCACAAGTCCATCAAACTCTGGATGATGTACAGAGTGCTCCAGTTCAAATCTTCCTACTCATCCAAACTAATCCTTAAAAAAAAAAAAAAAAAAAACTTTCTTTATGACCAATTTGAAAAATTGAAGTAAAACAATATTCCTACAAAGATATAAGAAAAAACGTACAAAAATCCAAAAAGGATTCCGGTGTCAAAATGATAATTGTGGTGTGATGTGGGGGGTTAGTTAACAGCGGGAAAGAAGTAACGTTAAGAGTAGTCTCCGTGTATGTGAGGAAATATTATAAAGGAGAATGAGCTCATTGGGGCCGATTCTGCCGCAGAGACGATTCTGCCCTTGGGGCTTGCGGATTCTGCTCGCATGCCAGGGCTGACCCATGAGCCCGCTTGCAGGGCAGAATGCGCCCTCCACAGTGCGTTCTCTCATAACATTCAGTAGCAAGCATGGTCTCTACAGTGATGGTGTGGAATATTGCACAGCCAACATCCTCTCCATCCTCCACATGTCCAATTAGCTACTGATGAAGGCTGTTGAGTGTGGTATTTTCCACACCATCTACCCTAAGCCAAGACAGTGACAGAGCATGCTACTGAATGTTATGCTAGTACGAAATCTTCTACCCAGACACCTGTTCGAGAGCCTGAAATGACAGCCCTAAACCAATGAAGAAKTTTACGCACCTGATTGATACAGGCAGCCACCAACAAGCCTCCATTACTGCCACCCTCAATGCAGAGCTTTTGGTTCTGAGTGTACCCTGCTTCTACCAAGTACTCCCCACATGCTATGAAATCRTCGAAGCAATTTTGTTTGTTTGCAAGAGATCCAGCCTTGTGCCATTCTTCCCCATACTCTCCTCCTCCCCTAATGTTTGCAATCGCGATGACAGCTCCAAAATGCTGGGCCAACACGAGACGAGAGACACTGAAAGACGGCGTCAAGCTGACATTGAAGCCTCCGTAGCCATACAACAAAGCAGGATGACTTCCGTCTCGAACYAGGTCTTTTTGCGTAACCACGAACATAGGCACTTTGGTACCATCTTTACTTATCACAAATTCCTGTACAGTATAGTGTGGGCACAACAAGAAAGTCAGAATTCGCTAAAATTAGAACCCCAATTGCAAAAATTCCAACCCTAATTGATATCACAGTCGACGAAACTTTTTAGGGTTTAGTTCTCAAAAGCAAATCAAACTCAAGAAACTTGACGATACATTCTGAAAATGCGGGAAGAAACTGAAACCCACAAAAAGCTCGTAGCAATTCAAGTCAATTGCGTTAAATTGGCGGTGTTCATACAGTTCCTTCCATTCCTATCCTGGATTTTAGACCTAAAAGGGATGTCGCAATGTTTGAGTCCGGAATCATGCGAACGAAATTGACGATCGTTTGAAGAAAGCAAAACCCACAAAATTGGAGGTCATTTTGTTTACCTGATGAGTCTTAAACAATGATCTATCCAAGTTMGCAACTGTAGTTTCCCGTAACACTGTCACTTCCGGCGTTCCAGTACTCATATCACACCGGTAAATGATTCCCGGGGTCAGGAAACTCGTGAAGCTATAAAAGAAATCCGAGTCTTCTGCTCTTCCTGAAATCTCMGCTACCGAGCCAATCTCCAATGGAAGYGTGTGAAGCAGCTGTCCACTTTCKAGRTCGTGCAACTGRAGCAGATGCTTGACGTCGCTCATGTAACACACGGCCAACTGCTTCTTATTAACTARATTGGCTGAAGTGAGCACATCACTTTCCGATTCGGGGATCACATCTACCCAGGAAGACGGAGAATCAACGTCCACCCTCGTCAATTTGTACCTGAATGCCTCCTTATTCGTTAGGAAGGTAAAAACRGGACCTTGATTAGCAACAAGCTCATACTGAGCGTCAAAGTTGTCRATTAGTTTTACAAAAGGGAGCTGCTCTTTCTTTTGTTTTAGCCCTCGGAGRCCTCCGGACAGGGTGGAAAGGTCGCAGTAGTAGAGCCGGTTGACTGGGTCACAACCCTCTTCAATGGATAACACCAAGTACTGCCAAGGACAATGCAAATCATTCAAGTGTCAGATGTTATGAATATATATATATATAAATTCCAGAGAAAAAAAATCATGGGTACATCAGTTCTGTGAGCTGCCATCGCAGCAAAGTTTAGCTTCATGAAAACTGAGAAAATCTATCATGATCAAGTATTAAACTAACTGAACCGAGTAACCATTCAAGCATAATTTCAAAAAAAGTTGCAGCCAGAGAAAGACGATGTAAGCACAACTGGTGCAATGTCTAAGTTGTCCGATTACCTGGCCATCGTCAGTAACCTCTGCCCGAGAAAACCACTGAGCATGCTTAGAATCTCTCCAACATAAAACATCTTCRGATTGATCAGTTCCAAGAAAGTGATAATACAGTTCATGAAATAGGTTAGTCTCTGTCTCGGTGCCTGCGTCTTCGATCCCATTCACACTGCCACGCAACATCAAAACAAATGAGGAAAAAGCCAGAAAAACCATCGCTACTTCACGATTCACAACTCCAGATGCTAAAGTGGTAGGTGTTAAAACAGTTCAGGCTTAAAAAGAGTTCAATCTCTACCTCAAAGGTACAAATTACATTCTTCAATGCACCAATTAATAGTGAACATGTCAAGGGTCCGTGGAGACGTTTTCTAAACTTTTATATAATTCACAATGGAGTTTGAAGACTTCACCATGGAGGAAATGAAACAGAGTTTATCATCTCAATTGAACCATTAATTACCACCTCCTAAAAGGTAATAAATTAGGTTTCATTACCATGATGATACTGAACTCTTAAAACTCCTTTGTGATTACAACTTCGAAATTCATAGCTAATTCCTCAAGAATCCAATCAATATGAAAGAGCTTGCAATTATAGGTGCAGCTTCCATTTTTTTCTGTCAAGAAAGTTTTGCCTCAAGGGGTCTAAAACTCCCTCAAATTGAAAGCATCTCTTAATCAAATGGTAACTTCGTTTATGCACCTCCCAAACCTTAGTACATTCCCCAATATTATAACATCAAAAGCGTCATTATGAGGTGCAGGGACGAACGTGGGTTCTGGATAACGGTTGTAGAAGAAGCCGTTGTGATCATGTGTCCATGCCAATGAGGAAAATTTCACCTGCAGAGAAATTATTCAAAACAGACGCTTAAAACCCCACAATCTACCGAGACCAAAGCTGAAACTTCAACAATGAGGCAGCTGTAAGAACCTACCAACTCGAAACCTAAAAGATTCTCAAATAGTATAAGGTAGGAGGTCCTAAAATGGAGCAGGTTCTAAAACCAATCAGGCTCTGGAGGTACATTTTGCACTCTCCAATGTATAAGCAGTCTACATTTGAGGATGTGGTCGGTTTTAGAGCCCATTGAAATGCACTTTTCTGCAACTTCAAAAATTCATAACTAATTTTACAAAGCTCCAAAAAATATGAAACGACTTGGGTTAGATGCCAATTCCACTTGTCTTTCAAGAAAAATTTACTGAAAATTATTTAAAGCAGTTTCACCTTGCCAAAATTCAGCCTCAGCCCTTAGATGGGCGCTTTATGGACTATTGGACTTCCTACCTTATCATGGAGTACTGCAATCCTGAGAGGAAGAGCTACAGTAATTAATTGCCACCCCAAGGTGGCATCCATTTTAGCATATTGGAAGTGTCCAAAAACTGTAGCACAATTAAAAGCAGGTGAGGTATGAATTAATTTCGAGACAGTGCAGTAATCACGTGCAAGAAAAAACAGCAACAGTGAGGGCCTACCCATGAGAGGGCGTCAGGCTGCAAAACTCTATCAGCCACACGCATCACTTTGATGGTGACCCAGTCACTTCCACTGGCGCTTAGTCCGTAGGCCAGATACGCAGCATCTTCACTAAATCTCATGAGTGCCAAGGAAATCGTGCCATCGTCACTCAAAGTGTTTGGATCTAACAACGCTTCCCCATCCTCGTATAAATTGTCCTGTCGAAATCCTCCACACGGTTGAAATTCTTATCAGATTGTTCAATGAATGAAGCCCTAAGTAGTCCGTATTAAACACACAATCTCTCAAATAATTTATACCCATGAAAGCTTCCGGACCCCTCGAATTCTAGGCAAACCAAAATTCTAAGACCATATTAGAACAAACGAAACTAATAAAACCATAATTATAGAGCAAACGTGCTTAATCAATATGCTGAAGATACCAACTTGAGAGTTTCAGCAAATTTCAATATTCCAGGGATTGAAAATTATCACAAAGAGAAACGGCAAAAGCTGTATAATATGAGCGCAACTCTTCTTCCATATATACTAAAGTGCACTAGTGACAACCGCTGAGTATGCTTCCCGACAACTGGTGCATACTGTCATTCAAAATGGGCAGGATTGTACCTGCATGTAGACTACGCTTTGGGCTTGCAAGCCGGTGTTAAGAGTGTAAATGTATTTGTTGCCTCGCCTGTAAGGRCATGAAAATTTGGGATAATCATAGGAGGCAGTGATGCATTTCTCCAGATTCTCTTTSGTATCACACAAAGCCAGCACCGATTTSGACAATTTCACCTGATTCTCAACAAAGGTTTTGGTGACCTCTGCTTTCGGATCCTCCAACCTGCTCCATTCATTTTATAACCTAGTCAGGCGATGAAACAGATAGTTACCCAAATCCAAAATTCGCCCCTCCCCTCCTTACCAACAACAGCTAGATATTTGAAAATCTAACGAGAAAATGGGAAACTTCGATAAAAACGGCCGTATTCCATACACCCGTTTTTTTCTTTCACATTTCCTTCTTTAGCTCTAAATTCTAGGATGGGTATAGATTGCAGAAAGCACAGTCTCAACGTAAAAGTGCCAAGTATGCGGAATACCCGATAGTCTGATACTGCCATTTTTAACGAAATTTGAAAACTTCTAGAATTCCTTGGTGCTATCGCCATGAACGTCAAYAATTTCGTTAAAGTCACGGCGGTTTTCCAATACTTAAAAGTTGGGTCCATTCAGAACGCACATTCTGAAAAATAAATCCATGATTCTCCTAGATTTTAGATCTTTATCAGGACACAATTCCTGACACCGACATTGCGCGACTTTAACGAACTTGACGTCAATGTGCGTAAACGAGTACTACCGCACATCAAACTATCGTTCGTCATTTCATTACAGGACCCACTCAATGCAGGATGCTTCGAAGCTAACCGCAGCACTCGTCACACCAGACTCGTACAAGTACCATACTGCACACGAGAAATCCAGAATCTCCATTTGGACTTTTTTAAAGAATTCAATGGTCAATGTCCAGTCATGATAAGATCTGAAATTTAAACCCAAAAGGACGTTCGACCAAATTCCCTATTGGGTTCTAGCTCCTGTGACTGCACACCCACTTCAGACTCTTCTCCTGTGACGGATTCGACTCTCTTCGACTCTCTTCGAAAGCATTAATTAATTTCAGAAACTCGATCATTCAAGCCTTCCATCAATCGGAAGCCTAATACTTACACACATCTTTCATGAATCAAGGAACCCAGAATTTTGTTAAGGCAGATGGTTTAAACGATAGCGTGAGACAGCATGTTTCCCTCTTTCTCAGTAACGAATCTAGTCCCCTATGCCAGACTAATAGCTAGAACGAAACTTACGATCGATACGGATCCGAGACTCTGTGTCCATGCATCGAGTCTACACAGGACTCCTCCCTGTCGACCTGGGGATAAGCCCAGGGCCTCCTTCTCACAGTCCCCTCGGACAGAGCTAAGGATCCCATGGTCCGAAGCTAGCGCAAAGCGTCAAGCAAATGCTTGGATCAAGGAGCTGTCCACAATGGAATCCGAGGGCGAACTGGTCCGCGGATCAACTCCACGACAATTATTAGGCCCGCCGTGCACATGACGCTCGCTCCTCCGTCGCAAGTAAGCTCAAGCGAACCATCCACTCGTCTGAATCGCCCAGCAGCCTCAGCACTAACTTAGTCACTACTGTCTCCCCTTCCACCCTTATGCAAACGACGTTAAAAGCAATCCCCGCTCCCCCCCGCGGAATCAGGCGTTTCCAAGCTACGGGAAATCAAATTAGATTGCGGAAAATGCCCGAGGGCTTGCTCCCTGCGCAAAATGCGCCCCACACGGCGCGTTCTCCAGTACGCCAACGCCGTACCGTCGCGCGTTTTGCAACATAACTGAAGCTTATGCTTATCCCTCGAAGTCGGCGCAAGCCGAAGGCGAGGCTCCCCCCCCACCGGGCAAAGTTCCGCGAGGTTTCCTTAACGCCTGTCCGTTGGCCAGCTGAACGGGACGCGGGCTCCGCTACTCGTTGACCCTGTCCTCCAGTTGGAGAAAGCGGCAGGACGCCGCTTTGAAACCTTTGACGCGACCTTCCGCTTCCTTCCTTCTTCGGACAAAGCCCCGTTGGATTCTTGACTTCTTGTACCATTAGAATAGAATAGTAAGGTCAATTCCATCCCCAAAAACGAGTCGTCAAGAAAGGGCATTTGGAAAAGATTCAAGAATTGCTTTCAAGTTTCAATTGATGAGTAAGGGAAGAAAAAGAACCCACATGAACAAAACAACATTGCGAAGCGCTTTGTTTGTTTGTTTGTTTGTTTTTCACATTTGCACATTGAATATTGATGTTGGGATCCCTTTCGCAAAGACCCCCATAAATGAAGTTGGTTGTTGGGAATGGCTCATGGCATGGACTTACATGGCAAATTCCATTCTTGATGCCTCAATTACAACATGATAGTCTCTAGAAGAAAAATTTCAAGGATAACGGCAAGGTTGTATTTGACTTCCAGCGTAGTTGGGTGTACTTACTGGACTATGGCTATAGTAAGCAACCCACTATTACCTAGGCTTGGATTCATAATCACCTTGTAGTGAGCTAAGGTCAAAGTCATTGGGCCAAGGTTGAAGGTGCCGTTGTTGTATCTATAAGAAAAACGCGTTTTTGGAGACATGTACAAATTTTTCTTCAACAGAGTTTAGGTGACATTGAGTGCAGCAACCCATGATTTTAAGTCAACATTGATGTTATGTTGGAGTTTAGGGTTGCCATAAAAACTTGGTTTATTGCATTGAATGTCATTTTGAATCTATTTAAAAAATTTGGGCTCGTCATCTAAAACGTGAGTTTCTTATAGAGTATGGATGCTAGATATCATTACTTCCTCCATTCCAAAATAAGTTACCTAGTTGGACCTCATGTTTTTCTTAAGGTTGTTTTGAAAAGGTCATGTGGAGGATGTTTTGTTGAAATCTTATTTTTAGATTGTAGGGTCATTGCACGAAACACTTGTATTATTTGTTGCATTTCGGATTTTTGTTGTGACAGTACCATGGGTACTACAAATATTGTGCGTACTATTGCAGGGGCAGAAGATGAAACATGGGCCGTCGATTGAAAATGAGATGTGTGAGTGGAACGACAAGCTGCCACTTCACAGTGGGTGACTCATGCGTTCAGGGTTTAAGGTATAGGATTTAGATAATGTCTATGTAGGATTTTCTCATCCGTAGTGGGCCCCCACCACTACTATGCAATACTTAGTATAACGTTGGAGTACTATCATCCAACAAAGATTGTCTTTTTTGCTGAAAAATGCTTGTTGTCATTTCCATTTTTAAAAATTAGAAAACCATTTTGAAAATTAAGCAAAAAAAATGGCCATTCTTAGGAACTTTGTGCAAAGGACAAATCCCAAGGAAAATACTGAATTTGCATGTTCTATAGCTCATAAATGCATGCTAAATAAAGCACACTTTATGGCAATAAAGAAGGCGCGGGAAGCACTGGTTTGCGAATCCCTCTCGTCAGAAGTTGTATGTTCATTAGGAGAACAATCCTACAAAACCTCAGGTCGAGCTTCATTACCTTGGGTATTTGAAAGTACTCAAAACCCATAAAATTGCAAATGTGACATATTATGGAAATTGCACACGCCCCCCTGAAATCATTCCAAAAAAATTGAAAAAATTCAAGGACATTGGAAAATGGAAAAGGAACCTTCATTATGAATTTTGTGTTGATTGGACCATTTTTGCATTACTTATGCTACAAACCAACTTCAACTTCCAACGTGTGACAATAAATAGTACAAGTGTTTCATGCAATGACCCACAAACATCATGGTGTAATTGAGGTWGAATATTAGAACTACATTTTCTTAGTTAAGCTTGAAATTGGGAAGAATAGGATTGCAAATTTATTCAAAATGCCAATCTTTAGAAACTAAATAGAATGAAAATCATTTTTTTTGTCCTTTATGCACGAATTTTTGACAACTAGCTAAAGCAAAATTTGTTTTTTTATTTTTTGTGAAGGAAATTTTTTATTTTTTTGGTTTCAAAATAGGCAAATTACTGCTACATTTTGAGACCAATAGCCAAATTTTACCAAGGTATCACCTAGTTTGCATATATATATAGTATCACATGAGTATTGTACAAACAACTGGTTCCTTCTCCAAAATGTAAAAAAAGAAAAAATATCACTGAAATTGAAGAGTAACGTGTGGGGGTAATGTGGTATAGATTCTCCAAAATTTGGGTGAGGGATACCGGCCATGGAGAAGGCCCAGGCGGGGATTCCTGAAGCCGGCATCACCGTCCAGAGCACTCAACCACCTCGCTGCCGATCACCGGTTGGTACGGCTTTGTCATTGTAAGAGGCAGAACTTACGGTGCCTGATACCGGTGCCTAGTATGATTAACCCTTAAACGACGTCGAGGATGTTTTGCGTCCAATGAATGGCAAAGAATATTTCCTTGTAGGACAGAAATGCAATCATTCATCCTCGGTATTAGGGGTGGAAAGGGGAGATCATTTCTAGTACTTTGACTTCCAATGAATATATTTAGCTTTTTCAAAAGAGATGATGTCACACGGTATCAAAATGCATGATTTCCACGGCCACCGGTCCGTCCTTCAAGGGTTAATCCTGTAAGGACGCAACCCCATGACCAAGGTAGTCACCAAAATTCTTTGATTCTTGGACCAATAGGTGCATTCTTTTTTTCTACAGTTAACATTGAAATGATCCATTGGAGGTCGAGGTGAACTGATCCACTCACTCGGCTACTTGGGCAAACCTGAATTTTTTTAATTTTTTACACATGATAGAATTTGCAAATTTTGAATTCATATTCACAATCAGAGGGATAAATTCATGAAGTCCCAAATAGGGGACTTTTTATTTTACTTGCAACTTTGGAATGACTTGGAGAGGCCAAGCGAGGGGGACCAATTTGTCCCAATCTCCACCAGGGGTTTTCTTTTGCATTGTAGCAGTATTTCAAGTAGTGAATGGAAGATGGTCCTTCCAAATTTAAACCATTGTGACTTGGCCACGACTATGGATTGTAGCTCCATGGTGCTAGGAAAAAAAACCTGGGCTCCACTAGACCCCTATGGCTCACGGCAACTTTGCAAGGTCAATCCTTCAAGGATTGCGGATCTATTACCGCAAGGAAAAGGTGGGCTGTGGATTGTGGACCGCCGAGTATTAGACGGTGGGAAGTTAAACCATGCATCACCCGTAAAAATGACACAAACACCTAAAAACTTGCTACATCACTTATAAATTTCATGTCAAAGCACATCTGTACTTTCATGTTTACTCCCAAAATGGATGAAAATACCTTTTCAACATCCACTCTAGTTGATTTTTGTCTTCCAAAGGATTCAAAACATCCCTATTGTCTTTGCAGGGTTAACTCTTAAAAGGACATTTCATGTTTGGGCTTGGTCAAACTTCATTAGATTTCTACAATAGGGTATACATTTCAAAATTTTGATATTTTTTGCATGTAGTAATATTTGCTTAAAACTTAATTCAATTTTTTTGTAATTTAAAACATCAAATTGAATTTCAAATGAGTTTTTGAAGAAATTTTAGTATAAAAATCATAGTAAATTAAAAAATGCGTAAAAATAGTATGAAAATTTTATGAAAAATGGAAATAATGGTGTCGAACAACATGGCATAATTGGTATAATCTTGGATTCTTGGAGCTTACACAAACAGAAATTCAAAAGAAAAAGTAAAAAAGTATTGTATTTTGATCCTTCAACATACTATCTTCAATGTGTCACAAAATTTGCAATTTTAAACATTTTCAAAAAAACTCAAATTGGAATAGAAAGTAGATTATTGGAGTTACATTTTCTTAGTTAAGCTTAAAAGCAAAAAACTATATGAAAAAATCAAATTTGACTTTCGAAATGCCCCTCGGGCATGCAATGTCCTTTAGGAGGGGTTAATGATCCAAAAGATGAAGTAGAATCAGTTACAGATTCGAGGTCCTAATTCGATTCCACGGCCCAAATTACAATGCAATTTCAGCTGCGTGGTTCCGGGCTTCATTGGTTTGGCGGAGGTGAAGATTCCTCCGGCTCCTGTACTGTTCTATGGATATAGTCCCCTTCCGAACTTACCCACAAGAGGGGCTCTGCCCTAATATTCGCTGCAAGAAGCATGCTGAATGAACAATATACAGTACCAAGAATTGAATTAATTCTCAAATGCCATAATCCTTTTTTTAATTTTGGCACGGTTTTGCTTACATCTTGGTACAGGAATATCATGCTTTCCAATTTCACAAAATTGGGTCTTAACCCCTAAAGCACTGAATTGCGTTTTTTTTGGCAACATAGCAATTTTGGGCAGCTCACTATGGATGGATTTTTTTCTTTTTTTCTTTGAAATTTTCACACAACATTTGCCCAAGGAGTATCTTTGAGGCCCATCAATTTTCATAACTTTTGACTACATGGTTAAAAAGTTATGGTATGATATGTTGTTTTAATTGCTCGGCGAGCAATCCGGACAACAAAAAAAACTTCTTGAAAAATCACTTTTTTTTAAAAATTAAAATTTGAAATTGGTACTCTAGATCTATATATACATGGAAAGCCTTGAATCATTATATTTTGATAGTTGAGTTAAAAGTTATGAGGAGTTTTAGTTTGGAGTAGTTTAGAGGTAGTTATAGGATCTCTACTCTACAAAAAGTTTGAAATCCATTATTTAATTCAATTTTTAATATTTTTGGCAGAAAACAAAAACTTTAGGTGTAAATTGTTTACTACTTTACTGCAACATTTTAACCATTGGGATTGGCATTTTTCAATTCCATAAATAAATCGTTTACAATGTAATACTTTGAGTCATTTTCTACTTCTCTCTACTCACTATTTTTTTCCTATAATATGTTGTACAATTCCAAATGGTCTTGAAAATTTTCAAGCATGTGTCCAACTTGCCTTGAAAAATAAATCTAAAGATTAACCACCATTTTGAGCATTATTTCATACACATGTGACCATGTGAAGTGCAGCTGACCGTTTTTCGCACGGCCAAAAAAATATTTTTTTCCAATTCAAATGCTATTATCTTGCAATCTACATGGTGGAAATTCCTGAAATGTTTTCCACATGTTTTTAAACTAGTGTACTATAAGATCCTACATATACATGTGTTCAAAAAAGCCTTTAAAAAAATTTGATACTTGTCCTAGAAATGGCAGTTTTGGAGCGATTTGGTGAAAACATAGTCAAAAACCTGTAGGGGTTAACCTTTGAATGCCTCGGCGGACGTTTTGTGTCCTCTCACTGACAAAGAATCAATCCGTGTAGGAGAGAATTGCAACTTTTCATCCTCTGTATGAAGAGTGGAAATGGAAGATCTTTTCTAGTAACTTGACACTCAATGAATATATTTGGCTTTTTAAAGTAGATGATGTTGCAATATAAGAAATGCATGATTTCCACGGCCACCCTTCTGTCCTTCAAGGGTTAAAAGGAAGGTTGCCTTTTCAACATTCAAATATTACTGACATTGGAGGGATGAAAACTTTGGTGGATGAAATAGAGCTTGCAAGCTGCGCGTTCTGCGTTGAAATATGGGCATTGGAGCACTTTTAGGGTCAAGGTAGCCAACCAATTTCCAACCACTTAAGCAATTACGCATATTTGGAGCACATATTTTTTGAATGTGGAATTTTTCCCATGTAAAGAAATAGAGTTTGGAAGGATTGCATATTTTTTAAGAATTTTTTCACACACAATGTAATTACTACATATTTTCTTTGTGGAAGATTCTCTTTAACCTATAATTGTGATATAGACCTTTCTATTTGTGACCACAATACAATTTAGGCTAATTGCTAAATTAACCAAGGGTTGGTTGCAATATTGAGAGCCTTCCAATCAATTATAATGTGCCACAGACTACTAGAATTTGGTACCCTCTGCATCACCAAAGACGTTGCTCAATACACTAGAAAAATAATCTTAGGAGGACCTCTAAACATTGTTTTAAGCTTGACAGGAGACGTTGTTAAGGTGACGCAACGTCTTGGTATTTGCTTTTGTGCAGCGTTTGCTACATACATGGGAACAAGTGAACTTGAGTTCTCATGTTACTTTACTTGTTTTCTTTTGGGGGAACATTTGTTCCTAATAATTTTTCAATTTAGATATTTAATATTCTAAACCAATGAAACATCAATATACTATACATAGTATTTATACTATATTATACACAATATTTATATTATAACATACAATATAGCATACACTTTATGTGTTGTAATATTCTTGGAGAGAAACAAGCGTATTATACTTCATGGGAGTCTCACCAAGCACAATGCTTATGGAATAATGTCTCAACAAAGAATGAAGATGTGAACTCATTGGGATCTTAGTACTTGAATATTTTCTCACTAAACGTTGCTCAGACGTTGCTTAAACGTTGCTTAGAAAATTGAGTCTTGTCAAACTTTGCTTTTGTTGAGGCAAACATTGCTTTATACCTAGAAGCACCACAAACGTTGCTAAAATACGTTGCTACCCCCTCCCCCCTCCCTCTTATTCTAGTAGTGACAACTGCTTTGGGAACTACGCCACAACTTCACAGAAAGAAATAACCTATAGATTGGAAATGGAGGTGATCTGAAATGGGTCGGCTACCTTATACTAACTACTTGTGCATGCTTAGAGATAGCAATTTTACTTCTGAAATATTTATATCATTGATTCATGTAGAGCATTCTTATTTTCCATTGACATATTGCATGTAGTTTTTTTACGACTTCTTCAATGCATATGGATTGATTGGATGAAAAGCACTTTATACAACATTCATCATTCAATTGATGGATAGGTAAATGCTTGGGAGGGTGAAATGCAATAAAACAAATTGGTGCTTGGCTAGTTGGCGTGTACAGTTAGCTTGCCTAGAGATATTACAATAGGTGGAAAATATTTGTTAGAAGATACTTCTAAAGTGCCCACTAGCATAAATCTATTGAATAGCACTCAATTAATAGCACTCTACAATAGTTAGAAAACATCTCATCAGAAAAAAGATGCAAACTTTGAAAAGAATGGGAAACATGTGAGTCAAATGACTTTAATTTGAGAAACACTTCTTTCACTTCATTTATGATATACTCCACTAAGATGGCAAATTTCATTAAAATGGCGGTACTCCATGTGCCATTTTTGCACCACAAAGTCTGAATTGTAAAGTGACATCTAGGATAGGTATAGATTYTAAAACATCTATGACATATCTAGATGTCAAAAATCTATGACACATTTAGATTTCAGACCGCGCAGTCTAAAAAACCTAATACGGGTATAGATTCCAGATATCTATGACAGGTTTAGATTTCAGACTGTGCGGTTTGAACTGCAAAAAGTGCCAAAAGAATGGACTATCGCCATTTTAATGAAATTCGCCATTAAAATAAGTCTGCCACAAAAACAACAAGCAACTTGATAAGCTTTGTAGCACTATGGGCTATAGGCATGCAAAAACAAAATTGAAAATGATGAAAGCTTTCTGGGAATTGGCAAAATGGCCAAAGTGTTTATGATGCAAAATGCAAGAGGTTCAATAAATTTTGGAATTTAGGCATGAATCAACTATAAATTTCCAGAATTGAACGCTTCTAAGAACATTGTAGGAATCTACAATAAGGTGTAACATCATAACCTAAATTAATCATCCAAAACCCATCTTCTTTGTAGTTGTAAGAAAATGATTATTAGTCATAATATGTGTCAAAACATTGATTGTTGAATCAAGAGGCTAAATTAACTGAAATCTTACTTGCTTGAAACTACCACCACTTAGTTTTTAGGATATTGAATGAAGACATTATTGACTTAGGGTCGTTGCAAGAAAGGACATGCGATTTGTGTTGCATTTTTTTATAATATTCATTTTTTTTCTTCGAAAGTACTTTAAAATTAGAAAAACAATTTTTAAAAATAATGAAAAATATGTTTTATGTATGATACCTTACCAAAGAAGGTACCCTAGGAAGGAAAACCATAGAAAAATTCTCGAAGTAGGAGAACTAGAAAAGCGCAAAATTTCATGAAACTAGTTGTCACCGTAATTTCACATTTTAATTTACAGAAAATAGGAGAATACATTTTTTTTAAACTAAAATTTTTTCATTTGGAAAGAGGTGATGGTGATAAGATTTCACCAAAAAAATGATCTAACTATCTAAGGACCATCTTCAATGTTAAAAAATGGCATGCAATTAGAGTGTTGTTTGTACTCATGTGGAAGACATAGAATGGCATATTTTCAAATTTCCTTTGGTAGGTACATGATTTCCTATTATTCAAATAGACCCTGAAAGTTTCAACTCCAGATCATTAAATTTGGGGACTTGTAACATAGTGAAAACCCCAAAACCTCAAAGTGTGACAAATTTACAAAAATAGTTTTTAAATATAAATTGATTTTTTTTAATTTCTAAAACATAAGGGATCTGACTACCATAAAGTTAGACATGTTTGATAAAAATTTCATGTTCATTGGACTTGTGCTTCAAAAGTTATATGCCAAATTAACAAGGTCACTTCAATTGTGAAGGGAAATAGTCAAATAGTACCACCCTTTCTTACAATCACCCCTTATTGTTATTGTAACTCAATCAGCTTG
This sequence comes from Pleurozium schreberi, assembly GCA_006891605.1. Classification (NCBI taxonomy): domain Eukaryota; kingdom Viridiplantae; phylum Streptophyta; class Bryopsida; order Hypnales; family Hylocomiaceae; genus Pleurozium; species Pleurozium schreberi. The sequence goes on along the minus strand of VACF01001565.1, from coordinate 131,675 downwards.
TTCTTGACCTTCTACTCTTTACCACCCTTGCAAATTTTGGCAAAATCTTTCTTAGTTTTGGCACTAGCTACAATTACAATGAAAAATTAAAAGACCAGTCAAATGAAATCTCAAAAGAATATATGACTTGCCAAATGCTAGATAAGATTCATTAACTTTTGACAAATCATATACTAGTATACCACATTTTATACTTTATAGGCTGCAATTTCTGATGTTGTATGAAAGTCATTGCACGAAAGTGACGAAACACTTGTACTATTTGTTGCGTTTCAGGTTTTTGCTGTAACAGTACTTCGGTCTTCGGGTACTATGAGTATTGTGCATGCTATTACAGGATTAGTAGATGAAACATGGGCCATCAATTGAAAATGAGATGTGTCAGTGGAACGACACACTACCACTTCACAGTGGATGACTCGTGCATTTAGGATTTAAAGTATAGGGTTTAGATAATGTCCATCTAGGATTTTCTCATCCGTAGTTGGGCCCACCACTACTATGCAATACTTCGTATAACGTTGGAGTACTATCATCCGGCAATTATTGTCTTTTCTGCAGAAAAATGCCTATTGTCATTTCCATTTAAAAAAATTAAAAGAACACTTTTGAAAATTAAGAAAAAAATGGCCATTCTTTAGGAACTTTGTGTAGAGGACAATTCCCAAGGAAAATACTGAATTTGCATGTTCTATACTTCTATTGCTCATAAATGCAAGCTAAATGAAGCACACTTTATGGCAATAAAGAAGGCACAGGAAGCACTGGATTACAAATCCCTCTCTTGAAAAGTTGTATGTTCATTAGGAGAGCAATCCTATAAACCTCAAGTCGAGCTTCATTACCTTGGGTATTTGAAAGTACTCTAAATCCATAAAACCGCAAGTGTGAGTGTGTGACATATTATGGAAATTGCACACGACCCCCTTAAATCATTCCCAAAAAATTGAAAAAATTCATGGACGTTGGAAAATGGAAAAGAAACCTTCATTCTAAATTTCGTGTTGATTGGACCATTTTTGCATTACTTATGCTACAAACCGACTTCAACTTCCAACTTGTGACAAAAAATAGTATAAGTGTTTCATGCAATGAGTCAATGACCCTTAGATGTATGGTAGACGTATCCATTTTCAACTTTTCACCCAATTTTGTGTCGATATGTACCAATGGAATACATACTAGAAACAAAATGTGCACCACTCGTACTTGAAGAAGGTTAGAAGGGATTTTTGAAGGGACAAGAATGAATAATTATGTCTATCATAGTTCCTCTACATTTTTGGGTTACAACTTACAAATATAAAATATTGCAACTTGGCTTGTGGCTCTCGCCCAAGTGCCCAACTCCGTGCCCAACCTTTTGGAGCTTCCTACCATGCGAGCCGGGCTGGCGAAAAAAGCACTAGAAGACAAGAAGTGCACATCGATTATCTTGYCGGCCATGGTGAGCGGAAAAGTAGGATTTCAAGGTTCACCGAAAGTCCGAAACCAGTGGACAAACCCATTGGTGGATATTGGTCAACTTGAAGGGAATCACTACATATGGAATTTTTACATAAATCTGTCCCCACCCCCATGGGCCACATGGCAAGAGGCCCTCAGTAGGGGGCCAACCAATTCAGTACCTACACTAGGGGTCGGCCGGTTCACAGTTTTCTCAACAGAGTTTGCTACAGTAGCTGTACGTCACGGCTTGTACGTCAGAGCTAGTATGCCGGCACTCACCACTCCGAATGGCAAATAGTCCGCTTTTCCTTTGTCCTTACACCCGTCCGATCCGGAGACAACCGTCCAGCCTTAATTTCCTGTGCCGATCTGCATCTGCCATTAATGTTTATGTTAATTATTCCTGCCAAAGTAATTACTGAAAGCTCTCATCGTGGTATTGATCGAGGGCTGCTCTTGTGCCTATGCGAATCAAGTGGTAGCTCCTTTTACTGTACACAAAATATATCCTTGCCTGCCGTGTCCCCCAGTTAGCACCGAAGGTTACAACTAGCGCGTGAAGTCTCGATGATTGAAGGTAACGCGCTTGCGACACCGACATGCACGGATGCTTCCACCATCACTCTGATGAGCTGCTAAATATACAGCAACAGGAATTATACCGGATGTCTGAAACCGCATCACTTTCATCTCACCTTCCTTGTTTCAACCTAGCTGAGTACGTGCAGTTTGCAGAGGAAATCCTCCTTAACTGTAGCTGGCCTCGATCACAAATTAACAGGTTGTTTTGTATTGATTGATTTTGAAATTTGTGTACCTGCTTTAATTTCGGGCCTGCTTCACTCGGTGGTTCCAGCCAGCATCGTCAGCAGGTCACGATTGGTCCGTGTCCATCAGAAGATATCTTGCGCACAAAGGCGATCAAGAAGCAACTTGTCTGGATACTTTTATTATTAATTAGATCATGGCAATTCATGCACTGCTGGCGCATGAATTGATTGCAGTAAGTAAACAAGCTGAGAACGCGCGAGAACCCGGCCTTGCCACTTTTAGAGCGAAATGGAAATGATGCGTGGAGTTCAATATTCGTCGACCGCTGTTTAAWTTCAATAACTGTTTGAATSGGCACGTGCGAWCATGTTCACATTTTGCACATGTTTCAATTCGAAACACGTTTGCACCGTCTTTCGCATGGGCTTGCAATTGGAAAAATAGTTGTGCAGAACAGGGAACATGAACCCGGGACTTGCTTGCTAACAGTTTGAATCACCGACTTATATATCGCCGAAAGTGTCTGCTCCAGTTCAATTCGGCGGTCGATGAGCACTGTACTGTACATTTACAGTCTCCGACAATATATACGACTGTTTAATTTTCGGCGGCCATTCTGACTAGCTCAGTTTTTTCAGACTGCAGTGGTCCCAGATTTACATCAATCTGCCAGGACCTTCACATTATACATAGAATTTCTTAAGGAGTGCACGATATTCAAATGAAWTTAATTGATCAGGTTCTCGTAACAAATTAAGTCGTAACTACATCACATAATTCAGTTGTCTTTTTACCTTCCTTGGACAATTCTCACACGAGCTAGGATTCGACTCCAGTCTATATATCTGGCATGTGAGTTTCAATCTGGATCATTAAACCCTCGATCTTAATATTATAATTGTCTTCAATTAATTGATGTAGGTAACCGAAACTGAATGTTCATGGATATGGATCGAACTCAGTTAATTAGTGTTTGTCAGGAATTGGCCTGGCTGGCGATGAGACCAAGAGACAATATATGCGTTTCGATTGGTGCATGGATAATCAGGGCGATAGGATTGGCACGTAGGCAAGTGTCAGGAATATATTAGGTTGATCAGTCTAACGGAACTAGCTAGACTACTAGAGAGGCTTTCGGTAATTGGATCTAGATCCGGTGAACGTAGGCATCGGCCATGAGTCCTTCTCGATCAGCCCGACATGCAATTTGATCATGGATGWTGCACTTGTTTGTCAGGAATCTCTTTCCATGACTAATTGACAACAATACATTGTTTGGTAACGACCGTCTGTTAAAATGAATGAATATAATTATGGTTTTCCGACTTGTGAATCTGGCTGTTAAAATTCGGAATATGGTACCCTGATAACTGCGCATTGTTAAGAAGCACATATATACGTACACAAGGTAGCTTGAATCAACCTCGAAAGGACCAAAATGACCACATGGCCACCAAGTGGCTTTTTCCAAACTACATTTGGAGACAATTTGATTTGAAATCACAGGGAGAACGGAAGGGGAGGGTATAAGATTTCAGTACGTAACTATACCCCCCAAACTTCCTAGAAATTGAAATTTTGGGGGGTATAGTTCACTAGGGGCATTTTTGAGTTTCCCTCTTTCACTTTTCCCTTTGTGAACAACAATCTTGTGACTTTTTCCGATTATGAGACAGTAAAAAGCCACAGGATTGCCGTTTATGGAGGGAAAAGTGAGAGAGGGAAACTCAAAAATGCCCCCCTGTGGTTTCATACTGAAATCTTATACCCTCCCCGGTATGGCGGTATCACCTTCCCGGTCTCCCTGTGGATGTGAACCTCACTAACAGTCCGTGAACAACAAAGATAACCTGCAATAGACAATTTTTTCCATCTACTTGGTTGTTGTATCCGATCAAGAAATGATCGACTATGCAAGAATTTTTTGATGATGAAAAAAGTACTCTAGGCCATCACTTTAGATCTTCATATCTTTTTTTCCTATAATTCAAAATAATCCAAAAAAATTGCATATCAAAACTATCATGATGATATGTACCCAAGGGAAAAAAAAATCAAAGTTTTTGAAAGGAGCACTTTTCAGCATTCCAATTTCAGCATGTGTACAAAGTACTGCCTAACCCAATATCTTGTCATCTTTCATTGATATTATCAATGGTGGCATTTTCTCAAATGTGTAAGTCTTTCATTGACCTTTTTTCTACAGGAAAGCTACATAGGTCTTCTTTCATTTCACTAGTGACAACCATCAAAATTCCACATGAATGAGTAATTATGCTTGTTACAAAGGCTAGTTCAAGAAAACAAGAGTTATTATGCTCAAGACTCCCCCATTCTTTCGTAGTTAAAACTTCGAGACATGCAATCTCAGGCATGATGGAATCAATTTGACCTCAATCCACACTCTACAAGAAAGTAACTTTAATCCTTTCCACTTTTCAGTCCAACAATACTATTAGAGCATCCCCACTGCGCACCTAGCCAAAAGGGGCGGGCCACCCTCAATTAGCGTGTACAATGAGGGAGCCGGGCCTTCCTTTTTGGCTATCACCCCACCGCAACTCCGCCTAGAGACACATGGAGGAAGTCAACATGGCCTCTACGAGTGCCACCTCGCCCCCACAAAGCATGGAGAAGCAATTAATGTTCCTCGAAAAGTGAGCAAAGAACAAAATTCACCCATTCCGCCTCACGGGCAAGCCACCCCAATTGGCCATCCAACCTCTACAATTGCCCACTGCCGGCCAACTTTTTGGCTTCCCCATGTGTGCCGTGGGGGGAATAAATGGGGCTGGCCCTGCCAATCCCCTGGTTTGCTTGATTGGCCGTGTGCGCCTGTGCTGTGGGGATGCTCTTAGCCGGAGCTTAAATCTGACAGCACACTTGCACAGCCACATAAATCTTGCATTTATTGCATTATTAAAGTCGTCGAGAAATTATTTAAGTCAAAGTACTCGACTACGTGCTAGTTCTAGTTTTTCATGTTTTAAACAGTCATCTATTACGAGTTCTGAATTTCTGACAGACTCAAATGAATATTGTCGTCGGTCGATGAACATTTTCTTGGATTTTGTCGAGGAATTGCCTATGGTTGACCCTGCATGCACAACTTTTTTTTTTTCCTTCGAAATTTGACGGTATGGTGAATTTTCATTGAAATGGCGCAACTCCATTAAAATGGCTCGAAATACCGCCATTTATGGCGCAATAATGCCTCCATTTCAATGAAATTCACCATCAGTGCTTTCAGAAAAACAAAGAGAGAATGTTTAAACAATCAGTCCGGCTCACGTGCACAATTCAATGATTCGATCCTGACATGTGCAGCTTCAATTTCGGTTGCTAAAGCTGCCGGTAATGAACAGTGCTTAATTACAGGATTGACTGCAATCCRGGACTGTAATATGCACGCCGACAACAGTAATGCTCATGTTATTGCAATTGGAAGCTACTAAATCAATTTCGTTGGAACGGTCTCAAATCTAGGTGAGGTATGAATTTGACGGACATTTACGTACACAACGGTCTCAAATCTCGGTAAGGTATGGATTTATGTTTCAGAACGAGCCAATTAAAAGTGTTGAAACACCGCCAATTTATCGAAACTGACGCTGCGAAGAAGAGAGTCAAATCGAGTGAGCGTACTCACATGACTTCCCGGGAAGCTTTCGAAATGGAATCACAAAATTTAGAGTCTCGGATCCGGGATTACCGGCACCTCTTTGATCGACAGATACCATGCTTAATTACTTTGTTCAGAAAGTTGCGCGCGGTGATTGTACATTGCAATTCCAAGGACTGTATTAATTTTCTGCTCCCGAGGGTAAGAGCCGGCCGGCATCGAATTGGTGAGGCTCCACTATTTTTCAAATTTCTGTGGCACCTTCTTCGAGATTATTCAGTCTTAGTTCTAGCTGGCAGTGGGTGCTGGGGACAGTGCATGTTACAGTGTTCCAGTGCCATTGTCCCGATCGAAGTATGGACGTCGTCTTGATCCAAATCCCAAGAGGTAAGCGATTGGATCCACAGCTATGAGACAAGCGATGGCTGCGATGCCATAGCTGCACTAGGTGACGGTAGAATTGAACTGTAGCTAGTGAAGGTCTTGCATTGCCCCCCTCTGTGCTGACAATCAGTAATTAATGTTGATCAGATCGAGGCGGCCGGCTTGAATTGGAGGTGCAAGTGGGATTTGTGCATGAAGACGACCGTACAGAGCCAGCATAGAATAATACATTAATTGATCGTCAAGTATCATGGACAAATACATGTATTCTTTGCACTGGCGTAATTTCAAATAATCAATTGACGATACGGAACTGGACAATCAGGAGCATTTGGAGACACTTATAGGAAATATATCTAAGACCTAAACCAGCTAATACTAGCTTTTAGAGCCCCAATATATGTTTCAGTTGGGCAACTGAAGAATTATTTGCTTGAAGGTCGTAAATTTTTAGCACTTGGTCGTCACATTATGACGCACGTACTGGAAAATAATCTTCAGAATTATACCGAAAATGCGGTTGTATCCCGTGTCATGACTAACGAGAAGCTGTTGTGTAGCTATACGGTAAGCTGCGATCTCGGTTGATCTGAAGTTATGAAGCCATGTACATGATCCATCCATACATATAGGGAGATTATGGATGAACATAATTTGTTCATTTAAGTTTATATGGGAAATTTCGTTAAAAATGGCGGTATCCATACTACATTTTTTCATTCATTTCTAGGACAGGTATGCATTTCAGAACGCACGGTCTACACGTGAAAGTGCCAAGTTTTACATGTACATTCATTCGATTCAAATGTGGCGATATCATTATTATGTACTACCTCTGAGGTCACTTAAAGACCAGTGAATCCTGGAGTTTAATCCATTCAAAATTGAAGACTGAATTAATCATTCGCAAAATATTCCAGCGTATTTTTCCAGTCAGAATATATCGCGGTAATAAATCATCCCGGTAATATATCATCGCCACTCTGCAGAAATCGCCACTCTGCAGTGAAATCCCCTGTTTGAGATGCATGTCCATCTGAAACTGAACCCGTTTGAGATAGTCACCTGAAATCGCAGAACTAGATCACTCATAGATTTCAGAGCTTCGACGTTTCAGTCGGGCACATCTGAGCTAGCACTGAAAACTCCTAATTTTCAGTACTTGAAGAAGGAATTCGCCAACATAGAGAATCTAAAGTTCCGGGGAGAACCGTGGAATGTGCTGCCTCGATAACATGGTATTTGCATGCCTCTGCAATTTGAAGATCTCACGTCTCCCTGCACGATCGCAATCGGCGGGATTTTGCCGGTAGTACAATAGTACTASCTAGAAGTTGGCATATTAGTATAATTTAATTTACAAAATCAACTCCGTTAAATCGGCGGAATTCCACGACTATGGCGCCCAGAAACGTAAATATATTTACAGTCGTCGCTAGTTTTTAGAATTTTATGCAGGTGAACGTACGACGTCACAATCTTTGGCGCCCAGAATCCAATAATTTTACGGAAATAATGACCGAAATTAACGAAACTTTAGGCTTAATATCAGATCTGGCTCCGTCCAGTACCGGCCCTCGATCTCCAATCAATTCTGAAGTAACGATCTTTCAATAACACCAACTCTGCGTGAGTCCATATATGGGAGCACGTCATGAATCGTGACCACGTACCACGCCCCTGCCAGTCCGTTTCATTACGTACATCGTCGCCAGCAACACGTTTCATTCAAGTTCGATTTGATTTAAATTCTTTGACCCCTCACCACTGGCTTGTGACTTACGTGTCTCCTCGTGATCAAAGCTCATGATGCTTGTGAGTTGTGAATGATATAGCATGCAGCATGCATGGTTGAAATCAATTAAAATTAAAAGCAATCAAAAGACCCATATAGTTTTACCATTTAGCAGTGCGTACACGAACTAGTACAGTAGATACTACTGTTCCGTTACGTTTGCACTCTCCCTTGTCTCTTGAACTCCGGTCTTAATTAACACAATTGCAGTACCAGTGTCAAAAGCACCTTAGATTGCACAGTGAGAGTCTCCTACTTCCTACCGCCGAAGTACCGAATTACCGATTATATATAGTTCAAGCTTTAATTCAATGAAGGAAGCCTTCCTCGAAGTGCGTTTTGAAAGTACTTGGAGATTAGCTAGTCTTGGATTTTTGAACATTTCTTGGATCGATGCAGTGCAAGTTGCTGTCCGGCCTACCAATTTGCCAATTTCGTCTACCGCCAAATTACCAATTTGGTCTACCGATTTGGTGGTGCATCTATAAAAATGGGCTTCAGTTGCATCGATGTACTTCGTTGGCATGCACGTACGCACGCAAGCTGGCTCGTCGAGTGTTCGGGAAACTTTTTGAGGTTTACCGGCAAAGAGCAGCCCCACGTCTACACGGCCAACCAACACTCTAAACATTCTTCGCCATTGATCTTCTATGTTAGAAGAAAGTCAATGGTCCATAACATTTACAGTGTTAGTTGACTGTGTAGCCATGGGGCTGCTCGAATTTCCTTTGATTTCCAAATTCGATCGATTTTTCAAGCACAATGTCCGATTATTTCCTCTATCTTTTACTCAGAATAGAAATTTTATAGATTTTTTTCCACCAGTGTTTTTTTATGCCGATGTTTTCAAATTGCAACCGATTTTTTTTCCCAAATCCACCGGCCAACTTTGAACTAACTGCCGGTGGGTTTTCCCAAATACATTTATTTGGGCTCGTCATGGCCAATATTGGATCAGAGTGCACTTTAACGATCATTCAGCAGCAATGATAGTTTCAGCTTTCAGCTACCAAATTGCCAATCTGGGAATTTGACTTCGACCTTAATAAATTATACAGCCAGTGAGAGTTACCATTATATCTTTGCAAGTTGCACCGAATCTGCAAGGAATTAATGACACGCAGAACTAGGTGGCATGATTCGGCACATTTTTCCCCCAAATTGGAAAGCAGATCGTTTCAGCATTTCTAGTTGTGAGTGACGCTGCAACATGGGATCATAATGGTAAGCCGACAACTTCGTCATAATTTAATTATAGAGCACTACATCGAAAATGGTATTGCACCAGTCGGCAAAAAAAAATGTGGTAAATAATGTGATGAAAAGCATTTTTAAACCTTGAAGGACAGATCGGTGGCCGTGGAAATCATGCATTTTTGATACCATGTGACATCATCTACTTTGAAAAGCCAAATATACTCATTGGAAGTCAAAGTACTAGAAAAGATCTTCCCTTTCCACTCCTAATACCGAGGATGAAAAGTTGCCATTCTATCCTATGCGGACCCATTTTTTGCCGCACCCTTCAAGGGTTAAAGTTCCATTTGATTGGTATAAGAGCATCAAATAAAAGAACCGTTTTATCTTACCTTTTTATTGAGTAAAAGACCTTAATCCCTAAAGTTTTATGACTATGTTTTCACCAAAACTGCTCCAAAACTGCCATTTTTACGACAAGTACCAAATTTTTTTGACACATATATCTATAGGATCTTGTAGTACATTGACTTGAGAACATGTGATGATCATTTTAGAAATTTCTACTCCGTGAATTTCAAGATATAAGCATTCAAATTCATTGAAATTGTTTTCTTTTGCCCTGCAAAAAACAGGGCAGCTTCACTTCACAAGCTCACTTTTCTATAAATAAATGTCCAAAATGGTGATTTCTCTTTGGATACTTTTTCCTAGTAAAGTTGACCACATGCTTGAACCATTTGGAATTGTACAACATATAACAAAAAAATTATTAAGTAAATAAGAGTAGACAATAGTTAATTATGGAATTGAAAAATCTCAATCCCAATGGTTGTAATGATGTAAAAAACAATATACATCCTATGATTTTATTTTTTTCCAAAAATTTTGAAAAATGAGTAAGGGTACAAGCAAGCTTGGGATACCCCGGTCAATAACCAAGGAACAAAAATGGAATAATTTTCAAGAATTAAATTTTTAAAATGAAAATGAGCGTTATATTTTAAGATCATTAGTTTTTGTTAAAACCCATAAGGCCATATTCGTTATATTGAGACTTTTCACAGTCACATTATTATCCTCGACTCGAGGATAAACCGCTTTATCTCTTCATTAGTACTCCGTATTTTTTTATAAATAGGTAACAACATCAACTCTTAGAATTTCATTATAGGATCATTATTTGAGTATTACTTATTTTGATTTCAATTACTATTTTTTTAAATGAATTTCTCAATAATTAGCATTCTATCTCAAAATCTGCGAAAAGTCTCAATATAACGAATATGGCCTTCCATATAATAATACTATTTTCAATATTCAAAACTTATTAATTATTTAATTTTTTATTTTCAAATTCATTAGGATTCAAGAGCTGATATCATGTTAATAAAATATATATATGTAAACAAAAGATTTTTACCGTGATTTTGATTCTTGAATCCCCAAAGTCACATGTGACATCATGCATTCCTGAATTAGAATCAAGACAATAAAACTTGGACTTCATAAAACATTTTTCTTAAGTTGTTTGTACATTTTAAGGGTCATATTCAATGCCACATCTCTCTCAAAATCACATTTTGTAGTGAAAATTTGTCTTCAAATGGGATATTCATTTCTTGTTGGGTTGTGACATGGGATACCCTAAGCTTACTTGGACTTACAAGATAAACGACTTTTACGTTTGTTTTAGAGTAGGGAATCCATAACGGCCCTCAAACAAAACATCCTCATAACTTTTGACCCATTGATGAAAATGGAATGATTAAAAGCCTTCCATGTACATATAACTAAAGAACCAATTTCAAATTCTTGATTCTTAAAAAATTGATTTTTCCTAATTTGCCCAAACTGCCCATTTGCAAAAAAAATAACATATTAGGCCATAACTTTTGAATGATTCATATTTCCAAATGTCATGATATTTAGTGCGTATGAAAAATATTCTTCATCCCCGTCTTTTGTTAAAATTTGGGCCAAAAATATGGAAATCTCCAGTCACATGTACTATTCAAAATTCCAATGTAGTCCAGAAACGCATGTCAACTGGGCCTTTAAGGGTAAAGCTTGTTTTTATTAGAGAGCATTATAAAAGTGATTATGTTCTTGTGACTTGTGTAATTAGATTGTGCATCAAACTTGTTGAATTTCAAGTGAATCATAATTATWAGATGTTTAATTTAAAAATGAATAATTGCCCTAACTACTAAGGTTTGTGATCAAGAATTTTATCGCCATTGTTTTTTCATCACATGTAAATCCATGAAAGTAAAATTCGAAATTTACCAAAAGTAAAAATTTGTTTATCCCAAAAAAACTCAAAACACATCTGGATCTGTTTTATGAAATTAAAAAATTCAAATTTAAAAAAAAATATTAATTCTCCATGACGAAAATATATTCGATGGAACACAAAATCTTTTGAATGGTATGTGAACAGATAGATTGTGTCTTTATTTGATCCTATTGTATATGTTAGTGATAAGATATAAGGCATAAAATGTCACCTTTTATTTGGCTTTTCTTTCAATTTTTATTCTAAATTGTACAAAATTAGTTAATAGAACAATCTAAAGTAAAATCTTTATAACAACACATGTTGGTCTAAACCTAAGTTCAAACAACTAGTGWTATTTTTTTACTTCATTTGATTCTAAATGGCATTTGGATTTGCATTTAAATTATTTATTTTTTAAATGACAAGGAGTAGTAGTATGCAATATATAATCACTTTGAGTTATGTTCTTCCTAAATCAGGATTTTGATTTCATCCTTATAATGTTGAGTTGCAAGAAATGGCCTAATGCAATGATCATGTGCATTCAAGCCTCTAATATATGCTTGCTATGTAGGTACATTTTGTGAATTTATATAGAGTTATCTATACCTAAATTTAATTTAAATTTGTCTTATTTCATGTACCCTATGTTTCATTTTTAAAGAAATTCATGTGTTAATTTTTTAGATCCTATGTTCATTATAACTAAAAAAATGTTACATGTTACAAATACTTGACGGGTTCAAAAGGAATTTTTCTAGTAAAAGCTATGCATACATGTAAGGATATACCATAGAGAACAAGAAATGGAACACTTAGAAATTAGTTTTAAACTAACACCACTTTGAAACAGCAACTGAATTCAAATAGTAACTACTTCTAATTACAAACCAATAACATGTAGAAAACCGCACACAAAGTAATACCGTATGAATCAAGGGTGACAATGCAACGTGCACACATGCAACATGTGTTAATAAACAAACCAATAACATGTAGAAAACCGCACACAAAGTAATACCGTATGAATCAAGGGTGACAATGCAACGTGCACACATGCAACATGTGTTAATAAATATAGCACGTAGCATTTAGAATGAGTTCAAAATTTGAAGGTTGCATTGTCAAAGGTCCAAGTTTTAGGGTTCAAAATAAAAATACAAACAAATCGGTAACAAAACATTAAAATCTTGGAAACTCAAGGTATGTGAGATTGTAAATCCCGCTTGGGATCCTTTTGACAAGCCTAGCTAATAAATTTACTAGTTTGTTTTTTTCTTTTGGACAATGCTATTATAGGAAAAATCTAGATCCAACTTTGAGTATTTTCTCCTTCCTTCATTTTTATAAATTTATTTTTTCACACGTTCTMGTGATGCTATTTTACTTCAAAAACTTTTCTAAATTTTAGGACCAAGGTAATTATAATACACCTTCATTTGATTGCACCTACCCCCCTACCCCACCAAAATGGGAGTGCCCATCCCGGGGTTTGTTATGTTTGACTCATCATGGATCACTGACATTGAATAAGTTTATAACATGCCATATCTTTCGCACACCCACGTTCTTGTGCACAAAAGCCATGTTTCCCTATTTCATGTTGTATAATTTTAAAAAAATTCAACACAAAGTTAAAAAAGAAGCAAGATATTTGGCAACTACGTGACATATTTTGTAAGTTTAGAGATGAAAAGACAAGCTCTTTATACAACTAGGGTGGTAGGAGATAAAACAACTCATGTGGGATATGTGAATTAGGATTAATAGGAGCTCAATTGCTTGTAGTTAAGTCAAAAGCAAGAATTGTGCTCAAAATAGAATTTCAGACTCCATTTAGATATAATAGAATAAAGTTTATTTTTCAATTAGTGTGTAGAATCAAAATAGCTTTCATCTTCAAAAACACTTTTAAGGTTTGAAGTCTCCAATCTAAAGTTATGAATAAATTTCAAAAWAAAGGGTTGGAAAGAACATTTTCTTTGACATTTTCAAACATCTTCTTTGAATTTTATACTTAATTTTTTTTTGGAGACTCAATCTCAAATGGTTTTTTGGAGATGAAAGTTAGCTTGAATTACCACATTAGATTAGTTCAAAGTTTTTTGAAAAATGTTATATTAGTTTGACTAAATAAAGCCTAAAATTCTACTTTGAACACAATTTTTAAATTTGACTTCAGCAAGTGAAAATAAGTGGCTTTTGAAGCTATGTGAAATAGTTGCCAAATATTTTGATTTCTTTGAATTTAGTGCAAGTTTTTCTAAAATTAAATTGCATGTAGCAATTGTCTCATTGACACCTTATCCTTATACTTTTTCTTGAATCTGTATATAGGTCCCAAAAAATTTCATAAGCAATTTATTTTTAATGTGGGCCAAAATTTTGTCTTAGGCCTTGCCCTTGCTCTTTTAGGCATTATGATGAAAATCTTGTTGTAGTGTAAATAACCCTACTTGTATTGCTATCCGTCTTTCAAAAATGATATTTTCTTCCTCAAATTCTTTGTGGGCAAATCCAATTGCAATAAAATTTGGTAGACCAACAAAGTCCTCATCATCTCCACGTTTATGTTGTTAAAAAACTGACTTTGTTCACTAGTAGAAAACGAAGAAATTTTAACAAAATTCTGTTGATTTGGTCGCGTTATACCGGTCATTTTTATGTTGATTTCAACAAAAATCTGTTAAAACCAACAGATTTTTGTTGAAATCAACATAAAAATGACTGATACAACGCGACCAAATCAACAGAATTCTGTTAAAATTTCTGCGTTTTCTACTAGTGGTTTGGTCTTTTAGGCCGGTAAAGACATTTGCAATGCTATTTTTTGAAATTCTTCCACAAAAAGGTGAGGAAATCGTAAGATGAGATTGTAAAACTTCAAGTTGTAATTCCAAAGCAAGATACTCAAAAAATTGAAAATCCCAAAATAATAAGTGTGACAGACCTTTAGTTATACTATTCCACGGTCATTCTATTTATGAAATATCCAAAAAACATGGTAGAAACATATTATCTTTTTGTAGCCTTTGTAAAAATTTAATAGCAATCTGAATAGAAATCCCAAAGTTATGTATCTAAACCCAATCGTCATGCAACTTGTGCCACAAAATAATACAAGTGATTTTTGCAATCACCCATTGAAATAATAAAACTAATCATACATTTAAAATATAATGTTGCATCTAATCACTCTTGTAGGGCACCTCTCCACACCAACGTGAACCCTTGAAGGGTCATGTTTTTCCAACATTTTTTTAATTTACTAAACCTTTGTTCCTCAGTTGTTTTTTGCAAGTCCTAGCTATTTATTGGAATCCGGATGAATTTGATAGCTATCTTTAGAGAGTTGTTATTTGTATAAAACAAATTTTATTCTTTATATTATTCTAATTTTTTTAATAACTCAAGTGAATAAAAGTTTACAATCAGAGAACCTTTGTTATAAAAAACAATTGTACCAATATATCATGACAAAAATATTCACACCTATAAAAGCACATCCAATCATTAACAATAGTCCGTTTTGTGTTTTCCTCAAAAAGACATCAAACACAAGTTCAGGAGTTTGATGCAATGTTGGAAAAAGATGATCCTTCAACATTTATTTCCATTCATTGTTTASATTGTGAACATGTCTTCCACATAGACCATCAGAAGACTAGGTTCACACTCTTATAATATAAATTTATGAAATACCTTATTTTCCATGATCACAAGTGTAATTTGTTTCTAAAAGTAGAAAAAACTCAAAAGATTTTCAACTTTTCCAAAGAAATTGGCCACTTTTCAGTAGCAGAAATCATTTTCAGCAGAAATTTAGTTTCCAGCTCGGGTTTCCCCATAATGCGATCTGCGCTCCACGCTTGCATACTAACTAGCTTCTACACTGAATAGGGGTATTAAGGGGACCCATACTAATTAGTTGACATTTCACACTATATAAGTATCTTTCTGTATTGTACGTAGGCAGTTACTGAAGTGTTCAGGGGGCTGTACATCACGTTTCGAACATCTATAATTTTCCTCATTCAATCCCCCCTATTCAGTGTAGCTTCGTTGAGACTCTCATCATTTAAAGAGTGTACTTTAAACTAGATTCTGCCAATTGTAGGAGAAAATACAGCAATTARGATTAAATAACGGAAACAAAGTTTGTTAGAAATCAAGTTGTTAAAAGGTTCAATGACCGATCAGGATTTCTAAGAGCTCCAGGACTTCAGTCCTTGCTTAATTAATGAGCCAGGTGCTTACAACATATGAGAATCTTTTTTCCTAATCACAAAAACAAGTATGTACAAACAGATACGCCTCATCCATGTCTGGTCCAACAGGTGACTTGGATTCGCTCACATGCTTATCTTTTAGGCCACTGCGGGCTCACCACCTGGACACAATTAAACCAAAAAATTGCTGGAGCAGTGTGTAGTAGCTTTATGGGGAATTCTTTCGTGTCAAGACCCTAAAGAAAAAATGCATCGGAATACAACTGAAAGACTAAAGAAAAAGTGAAGGCCAATACCTCAAGTGTGTTGAATACTAAGCGCATCCGGTCAGCAATCAAAGAAGGCTCTTCAGCATAACCCACGACGGCCATTTGCTCCATCTGAAGCGTCTTCACAGGCATCCTGAAATAACAGTAAAGTGGAGGATACTAAAACCATTTATTCAATTATACCGGTTTCCAACTTCCCACTCTGAAATTGCATAAAATCCTGCAGAGTGATATAAACTTGATCTCTCCAAAGCTCTTTTCATCTCTCAAAAATCCTACATGTGATAAATGCACACAGTGACGCAAATAGTTTCTAATTAGGAGTCGAATTGGGAAATGCGATTGTTCAAATGAGAAGCAATTTTGGAAGAAACGGACGAGGTGAACTTACCAAGCCATGCCACGCTCATAGTACGCATTAGCAATCAACTCACARAAGCCGCGCCACTGMACCTGAGCCTCCGCTGTGACGGGCGGTGTACTTGACCAGCGCACTACTGTGGGTTGTGGGGTGCATAGAATGGTAATGAACAATATGGAAGTCCATAGAATGCATTCCTCCACCTACTTGCATTCCACGGCAGCATTATTAATTCAGTCAAACACTGTGCTTATCATCAGTGATCGCCATGTCGAATTATGATGAAATATCACCAGCTACAAAACACTGAACCTAGCAAGATGAAAAGGAAAAAAAGCATGGGGTACTGGAGAGGCCCACAGATATCCCTGGAAATAAGTTTCCTTCACTCACATCCGTCCAGTAGAACCCAACCCCAGAGGCGGTTTAGAAAGCATAGCTACGCTAAAAACGACAGGATTTACTAAAAAAAACTGTCTTTCATGGTGTTACAATTGGCACAGTTTCACGCAGCTAGGTTTTCTAGAATACCTCTGGAGAATTCTACTAGTGACAATATCAAAAAAAGAGTCTTCCGGTTAACAAGGATGTAAATCATGATGACCCGATAACCGACAAAGCCTGCAATCAGCTCTGCTAAATCTCAAGTCCAAGCAAAAGTGTTAGAATTGAACCTCCTCTGCTGTCAGTTTGGACTTAATCCCRATAGAGCCACTTGACACTRYAGTATCTTCGAGATCCCCTCCACTTGCAACAATGTTTAACAGCTCCTTACGTAAATCTTCTGTAGTGCAGCCTACTGCATATGCCGTCACTCCTGCATCTATAAAATCCTGCAAACGCTCAAGATACATTAAAGCACTATAAAACCTCTCATTTGTAGATTCCARAGASATTCAACTTCAACAGGGAYGCTCAATAGATTTAATCATCTSGAAAAACAGCGCTTAKTTTTTCATACTTTAATAMAAGGATCCACTGAGACATTACGACAAGTGAACAACACTTGAGGAGTATACTTACACGCAAGTTTCTGAAGCCACTTTGCACAACACTCTTGTAACGCCTATGTAAACCSAGTGCGATGCTTTGGGATGACCGAAATTCATCATCAAAAGATGCGTGWACAATCTGCAGCACTAAATGGAGTTAAAAGCCCGTGAGGAATAGACAATGCACTTCAAATAACGAGAACAGAGTGCACACGTCAAATTGCTACACAAAAGGATAGTGAAGTGACGTTACTATGAAGGGATAAAAACTCTTACTATGCTAGCCTTGCACGTAGCCTTTTACTTCAATAGTGTGCTCATTTTCAAGACAGAATGTGTGTCATTCTCGAAAGTGCAAAGTTTACTACAAGCAAGATCATCGCTAAAATTGGATTGTTTCAGGAAATTTTAGTCAAACCCGATAAAGAGAATATTCCTCATGATTTATGTGGATTTCTCTTTACGGTCAGAGCGTCGATACAGAATACTAGAAAGATCACTCTGACCGTAAAGAGAACTCAAGAATTATGGAGAAGATTCTCTTTACAGTGTAGTCTAGAGCTTCCGAAAAAAGTCTTTTTTACTCGTAACTTCATTTCACTTACCATTAAAACGCATRGCAATTCAACATATAACTAAACAGATGGTCAGAAGCTCTCGCTTAGATCTGGGGTATGTTGGCTAAGCCCTCTCTTCCATACCTTGATATTCTGTCGACATATATTCAACTGTCTCGGGTAATGGCGAGGCCCAGGGCATGATTGTGTACCTATATAACTATTCTTTTGCAGCCTCGGAAAACGCCAAGAAGTGGGCTTTTGCCTACATCTACTACTGGATTTCAGCCTGGCCACCGCTCCCTCCAACCGTTTGTGATTATTCGGTAAACCATGGTGCCAAAAATTCCGCCCAGCGCACTCTGGAATAGCCTTGTGAAACCTAATTGGRCAAAAGGAGACGGAGACTGCCAATGTGCACGAGAAAGATGACTGATTCATAGCACGTGACTCTGCATCACAATGAACATGGATGTGAAGCTTATCCACTTTTCAAACCCCAAAACGACCAAGAGGTCCGAATTGGATCTGATGTTATTTTAGCACTCGAGTGGGTCACATGGGGACTTTCTTTTGTCCAATTTTGTTTATTTTTTTAACAACACATGCAATGTTCTTCATTGACTCTGGTGATATAAAATTTGGCCCCATCGGATAAACGTTTTTTAGAAAATAATCAATGGAATTTGTTAAATTTTGAACCATAGATTCTCGATACTTTAAGAGTTGATCAATCGACTCCGCTAATTTCCTTGTGATAGCATGACGAATTACCAACCTGCACTGAATTACTAAATATGTGCATGATTGGGAAGTGAACTGAATAGTAGTTAAAGCGTAACAGCTAACCATTAATTCAGATAAAATATTCAAGTGTTGAAGGATACACATACTACACCTCCTATATTCAGAAGCAAGTATCCACTTGGAATCATTTTGTGAAAGGAAAAAAACTGAGTTTTCATTCAGAATTATAAACTGAATGAAAAATGTAAATGTCAGCTTGTGCCATAATGTGCCATTCCAACTCACATTCAACACTTACCTGGATAGACAGCAGTAGAAGATCCAATATGGCAGATACAATACACGGCGCCGTTCAGGTCACACGCAGGGTTCTCGATTACTTGCTCTGTTTAAAAAGCAGTAAACAGAGTAACATTACATGTTAGAGACGTGAATTACAGGAAAAAAGGAGGGTTCCCTTGCAGTCTAGGGTTGACAATCATCAACAGCTTTTGAATTCAACCTCCTGCAGACATTGCCGTGAATTTGAGAGCAAACCTCACGTAACTAAGTGCWTAGCTCCAGAAAACTCAAATCAAACAAGACAGATTTGAATGTTCTGAGAATGACAAATCACAAGTCAAATTCCCTTACAACGAGTTTAAATATACAGTGGATAGACCCGATCGGAGATTAAGGCCAACACTTCTCCAGTATACCACATTTTCAAAGCCAAATGCAAAAACAGGAAGTCTAACCTTAAGTACTAACGGAGGTCTGATTCAAGAGGATCCTCCAAAACGGATGCATTGTAAGAAACCGAACCTCCCCAGAATYCTGCCAAACCAACATACACGATTCAGGTACTCAACATTGCAGTACACAACCTGACCCATCAATAAAAACTTATAGATCTCCACATAAGATCAATCACAAAAATTACATACCAGTACGATCCCAACTGAGGCWCTATTCTCAGACTCACAGAAATATCCAAAACGGTTCACACTAAAAAGTGACAAGCTGAAAAACCCTAACAATTTGTTCCCCTAGAGATTCTCACAATCCGGGAATTATCTCTCCGCATCCCCTCAACCTAACCGCGGGACCCGAGCCGAATATACTCCACATTCCAGTAATCGAACCTCAGATTTCGAACGAAATAACCCTACCACGAAGTATCACTGAAATTGCAACCGATAACTGAAGTCCCCAAATTCRAGCAATCTTAGAAATTTGCATAATACTTGAATTCAATACACAAATTCACAAGCTACAATTGTCAAAAAAACATCACACGCTGCCCAGTGAATGTGTGATTAGGGCTAGAACCGAGCTAGCCATGAATTGATACTCCGCAGTTAGCATCAGAGCGAATCAGATTGATAGCCTTCATTGATTGCAAAGTGCATGAAATTCAGCAAGCTCAAAGAATTTTCTAAGAGACTGGAAACAGGAGATGCAATTCGTAAGTTAGTTGCGAAGACAAGATCAAAGAACTGAAACGGAATTGGAACTCACAGCACCGCGAGCAAAAGCGCAAGGTGGAGAAGCGGAGAAGAGTGTCCATGGCCACAACTTCGGTCTTCCGGTTGGAATGAAAGGCGAGGCCAGAAATTTTTCCTCCTTTTCATTTCTTCCTTATTTTCAAATTTTGGACTCTTAACCCTTAAAGGATGGACCGGTGGCCGTGGAAATCATGCATTTTTTAAACCGTGTGACATCATCTATTTTGAAAAGCCAAATATACTTGGAAGTCAAAGTACTTGAAAAGATCTTCCCTTTCCACTCCTAATACTGAGGATGAAAAGCAGCAATTCTGTCCTACACGGTTTGATTCCTTGTCATTCATGGGACGCAAAACGTCTGTGGCGGCGTTCAAGGGTTAATCCGAGCGTAAGGTAGAACCACCCATAACCGACCAAATAAGGACTTTTGGACAAATCTGGAGCAATGCAAGGTAAATATTTTCAGAGGTGTGTTGATAAAAATGATGGGGATTGCAAAAACTTTGGTAATTTCATCGCATGAATTGAAATTACTATGAATTTTCAAAGACAAAAAGCCGGATCCATTGCCAATCTCTAGACTCTTCCAATTCCGATCACTCAAAAAACTACTTTTCCACTGATTGTTTCCTACTTTCTTGCACATTAAGTTGGCACATGTGTCATGAACTTTTAGTCCCAACTTTGACAAAAAAAAAAGTCTGGCCTTGGATGGAAATATGTTAGTCTATGGGTTGATTATTGGACCTTGATCAACTAGGTGGTTCTACCATAGTGTCAATTTTTTGCCAATTCAGCACTCAATTGCCAAATTTGAATTACCACATTAGATTTTTAGGGGGCCATGTGGCATAAGACTTCTTTTTAGAGTGGCAACCAGATGAAGTGCAATTTCCACAACATTTAGCATCCACTCAATAAATGGTTGAGTATGTAGTCCCTAAACAACACAAAATTTCTCTCATTTTGATCATTTGAAAATAAACATTGTAAAATAGAATATGAGAGAATATTTTGGTATACATTTATAATGAAAAGTTGTAGATTTTGAATTTTAACTTGTTGTTGAATGGTCAAAATTTTCATAGCTTTGGCTAATATATTTTTCATTTTGTTTGAAATGTAAACTCTTGAATCTCTTCTAAATTTTGTTCCCTTAGAAAAGTTGATGTTTTATGAGCATATTTTTTTCGATTGGTTCTAAAATAAAATGATTCTGTTGGAGTAGATTTTGGAAAAAGGAATTTAGTAAAAGCTTCACAAACTTCTATTTTCATAATTTTCTTGAAGTATTTTCTACTTATATCAGACCCAACAAGTACATAGTGCAAAGAAAACCAACTACAAAAATAGTTCAATTATGAAAAATGAAAGTTTGAAACCATCCATCAACCCAAAGTAGGGGAAAATTCTCTAAAGAAGCCTAGGAGAAGGGAAAATATGGAATGACCTAAAAAAATTTAGGCAAAAATAAAATTTTGCTTGACAAGAATCTAAAAAGAAGATCTTCATTTTGCAAGTTTTTATTTCTTCACATTGCAACACATGTGAATTTGTTCATCCCATCTCTAAATGAGCCAAAGATATTCCCAACTTTACACAAAAATCATGAAGCATTAAGTGACCAAGCTAGTATCATGATAATTGAAAAATAAACAAAAATTGTTTTTCAACATAGTATCATGGACGTTTCAAGAAAAAACTATTTATGATTTGAAAGAAAATTAATTCCAAAGTTAGCCCTGGTAAAACTTGGTTTTGTGTACAATTTGCAATTACTTGATGTTTTGTCAGTTTTTTCTAAGAGTTCCAAAAAAACTTTTTGTGCCTTAGCATGTTGCTATATATCATTTCGAATTGTTGTCCACAAAAATAAACCCCTAAAGGACCACGTTGCATTTTTTGGCAACATGGTGATTGTGGATAGCTAACTTCGAATAGAATTTTCTTTCTTTATTTCACACATGTAGATGAATTTTATCTTAACCCTAGAAGGACGCAGGGAGTCCCTGTGGAAATCATCATTTTTAAAACCGTGGGAATTAGTATTAAAAAATTCAAAAGAACTCATTCAAAGTCAAAGTACTATAGAGGCTCTCCCCTTTCCACACAAAAAACTTCAAGGATGAATAGTTGCACTTCTGTCCCACACAGATTTATACTCTATCATCCATCGAACACTAAACTTTCACAGCGTCCTTCTAAGGTTAAAGGCCCAACAATTTTCATAACTTTTAACTACAAAGATGGGGATTTTTGTTAAATTGATAGTGGTCATTCTACAACTTTGGCACTTTTATAGTTTATGCACGATCTCAAATTTATACCAATCCTAGATGGTTAGACAACATGGTTTGAAAACAGCATATGGAATATTGCCATTCTAACAAAATTTTCCATATGCTTAAAAAGTTATTGTATGATTTGTAGTTTTTTTCCTTGGCTAGGTAGGTTGGGCTCATAAAAAAGATCAATTTTTTTCACAAACAAAAATTTGAAACTGTTTTTCTAGATATATATATATATATATATATATATATATTTGTGTGTGTGTGTGTGGAAAGCTTCAAATCATTCCATTTTGATAAATGAGATGAAAGTTATGAGGAGTTTTAGTTTGTGGGCAATTATGGATTCTCTACTCTAAAATAAGCTTTGAGGTCCTTGAACAAACTCAATTTTTTATATTTTTTGAAAAAAATGAAAAGCATAGGATGTAGTTGTTTATTACAACATTACAACAATTGGGATTGACATTTTTCAATTTTGTAGCAAAATCTTAACAATTTAGTATTTTGAACCATTCTCTACTTTTTTTCTAGTTACTATTTTTTTTCCTATATAATGTACAATTCCAAATGATTTGAAAATTTTCAAGCATGTAGCCAACTAGCCTTGAAGAATGAATACCAAAAAGAACCAACAACATGGACATTTTTCACACAAATGTGACCTTCTGAAGTGCAATTGCTTGTTTTTTTGCAAGGTCTAAAAAAGGACTTCTATCAATTCAAATGCAAGTATCTTGCAATCTACATGGTCAAAATTTTTTGAAATTGTTTCCACAACTTCTCGAACCAACATTCTACAAGCTCCTTTGGTTATATATATTCAAATATGTTTTTTTTTTTAAACATTGGTACTTATACTAGAAATGTTAGTTTTGAAACATTTTTTGGTGAATGTGTAGTCAAAAAACTTTAGGAGTTCAAGGAAGTTGACATTTAAAAAATTCAAAATAACCACAATTTGAAAAACATAAAAATGTTGTTGATTCTCACAATATTTAAAAATATCTTTTTATTTGGAATGAGAGCATAATATTGCATTATCCATTGTAAAGAAAGTATAGGTTGCAACATGAACCACTGTTACATCTTATTGCCCTTGCATTTGAAATATTTGTTAAAAAAGACAATGCATTCAAATTATATGTCAGAGCCATATGATGCATTTTTTTCTTTCAGATTTTTTATATATAATTGACTCAACCAATCAAACAATTTGGTTTTCCAATTTCTATAATATGGAATTGATAGAAAGTAAAAGGGTGAGCTCACTTCTGAACAACTTGGTATTGGCAAAATTGAGAATATCTTAGTCCCGTTGAATTTATACCTTCAACACCATTTGCTAGCAACTCCATAGTAGACACACCAACATATCATGAGCAATTGATGTAGCTTGTAAAATAAATTTAACCCTTAAAGGGATGTGACCCCCAACCAAAGTAGTCACCAAGCTACTTTGATTATTGGACCAATAGGTACATTTTTTGTTTCTAGAGTGTTCTTCAAGGATTAAGTAAATTGTTTCAATGACTACCATAACAATTAGTAGCCCTCATGCCCCTTGCTCACCACGTCAAGCCTCCACTTGTCCACTTCGCTACCAATGATGCACCATGTATTGTAGAGTCAAGGCTATGACAATATGCTATTGGATGTTATGACATTCAGCAATTTCTTGAGCCTATCTATTAAAAATTATTTGTATTAAGTTGTGAGTTTCCATTATAGAAGGTTGTAGAATAAATTTAGTTCATTATTATTATTTTTATTTGGATGAAGGCTTTTCACCAAGTTTACTTGACAATTGCTAAAAATTTCAACAATAGTTCAAAAGTCCATTGAAAAGAACAAAGGCTCCACATAGTAATGTTGGCTACATCATGACAATGTCCTCAATTAGTTGTCCTCAATTTAGGAATATATAGTATTTTAATGGATCACAGTCTAATTAGCATTAAGGTTGTACAAAATTCATTGCACTCTACATTCAAATTTTCTATTATTGAGTTCAAACAAGTATAATCAGCATTGGGCTTGTTATTAGGGTATTGACATTGTCTAAATAGTAACATCTAAAAGATACCGTGAATATTGAAAGAAAAAAAAATAATTTGTAATTAGAGAAAGTTGTTGGGAGAAGTCATTGAGCAAGTGTCATTTTAAGAATTCATCACTGTATTKGTACCTATTACCTGTACATTTTTTTCAACATGCTTTTGTGCTTGATTTGTAGTTGATCCTTCCCGCTATCAATTAGGAATATTACATTAAAATGAACTATATTCAAGTGAAATATCAAATATGTTTCTATTTTTGAGCTAAAATGTAGACTTCCATTTCACTTTGGCTTCTTTTTTGTTACAAAGAAAGACACATTATTCTTTTATCCAAATTTCAAATGTTTTTGGATACGTAATAAGTAGAGATGATGAAAGTTCATACATTATAGATAGTTTGGAAAAACATTGTGAAGTAGTAGTGAAATAATATTGCTTCCTTTCAACTGATAAAATTCAAAAAGTCTAAATATTTTATAAATAAAAAAATTATAATTAAGTTAATAAAATTTATAATTTTAAAATTTTAAAATTTACTTAAAACACTTTTAAAAATAATAGTTTTTAAATTACGTCCTTATAAATTACAATCTGATAACTCTGAAAACTTTAAAAACTTCCATGCTTGCAAATTTAAAGATTCACGAGTTTATAGGTTTCAAGATTTTATGATATAAAATTTCTAAATTTCTAAATTGAAAACACTAGAAAAAGAATAAAGTCCACATAGGAATCCTTAAATGGTATCTAAACAAAACATGTAGAAAATGGTCATTTGAAGCCTTTCAAGTTCAAGAAGATCCTTCAATCTTCATATTCAACGCAACCCCATTGGCACTTCATTCTCTTCATTTTTAGTTCTCCACCATTCATTACAAGTTTAAGTTAGATTTCTTAAAATAACATTCTATGAATACCTTGACTTATTACAATGGAAACAAGCTCTACTATCTCATTCATAAAAACTTTTGCAGATGAAAGACAATATTATATTTTTAGAAGATTTTTCTAATACAATTTGTGATACCTTCATAAATTTTGGTGAATATTCAAATCTACTATAGTTTTTTTATGCAAGTTTTGAGAAACTTCAAATCAATCACATTATTTGTAAAATTATTTAAATTGGACTAGGCTTAAATATTATCAAATTGGAGATTTTCAAAAGATTAATTAATGAGTTTCACAAGAAGTTTGGTACAAAGTCAAAAAAAAACAATACTAACTTACACAATCACTGGCACAATCAATTTTCCACCAAAAGTAAGTTCCATTCAGAATTGGATATAAAAGTTTGGATCTCATACCTTCTTCATGTTTAATCAAATTTGTTTCAAATGGTGATAAATAAGAATCTAAGTAGAATTATTTTGAAGTTTCTTTGAGAAGGGAGGTCCTTAATGCTTTAGTGGAGCATGATCTATAGAATTTTGATCTAGAAAATACATGTGTATATGCAAGTTATGGAGGTTTATATTTGACCATATTTGGAAGTCAACATAGTGTATATACGAAGAAGTGCAAAAGACACAGGATTTATGAGCCACATATCCACTTGTGCATCCCAAGGGAACATCTAAGAAGTTGAGGAGTATTTAGGGTGGACAATGACAAAAAAATGTCTATTTGGCCTACCACTATAGTGAAAGAAGAAAGGTGAGAAAGAAATACATTGTTTCCATCTTTGTAGAATTTTTTATATTGTAGCTTGAAGTCACCTTTGGCAAAAAACAATTGAATTTCTTGAACAAATTAATGGTTTTGAAAATTAATAATCCACTTTGTCAAATTCAAAGAAAATTAAACATAACAAAGTCAAAATGTTGGAAAAGATAAATGTACAATTTGAGCTTCATCCTCAGACATTTTACTATTATACTTACACAATGTGGAATCCAAATTCAATCTTCTAACTTTACATTAAGGCATAGATAATATGAAAACTAATGAGTTCATTGAAGGACACTTTCCTAAGCAGTAAGGAAAATTAAACCATTCAACTTCCAAGATTATTTTAAGGGTTGCTAAAAGTTATGAAAAACTATTTAATAATTGCCTAATAATTTGTCAATAAAAAAATGAACAAGTGAACCGATCCTTCCAATTTTATAGAATTATTTAACAAAAATGTGCCGAAGTATTATCAAAGTTTTTTGTAGTATCTTATGACATTTTCCTCTCCATACTTGTAGGCTATACTAATATTGTTACTATAAACTTTGTAAGCTTTGGTGAATGAAGACTCCAATATTCAAGGATTCATATATAGGCATTTCTCCATGGAAGATTTTGCATACACAAACATAATTGGTTCTAATATCATGATCATATTATTTGGAGCAATACATGTTCATTTCTATTTGACAATTTTATGACATTCAATATGATCTGTTCATTATCCAAAATATCTCCCTACCTCTTTTTCTTTCGAGTGTTCTCGGGTTTTCTTTAAGCAAATGGTACCAACAAGGATAATTTCCACGGTAACAAGCCCGTCCTCATAGAGTTAATTTCTAAATGCCCAAGGTCTTTTTTGAGCTTCTATAAATTTGCTTTAACCCTTGAACGTGGCTACGGACGTTTTGTGTCCTCTAGATGACATAGAATCAAACCGTGTAGGACACTATTGCAGCTTTTCATCCTTGGTATTAGGAGAGGAAAGGGAAGATCTTTCCTAGTACTTTGACTTCCAATGAGTATATTTGGCTTTTCAAAGTAGATGATGTCATACAGTATCAAAATGCATGATTTCCACGACCACCGGTCCATCCTTCAAGGTTAAATTGAACAAAAAGCCAACATTTTGATAAGTTATATCATTTAAACTATAAATTCAATCATACGGTAAAAATTCAAACTAGACATGTTAGAGATTATATAGGAAAAGAAAATACAACAATATCTCATGGATTGAAAGATTATAATATTTGATCATGGGGGTGCAAAAATTACAAAAGTGATTAAAGTCTTTCAATCCTCTCTTTACATGTCAAATCTAAAGAATTGGTCACCAAAAAAATATGAGGTTAAAAGGGCCTAGCATGCATAATTCCAATCAATATATGGCTTTTCAAAATCTACTTTACAATTTCATCAAAAAAAATTCTAATGGGATTTTTTTTCCAAGATTTAGTGTATTTGAGGCTCATTTCCAATAGCCCTTAGTTGAACACTTTTGCACAAAATCTTGTATAAAAAAAATCATAATCAATCATTTTTAGACCGGATTTTTGATGCTAAAAGTAGACTTCAAAAAGAAAATTTCAGAAATATAAACTTCTAAATATAGAAAAATGGTTAGGTTTAATTAACTTCAAAGTACTATGAACACCAAAATTAGATGAATTGGGCATTTAGGGGTTCAAAGGCTAACAAGTACAGAGTAATATTTATATTCATTTCCACACACTTGTTCTTCTTTGTAGTTTAACCCCTAAATGCCCAAGGCCTGCTTTTAGCTTCTAGAAATTTGCTCCAAGAGTTGAACAAAAAAACAACATTTTGATTAATTGTATCAATTTTTTTGAATTGAATCCGTAGAAATTAAACTAAACATGTTAGAGATTACACAGGAAAAGAAAACTCAAAAGTATCACTTATGAGTTGATAGTAAAGACTATAATGTTTAACCAAGAAGGTGTCAAAACTACAAAAAAATTATAATTCACTTTTTGCAAAGTCAACCTAAAAAGTTTGTCAATCAAAATATATTAGGTTATAGGGCCCAACATGCACAACCCCAATCAATTTATAGATTCTCAATATCTATTCTACAATTTTCTCAAATGGATTTTTCATGCAATTTTGTCTCCAAGATCTAGTGTATTTGAGGATCATTTCCAAAAGCCCTCAAGACTACAAAAAGTCAAGATTAAACAAGGTACCCTTGTACAAAATCTTGAGTAGAAAAATTTTAGTCATTTCTTTTCCATATCAAATTTTTGATGCTAAAACAAGATCTTAATAGGCATATACCAAAAATATAAACAACTAAAAATAGAAACTTCGTTAAGTTTTCTTCAACTTCAAAGTTTTGTTGGTGCCTTGAGCATTTAGGGGTTAACCAACCTATGCCACACAACTAGTTTTTCACCCTCGCTACAGGGTACTGTAAATGGTAAATGAGTACAGCCAAATTACACCACACCATAAAGCATTTTCATGGAAATTCAAGTTAGGATCACATGTGAAAATTTTCACTAAGATAATCTAATGTATCTGAAGTTAGAATATCCATATGGCATATTCAAGACTTTTTTAAAAACAAACGGATAAGAATCTTTCAATCTTTGCCATTTGCCATTCTTTGGCCACAAAGCGATTGAAGTTCATTCACGATTAAGTTGAAGAGGTGTGTGTAACTACAGTAGCTATTACGCACTAGATAATGCTCTAAGAGCCGGGAAACTTCAGAGATTATATGCCATAATGCCAAGTGTCCTTTTTGCACCTTTAAAGGTGTAGAAAAAGGGGTTGCATGAACGCTTTTCTAACGCTTTTCTAACGCTTTTCTGACGCTTTTCTGACGCTTTTCTGACTATCTATTTGTGACAAACCTGCCTTGAAAGCCGGACTTTGTATTAAGAATCAATGAGGTTTAAGCCAATCACAGTGCAACCGAAGAGGAAAGTAATCACCGTTCTAGATGTAAGAGTCCGAAACCACATTCCCAATCACACTCTTACTCACAAAAGTACTCAAAAGCATGACTCGTTTGCTGTTCAAGGGATCGTTTTCTATACAAATATTCTCATCTGGGCACGCATCAAAAAGCGCTAACAGATAATAGAGTTGAATTTGTACAATTGGAAACGTGTCGGTAATTGGAAACATTCAAGACGAATTCCGCTCCGTGCCCTGATCAGCCTYCTCAATCAGTGTCACACAACAATCCTCCCTCGGATTCGCCCAAGCTTCTATTAGCACAATGGAATTTGGATGATTCCGGATGGTTCCCTAAAAAACAGTGATTCCGAAGATAGTTAAAAAAAAACAAATCTACCTACAGAAAATCACRGCTCTCCTCAATACTTGGGGATAGTGATGATGTCTCCAGCGTCCAGCGCATCTCCAACAATAATGCCATTCGCCGCCTTCAACGCCTCAACAGAGACCTGCATTCAACCACGAAACAAAATCGGTCAATCTCCTAAATCCACCCTCACTTAACCCTCTCTAATTGCACATGAGTTCACGACCTGACATGTGGAAGTTGTTCAATCATATATGTACAGAACATTATAAATTCTCAGGACGCGTCATAAATGTGCTGGAGACAATTTAGTACATGTCCTTGTAATTGAAGTGCTTCACATGTGATCACGAATGGACGTGTGATTGTTGACGAGTCAATTGTGTACAAAACATGATGAACTCCCAGAATATCAGCAGGGCTGTCGAATTGAGAAGGATAATCATGTAGAAATTAATTGCAAGAGAATTAATGAACAAAGTAGGGAGAAGAGTATGTACATTGTATTTCCGAGACAATCCCCAGAGAGTRTCCCCCTTTCGGATGGTAATCTGCTTGCCATCAATACGCTTCTTCGCGTCCACAGACTTCTCATAAGCACGTCCTCCAGCGTCTTGCACCTTTTCCTTCTTGTCCTGGGCGAACCCCTTGATGTTGCTTCCGGCTTCCTTGAAGGCGCCCTTGGCTTCCCTGCCCTTCTCTTCCACAGCTCCCTTCGCCCCCCAACCCTTATCTTCCACAGTGTTCTTAGCCCTCCAGCCCTTCTCTTCCACAGTGTTCTTAGCTCCCCAGCCCTTGTCCTCCGCAGCGCTCTTGGTTTCCTTGGCCTCGCCCTTGAGGCTCCCCCAGAAGCCCCTGCTCTGGTGCTTGGCCTCCTCGGCCTTTTTCTCGGCAGCAGCTTTCGCCTCCTTCGCCTTGTTCTCGATCTCATTCTTCGCTCCCCATCCCTTGTTCTCGACGTCCTTCCTCGCACGCCAGCTCTTGTCGTCTGCGTCAATCTGGTCCGCCTTGTCCTGGATGTAGCCCTTGCCTTCGTAAGCCTTATCCTTGACGTATTCCTTGCTTTCCACGGCCTTGTTCTCTGTCTGGTGGATGCCTCTCTGGAAGGCGCCCTCCACCTTGTGCACTCCATCCTCAATCTTGTGAACTATGTTACCCGCGGCGTCCCTAATGCCGCCCCTGGCCTGGTTCGCTTGGTAGTCAGCATTGTACTTGGCCTCTCTTGTCTTGCTCTGCAATGGCCACCACCACGTATAAGTCAGTTACAATCTCGATTAGTGCAGACACTAACCATGTGATATATGTTCAAATTACTTTTTTCTTAACATATCTAATACAACAGGATAATGCTGTACACACATTTCAGTCTGCCAAATGGCTACTTAGCAACATTGAAACCTCTTTAGTATTACCACTTGAGGTCCAGGCTTTTTCAGATTGAATGTGTGAAAAGTGTGCTATAGCCAATGACAGTGTAGTAGTATATTCTAGAATGTCGTCACTGAGAAGATCGTAATAAAGAGGTGATAAGATACTGAAGCAATGAAGGTATAACGCCATTTGGAGGTTTAGATGTGAGCAACTGCTTACCTTTGTGTGGTCAACAGCATTCGAAGCATCCTTCTTAATTCCCCTCTCGGTATGTACAAGGGGGTGATCCTTTTTGGCGAATGTCTTGTACAAGCTCCAAGCAATGCCAGTTGCCACCACCACGCCCGCCACTTTCACCACAATTTTCTTCTGTTCCTCGTTACTCGTAGAGACACATGGGTATATTCTCAAGGAGAGTGCTAGAATCTGCAATTGTGTCTCGACTTACGTCCATGGCTGCAGTGGGTAGCGATGATACTAAGCAAAGAAATCATGGAGCTGCTAAATTTACAGACCACGTTGCCGCTTTCGAGCAAGATACCGTTCYTTAGCTGCAGCTACTGGGTCTACAGGAGGCCGTTCTGGAGTTTCAGCTACCCTACCTTTCGGAGACCCTTCTTCTTGACGAGCTGGTACTATTTCTGCAGTATCAGCAGCAGGCTTCTCYATGACGTTTGCTTTTCGATCATCCATGGCCACGACCCTATCTGCACCATCTCTATTTCGCGATGGAGACCTGGAGTCACCCCTATCCCTGGTGGCAGAACTGCCGCGGTTGCGGTTCCTCTCTTCTTCGTTTGGTCTTCTTTCACTAGCACCATCTTCAACATCCAAGTCGGTGCTCGTCGATGGCTTCAACTCCTCATCCTCTACTTGAGACTCTGGTTCAGAGCCCTTCTCAGCTGCCGCATGATTTTCACTAGATTTCGGCACATTTCGTGCTCCGAATGCTACGTTACTTTTGAGCAGATTTCGATAAAAATCACTCATGTCACTCTTGTTGGACACCTGAAAATCAARGTTTGGAGTCAGTGAATAAGACGATTCATCTAAAATGCAGGAATGAWAATGCCGTAAGCCACWCAACGCTYAAAATCCCAAGCTACCTGCGACAATCTAAAGCACAGTTTCTGCACGTTACAGATAATCTTGGTTCTGCTGCATAAAAACTACTCAGGGCAGAAGCGGCACGAAAACAGAATTATCCACGAAAATCAATTGCAGAAGAGAGGAATAATTTACCTCACGCTTCTGTTCCTCCCGCTCTCGACGACGCTCTTCTTCCAACCACTTAGCCTGCTCCTGCAGTTTCTTTTTGTATGCCCCGGTCACAAACTTCTCCTTATCCCCAAACAAATGATCCTCTTTTTCTCTCTCCTTCGCGAYCTGTCGTTCGTAGACGATGTCTTGCTCCCTAGCTCTCACTTTCGCTTTCTCAAGCAACTTTCCAATATACTTGGGCTACACACACCACATTACAAAAACAATCAATATGARTCCCAAATTTYACTCCAAAACCATGGAAGGRAAACCCKAAGTGTTGCACTGCCAGACAATACAACCCCATGTAAGCGAAACCGTAATCCTTCCAGCAACAAAAATTGAAGCGTCTACCTCACGTTTAGCACGA
This sequence comes from Pleurozium schreberi, assembly GCA_006891605.1. Classification (NCBI taxonomy): domain Eukaryota; kingdom Viridiplantae; phylum Streptophyta; class Bryopsida; order Hypnales; family Hylocomiaceae; genus Pleurozium; species Pleurozium schreberi. The sequence goes on along the minus strand of VACF01001565.1, from coordinate 99,213 downwards.
TCCTCATGAATTGGCCGGGCCTGGTTCCCCTTCATCTCCTCGTAAACTCCATCGTAATCGAACGCATTAGGGTCCTCTGCCAATGCCTTCTTCAACTGCTGCTCTACCTGCTCCCAATTCATCGAGTCAATCACTCCGTAAACCCTAAACAGAGCTTCCCGAAAACAAACAGAAAAAAAGGAGGCAAGTCAAATCTACCTCGGGGCGAACCGTGCGTTTCTTATTCGCCTGGCGAGCAATATCGGCTTCTACGTCATCCTCCTCGTCCCCGTCGTTGAACCGGAAAGCAGACACAGGCGCTGGTCGAGCTGTTGGTTTCTTGGGCGGCCCTTTAATCTGGAGTTGCAAGCCATACTGCTTTCTCCCCCCTTGCATGACGAAGAACGCCGGAAACGTTCACCCGTAGAGATTGTACAACAATCGAGAACCTTCAACACCCTSTTYCAATCCRAAATCCAGTCTGCCGCAACAACTRCTCACAGCAACTCTTGCACMRTATCGAGGACCTTCAACAAACTCTTACAATCCGAAATCCAGTCCGCGCAACAAATGCTCACAACAACTCTTGCACCATATCGAAAACCCCAATCACCGAAAGAGTTCAGAAGTGATTGCAACTAACACATCAATATGCAAACCTTGAAAGCAAAATCTGAGAAATTCTACAAAGCCAATTCAACGTGAAGCAATCAGAAATCACCGCAGCTTCTGCTTCGGGTTGCCCAGATCACTCCCGCGGAAACGTGAACTCCAAGACCTAATTCATGGAGTTTGTCTAGAGTAGTGTTACGAGCCTTCCTTCCTGCCTCTGGCAGGGGGTACTTTTTTTTTTCCCACGCTAATGGGAGAGAAGGTAGAAACACTTCAAAGCAACATTTTTTGGTCTCCAACATTTAAGAAATTGTCTTGGATGAAYACTTCCAAGTCTCAAAATCACYACAATTTTTCAAATGAGAGGTGAGGAGTTTTTTGGAGCTACCAATGAAAGTTGAAACATTTCGCTCATTAAYCCTAAAGTGTCATGATTTATCCCCAAATTTGAAGACTTGAGAAAAATCATTATAAAGTGTTATTTGGAAGCATAATTTGGAATTGATATACAAATAAAAGTTTTAGACTAAGAGTTGTAAATTCCATCCTACACTTGGATTCACYAATGATATCACCAATATTTTTTTATAAATTTTGAAAGGAAAATTTCAAAATTCCTTCAAAACTCAATAACAAACAAAATATAATCATTTTTGGAGTAAAATTTGTTTCTACCTTAGATGTAAAAAACTACGCCCTATTTTGGGTTGTCCTTTATGACCAACCTTTTTCAACAACAAATTTCCAAATTGTGTTGGAATGTGAAAGAATAAATCAAGTTTTTGAGTTTGAATTAGCTTTATCAAGTTTGTAAATGCTTTCACTTGTATGTAAGAAAAGAAAAACTACATTTTAGGAGCAATATTTGTCTTGTGGTCAAACTAAAARCAACCAAAAAGTTCAAGTWTAATATCCAAAATAGGTTTYTGAAAGTCAAAAAGATGTCTCCCCCTCTTTTCACAAGCCTTTCCCCAAAATTTTGTTTGTCAACAATTCCAATACTTTTACAAACAATGTTCACTTTTACGTAGAATCCCGGAAAATCTTTTGTCTATTCAATGAAGTTTGACCAATAGAAATAAATTCCCACTTTGATTTCAAAATAGGTCTTCAATTCTAAATATGAATTCAAAATTTTGAAATTTAATCATCTATGATATATAGTTTGTCATAGGAAGTCTTTGAGATAAAAATTTATAGCAACATTCCAAAATTTTGCCTTTTCAAAAAAAAATTGGAGCACTTGTATAAAAAAAAGTTCTACTTCATTACGTGCATGCATATCATAAACACAAAAGTATGTGGTCTAGATAAATATCACAATATAAAAAACAGGTATTTTAGTTTGGCATTACTACAAATCACCACCATATCATTATTAAATCSTAAGTGTTCCAAATTCTTTATTTCTAGATGATGAGAGTAAAGGACTTAAGTTTTGGCAATGATTTGTCTTGTGCAAATTATCAAAGAAGGATTTGGGYATTAAAGTGTTAAGCATASATCATCCATTTGAWATATTTTAGGATGACCTCATTTTTATTAGACATTCYTSAAGACATTACATCTTTTATCCATTGAAATTTTTTAAGAATCTTGTATCAATTTCTAATTATTCACAAACATAGAGTAGTTCAAAGAGTGGAAATATGTATGAATTCAAAAATTGTTTTTTTTCTTCAAAATAGTGCTTCAAAAATGACTTAAATAAATAAATAAGACAATTTCATTTTTTWAAATCACCATTGTTAGAGTGTTGCATTCTTAAATTCAACTTACAACAAACATTTTGGGGATATCATCGATATTAGTCCAAAATCAATTTAAGAGGACTTTTGAGTTATTGGTTTGAAGTTTAACCCCTAAAGTCCCAAAGCCTTTTTTAGTGAAAAATTGCTCTAAATTATCATTTCTAGTGCAAAAGATAAAAAATCTTTAAAATTGCATTTTGCATATCTAATTGTAGTATCTTACAAAAGACTAGTATGTAAATTTATGGATGAAGTTTCATTGAGAACTTTAATTGCATATGGATTACAAGATATTTGCATTCAAACTAAAGAAACCATGGGTTTGGAGAACCTTGGCAAACTAGTTTATATGACTTTGAATCCTCTTTGTTTCAAATTTTGCATTAAAACTTTTTTATCATAAAGAATTGAGTTGAAAGTACGACAAAAAATTGCAAAGTTCTAGTCTTAGTTGCACACCTACACACCTACATCTTCATGTAGTGAAGATTGCATTCATCCATTCACATGTGAAAAGGCTTCTACACAAGCCAATTGAAAGAGGATTGACTCCCTCATTGCCCCATGAAATTGTAAATGTAAAAGTTGCCCCCTATTTTATGCCATGTAAACAATGTACATTTTCACTTCCCCTAGCTAATTTGGGGCCTCTAATGGCAAATATGAAATCAAAATTAGCAAATTTTATCATATGTGGCAAATAAAAAATTCCAATGTTTTAACAAAACAGGACAATAAGGGGGGCAATTCTCCTTGGCTCTTCTATACATGGCAAAGGTTTCACTGATTATTCTACAAATTGAAGGGATCCATTTTTCAAAAATGAGTTTACCAAAACACACATGGAAACTTCCTTGATTTGTTGTTCTTTTGCTAATAAAAAATTGTGAATCCAGGAAGTGTAACAATGCACAATGATCAAAGGCTCACCAATGGGCTTTCTACCTTACTAAGGTAGACACACCCAAAGTCACCCTTGATTTAAAAGGGTCATCTTCAAGCTTTGTACATCTCCAAAATCAGTTATGTAATTGTGTGGAAATAACAGATTTAGACCCAAACTTTGGCCATTAATAACTTCTACATATTGTATCCAAAAGTCGCATTTTTTGGTGCATTGGAACTTCCTTTCACTTGCCAACAATACGGTATGAAAATGTGACCAACCTTATAAGGCAAAACATCCCATTGCTGTCAAATGTTAGATGACCTATAGTGGACACTCAATGACTCCATGACATGTTTTCAGACCATAATCAATGTCTAACCTAATTCCTATGTAGTGACTAGTGAACTCATTAGGAAGATCCTACTTTTAGACCATAATCAATGTCTAACCTAATTCCCATGTAGACCTATAGTGGACACTCAATGATTCCATGACATTATTTCAGACCATAATCAATGTCTAACCTAATTCCCATGTAGTGACTAGTGAACTCATTAGGAAGATCCTACTTTTTGACCTACAGTGGACACTCAATGACTCCATGACATTTTTTCAAACCATAATCAATGTCTAACCTAATTTCCATGTAGTGACTAGTGACCTCATTAGGAAGATCCTACTTTTTGAGTGTAAATCATTGTAGGTGACACCCATGGAATGATTAGTGACCCCATGCAGTGACTAGTGACCTCATTGGGAGCACCATACTTTTAGAATGTAAACCATTGTAGGAAGTGACTTTTCAACACTTGCAAAATTAGAAATTATTGTGACMSCTTWAGGTGATCAAGATGAGCATATTGAATACATGTTGATTATGAGGTAGCCTTTTGGACTAATCACTTCAAAGTTTTTGTTCAAGTTTTTGTTGGTTAAGAGGTAGCCTATTGACTCTTTTGGAGTGATCACTTCAAAATTTTATAACAAATTCGTACATTGTCTGAAAAATATAATTTCAGTTGCTCTCAATATTTCTCACACTTGTCTTTGAAAAAATTTGAAAAATTTCAGCAATGGCACGAGGGCAGACTCCAAATTCTGACCACAATGGGCAGTTTTACCTTATTAGGCGCAGTACCAATTTTGTGGCGGTTTTGGGTGTACCCACCTTATGTGCAATTTCCGAGAGAATGCCATCCAAAGCAGGTATAACCGCAAAGAGTGGAGAAGTGGCTAATGCTGCCTTTTGATTGCTACATTGCAAACGATAATTTGCAACTCACCTCCGCGCACAATGCCATTATTTGGGGTTGCTCCAAAGAATGAAAGCTATCACAAGCTTAGATCCACTACATCAGCTAAATTGTCTTTGGTACAAATTGGTCTAAAGTCCACAACCCGCCCATCAGGACCATTGCCGAAGCCAAACCTCCCACTAGCRTACTGCCACACCCTGCTGAGGGTCACGTCCTCGACCCCACCCTCATTATAGTTCAACCCCAGTTGTTGAACTTCCACAGTGACCCAAAGCATTCCTACGACCTCCTCGTTCCAAGCCTCCGGGTCGCCTTGGAATGATGGGAGTATGTGCTGCCTCAGCTGAAAGAGTTGCTGTTCCGTGTCAGGCAAGGGGGCGGACATGCCGTGACCGACTTTGGCAGTCCAACACACGGAGCCACTACGCGTCATCCCYGACGAGTCGCCCACCTTTCGACAGATGATGCCACCGCGGTCATCGTAAGAGAGGACAACGAAATCCAGTCCAGTCGAGTGGCTGATGCCCTGCAACACCAGCAACAGAAGTATCAGTTTCTTTTTAACGATGATTATCGCATTTCCAAGTTGGAAGTGTCCCAAATCCCCCAATATTAGCCACAATTGTCCTTGGCTTTCAGGTTCCCTAGCTTAAGCAATGAAATGCGTCAATCTCAAGAGTCCCAAGATCGACTTTGTATCACTCACTGACTACTGTGACATTGACAGTTCAAGAAAGAGAGTGGAAACACACATCAAATTTAGATAGAAACGTAATTCTTGGTACCCTCCTCTGAAGCATCCACAAAATGAAGTGCCTGGAGTATCGTGAAATAGCGTACCTTCCAAAGGCCCTGAAGTGGCTGCTCTCTCGTCGGACAGGAGTGAGGAATCTTTACAAAATGCTCAGATTCATAACGATGCCTGCCTTGAGTTAAAGCGCGATCCCTGTCTCTTCTCCTCTGCTTACGAGCWGCGCGCTCACCACCAGGACTCGTGACTTTCTTAGCCAGATAGTGGTACATCTCATACGGGAAACTGCCGGGAGGGCTTTTCCCCGCATCTGAACCACCTCCGGAGCTGACTGGGCTATGGCGTCCGGGGCTTCCTCCAGCTGGACACAAATTCTCACTCGATCCAAAGGACGCCAATGCTGCTGCCTCGACCAGAGTTTTCCGGCCTGAAAACGGATAGCCGCTGAAGATAGCCTGCTGATACTCTTCAAAGACAACGTGTTCACTTCCTACGAAATGGAGGTCCACGACAACCAGGCCAGCAGGAGTAGGGTCCTCCAGAGTCCAATCTGGCCYTAATGCTTCAAAGGGACTGACTCTTCCTGTCACAAAGAGGGCCAGCCTTATTTGTCATCACGTGGGACGCAGTCTGCGCTGCAGAATGTCTACTTGGCGGCACTCCACATCTGTAATCTTACAAGTTCCTTAAATCAGCTCTTTTAGCGTTGAAACTGTCCAAATCAAAATGAAATAAGTTGAGGATATAGAGAGGAACTGACGAAACCTGCCTTGCGAAGTACTTGCAGCCCTTCTTGCTGGAGAGACAGGAATCTGCAAAGGCCGCGATAAAGGGGACCCATTCACTCCATTTCTAATACTCTCATCATCGTGAMGCCCCGGAACAAGCTGTGCCCAATCGGGATCTAGAAAGCAAACCGGCATTTCCTTGTGCGACACGCCAATCCAACCAATTTCTATGAAGGGTACTTTGCGCACTTTGTAGGAGCCTGGTCGTGCAGGTATAACTCGATAACCCACAAGTTTGAACGAATGCCATTCAAATGCTACAAGGGAGCCGTGGCACCCGTTCCCAACTCCCCTCCAGAATCCAACCAAGTTTTCGAAATGGGACAGAACCTTGTAAACAGTCTTGTATGATACACGTCCGCAACCCCACCAGTCACGGACATTCGTAAATTTCCCGAATCGGCGATCACACATTGGATACCACACCTACAAATAAGGTACRCACTRMWACCGTTAAGGGTCTGATGCTGTCTCCTATTGACTGACGCCTGTTACCATCAGCAACTCATCTAATTCATACATTGTAAGCATGACTTGGCTAAAGGTCTTAGAATAGAAATGGGGGCGGTCTACTGTATCTTGTAGTCGTCTACAACCTCCCAATTTGGAAATTGTACAGGGAATTCATACAAAGTTATAAAAATTCGATCTCGAAACACTTGGCTATTGAACTCAAAGATCTGTCCAGAGCTCTACACTTCTCGCCCCAAATTCCACTTTTACAAACATCAAAATACTTAAAGTGACGCCAATAGTATCCTCAACCTTACGAACTGAACAACAGTGTTGTACCTATGGTTTTACTAGGTAATAAACTTCTCTCAAGAGATACTTCAGTCCTCCAGCTGCGGTCACCTCACCTAACCCTAAAACTTTAAAATACAGCTACTAGTAGCACATGTCTCAAAACACTAAAGAAATTATCCATAGCAATGCATGCATTTTCTACAAGGCTTCAACGCATTCACCATCCGCAAGCGTGACCTAAATCATTACATTCGTATTAACAKAAATTCAAATAGCTCATGTAACATGCAATATTCGTGTACTTTTCAGGCGCCTCGAATCACATTGCATCTGACGACGCTTCTCCCAACAGTGTAAACCCAAAAAGTAGGATATCCACCACAAACCTCCTTGCACGCGACTGTTCGTCACCCAACACTCCTAATTAGGGTTTCTTGGCCATTACCGCCACACCAAAGAAAGATTCACAAACGAAAAGAGAAACCACAACCCTAACGCCCACCTTGTCCTCGTCCCGGCAAAGACCACGCAAGCGCTGGCTGACGCGACTGCATTCATCAATATCCCGAGGCGAGAGGAAGGACAAAACGCAGACCAGCGCATCGTCCCCAAGATCATAAAATTTTCTCGGCCCTTCCTTTTTCCCTTCCTCATCGTCGTCTTCATCGTCTCCAAGGACACACATCCTCCCAAGGCGCCTTCCCAGGGCATTGTCATCTCCCCCTTCCATGACGAAGGACGCTCCGATCCACCTACTCGCACAATGATAGAGAGAACTTCTGCCACTGTCCTGCAATCCGAAACTCAGCAACAAATCTTGCACCAAATCGAAGAGCTTCACCAGAGGATTCAGAAGTCAGTCGCTGCAAGTAATGGCACATAGAATTTCTTAAATTTCAAGTTCAATGGCTGTAAATCGAAGTTCCAAAGCCAAGTCAACGTAACGCACAATCACTGCCAAGCTTCAGGTTGGAGAGTCCGCAAGGGGAGACGTGAAACCCAAGACGTTCATCTTCCTTGGACTTCCAGCGGCGGGTATGTGGTGGATTTCAAAGGTTTGCGATCCAGGTATAAAGTCCGGGCATAAGAAACAACGTACAGGCCTGATTCGGCACTCAGGAGCCTGGATTTCCACGTCAGATTCCCAGGGATCCACGTCACCTCACACCATTAGCAAGATGGCATACGGCACTTTTTACAAAAATGACATAATTTATGCCAAATCTGACCTTCGTGTCGGGCATTCAATTTTATATCATATTTTATCCCATAACAARTGTACACCTATTATCAAACTCTACCCAAAATGCAATACCAGTATTTAGACCGGAAATCATCATAAAAACCTAGATATTGATTGCATAAGATGAACACCATCAAAACAAAGGGTCTATGAGATCTTAGTCTTGGTTTTGGATATACATTGAGATAGTACTTTGAAGATTTTTTATTTATTCATATGGTATTCAAATAACACATATTGAAGACAGTGCATAGGGGTCCTCTTTTAGTTGCTTCAATGAAAATAGTATACATATAATAATAAATATGTTCGATTCTAGTGGTTGACAATTGTTGATGAAAATACCTTATTTCTTTAATTCCTAAAAAAACTATATTTAAAATGATGAACAACGTGCTTTAAGCAAATATTTCGTACAACTACACTAWCATTTATCTAAATACAATTTTAGATTCTTTAAAACACTGTCTTTTTTCATAATAAAATTGATGGAACTAAACCGCATACAATATATTTACACAAAGATGTAAGCAAACATGTGCAAAATGAAAAAAATATTAATGCATTATAATATTAATGTTTGCACATTCCTTTTCAAATCTTAGACAAACACAAACACAAACACACACACACACAAATATATATATATATATATATATATATATATATATATATATATATATATATATATATATATATRTATATAATTTTACAAAATCATCATAGAAGAGGTATGTCTTTTGAAGATTTAGACATTGCTTATGAGAAGTTATCTTGATGAAACGTGGCTCTAAAGCATTCTATTGATAACTTAGAACATGGATTTGACTTCCAAATAATATAGGTTACAAACTAGCATCAAATGAATTGTAGATGGTATAATGGGATCTCAAAATTTGATATTAAAGTTAAGAAGTGAAAATAATAACAATTTAATACATCTTTGTCAATTATTTTCTTAAAAAATATAATTGGCAAATATTCAAAATAAAAAATTATCGAGTACATTCCTTTTTTTGATAAAACATAATAATTTTTTAAAGTATAACATTCGTTTATTATTAGTGTGATGATTATACATTTGTAAAAGTGCCACAATTGATTAGTATATCATGTAATACACTAATTTATCCTAATAGTGAGATGTTACTATATTAGAACTGTCTACTACATAAATCCTCAAACATATAAGAGAACATTTTGTGACCTATAAATGATTTCAAGATAAATTTTGTTGAAGGAGTTGCATGAGTTCATTCTAATTAATAGTGTTCGATGATTTAAATTACATTTTATTTTTAATTTTATATATATATATATATATATATATATATATATATATATATATATAATTTTTGACTTTCCTACATAAGAAAATGGCAACTTCTTATTCCATTCTTTTGACTGAATTTTAGCCTTAAAGATGATAGTTTTTGAATTAGAGTCCAAATACCAAAATGAATCTTATCAAGCCTAGTTGTATTCCAACTTGTAATCCAATATGAAAATTTGAAAATTTCTTAAAATACAAACATTTAATTTCAATTTGAACTTCAAGTTTATTACTGCAGAGTTCTAAGAGTATCCCCACAACAACGCTAGATATGGCGCATACTCCGTCAATGGCCGGGCCCCGGCCATTTTAATTGCCCCACGGCACACTCCATGAAACCAAAAAAGTGGTCGGGCCCGGCCAAATGTAATGAACACCGCCAAGTGGGGAGTCTCGTTTATGCCACATTATGATTATTTATTGTCTTTTATTTCAAGTTTTGAAGCATGTTTGAATAGAAAAGTCTTTTTCTTTGTCCTTGCACATGAGGTGGCACCTTGGAATTTGGGCAAATCCGATTCCCCGTGTTGCTAGCCCGCGTTGGAATGGAGAACTATAAACACAAGGCCTGGACAAATTAAAATCCACTTCAATCGACACTGGCACTGTGTTGCCTGAGTCCAGGCGTGGGGATGCTCTAATATTCTAATTCTAGAATGACACAGTAAATRTTTTTGCACCATAGTATTCATACTACAATATATCCCTATGCAGATATTTCAATTTTTTTGGACTTTTTGTGTTCCGTGGATGATAGAGCATCTTTGAATGTAGGACAAAAGTGCAATAATTCATCCTTGGAATTTTGTGTGGAATGGATAAATCTACTATAATACTTTGACTACCACTGAGTGCTTTTGGATTTTTTTTAACCCTTAAAAGACGCCAAGGCCATTTTTTAGTCAATAAATAAGAGAGCATCTTTGTGTGTAGGACAGCAGTGCAACCATCCATCCTTGGAATTTTGTGTGAAAAATGATGATGTTCTACAGTTCTTTGACTTCCAATGCTTACTTTCGATATATTTTAAACCAATGATTCTCACAATACTGGAATTCATGATTTCCATGGTGACCCGGCCGACATTTGAGGATTAAACTAGTGTTTCTCATGGTATCAAAATGGACATTTGAGGATTTAACTAGTGTTTCTCATGGTATCAAAATGGAGAATTTCCACCATCACCAATCCATCCTCTAAGGGTTGAGCATATTTTGTACTTGATATAAATCTTCTTCACTTTTTATTCAAAAAATTCACAATAATTTGAAAAACTAACAAAATAATCTGAAATTTTGATTTACTTGACAGAAGACATGTACCAAAAATTCCATTGTGCAAGTAGGAATGCTTACATAGAAATGAACTTTGAAGTTTGAAAAAGTGGTCATAGGCTCATCCTTTTAGGATGAATAAGAATACCATGTATATTAGTGGACGTCATTCATTTTGAAACGTTTCCAATGCTGCTCAGGTGAGAGCCAGAGTACCGGTAAACTACACGAGGCCATAGCAAATCAGCAAAGCAGATTGTAGGAAAAAAAGAAGACGGCATGTGCAAGAAGAATTGGGCACGTATAAAATATAACTTAATAAACTGGCATCAAATGYTTTCATAAAACAATCCATAGTATGCAATATACAGGGAAGTTGCCGGAACAACTCTACAGAATGGTGCCCTGAGAGCCTTCACCTCAAACCTTAACCTTCGCCGGGAAGATTCTATTCTAGCCATACCTGGGCAAACAAGCACAAAAACAGAAGCAGGGACATGCCCTATCAAGACTGTTAGACAATAGACTGCTGACTAGGGAAACCCGTTCGGATSAGAACGCMCAACACAGATGGCCTAAGATACCGTTGTTGCCGTTTTCTTGCCTGCAAACTGATTGCAAAACAWCGTGTATATCAGWAAKAMAAATGGAAAACATGTGTGCACAAATGGTGAAYATRYGYTCACCTYGTCAGTGGCTATAGGAGCTYAACAGTATCTCCATGGAACTAACCCCAAAAGGCTCAAGATTACGCAGAGATCAAGGARAAATCTGTGTCACATAGCCTTAAAACGAAAAAAACGACCTTAACAGTAGTTGATAGAATATAGGGACACAGAAAAAGTATTTCCAAGGTAGCCAGTTTCAACACTTGTGTGCAAAATTTAGGATCACACAGAAGAATGCAAGCAACTGAATACCTGACTATTGGAGACGAATTTATAACTTGGACGGAGGATTGAAATCTTTCCTGCTGAGCCGGGCCTCAATCGAACCGTGGGGTTCGTCAGTGGGTAAGAAGACATCATTCTCAAACTGCAACACAAGGAAGATAATCAAGAGTCACACCACCACTAATAGCGCATAAGTTATCAGCGTAAGTTGTATCACAATGGGATCTTCAAGTCCYCCCTAATCAGTATTTCTCCACAGGATTTTGTGTTTGGCACTACCAAGGTTCCACACCTACTGCAATCTTAATGAGGTGGCAACACAAAGCTATCAATGCAGGTGTATTCCTCAAAAGAAAAACCATGCCGAAATAGAAACATAGYCACTGATTGATACGTAACACCAATTTGGAAACCAGGTGAAAAAATTTCACGACCACTGYAAGATTCAAGGCTTCTGCAAGGAAGMAGGATTCSAAGATTACCTTGACGCCCACGGTGGGTAAGTTGACAGGCAGGAAGTGAACGTTTGGCAGACTCAAATGCACGGATTCAATCTCTGGAAATCTGCAATCAGATTCTTGTCAATGATGGACACATATGTTTACTGATATAAGCGCACACGAGAATACTGCTCACCTATGCAGAGGCTATACGTGTTCTGCATCAACTTGAATTCAGCAGCAGACTTTCTAAACTYTTATTAAGATGGTAAGAATTCAAGTACCTCGTAAGTACATTCTTCTCCATTTGGAAAAGCGTGAACTGCACGGAGGGGCTGAACACACCAGTGTGGGCAGGACCATAAAAAGTGTCCAGAAGTACTGTTTTCACTCCCTCCCAATGCTTCTGAAAGTTCGCTGGCTTGCTAGAATAGCTCCAATTAGCGTTGATGACTGTGGCTAGCATCCGCTCCTTTGTATCCGGCAACACGGTGTACTTGTCGCGAACAAAATTATCGAATCCCGACTGCCAGAGGTTCCAAAAAACGTGTATGAGTATGTGCTAGGGAACGAGGACCTGGGGTGAACAACTACGTGAAGACCTCTGTATTATGATGGTGATTCATTAAGACAAAAACAAATGTAAGTTTCTCTCTTTTCAATAGATTTTCCAAGGAAGTACCTGCGTTGTCTTAAGCACGGTGAAATCGGTGAGTCCAGACGTTACTTTCGCATTYCCGGCAATGTCGACAATCACTTCCACAACGTGCTTTCCAGGGCCGAGCTTGAAACCTGTAATCACRAMARMACGTTAWGCTCGAGCATACTCTCTCACACTGTGAGCTATTCTACATACACTGAGCGCCAATTTTGGAGACGGAGACAAATGCAGAGGACGGCAAAAGAACATCACCAAACAGGGTAAAGTCGACTGGAAAACTTGCAGGGTACCCTCAATATAACTTCCTAAAGAATGTTCAACAGTGTTTTCACTTCTCTTGTTGACTTCGTAGCATTACCATGATCGTGCTCAACGCCAGCCACGGATACTCGATCCCATTGCTTCTCAATTATTGAAACTTTAGAGCCTGTGACAATCTGTTCAGAGAAATTATAAAGTWTCAATATAGAGACCCGAATTGAACGTGCCAGATACAACTGTGAATAATTTTTAAATCCCACTACAGAGTGAGTTGGTAGATTTCAAATCAAAGGCACATCAAACTTTATATTCTAGAGTGGTTAAAATCACGCACCCTTCTCCACTGCAGACTCAAACKGGAACAAAAAACGAAATTTATTGTAGAAATACTATCACATCGAACTAGGAAAATTCAAAAAGACTGAAGACATGGTTTCGCATGAGCTCAAAAGAACCCCCCCCAAAAAGGAATCCAGATTCTATTTCGTGAACAGTTCCAAAGCAGATCCTCGAGCATGTTCTGAGAAATAGAAACAATTGTTACACTGCAGAAGAAAATCATGGAGAACATCGTAAGGCAGTGACTCGTCATTACCTTGGGATAGGTGCGGACGAAGTGCTGGCCCACAAAAATTGCAAAATCTTCTACTGAAAGCTCGTCCTTGCATTGCTTGGCCAGGGCATACACCTGCACACAACAAAGAATTGTAAACACCCTCCACCCAACAGAGCACTGCTCGTAACCCATACCACGTACAAACCACGGCGCAGGGGTCCGGCAGAATCAAATAATCGACTGTTGTGCAAACACTTAAAAAAAAGAAGAACCGAACCATTTACATCTTGAAACTACAGACTAATAAAAAGGTCGAAGGCAAAACCCGAAGTAGCTATGTCCCGAACCGGTCAATTACAAAAAACTGAARGATAATCACCGGCGGAGTTAAAATTTCCCAACGTTACTGCGGACTTGCTGCAAATTTGAATCAGCAAGCACAAGCAGCAGCCTCCATTCCACAAACTAAATTTCGAGAGACCTTTTTCCCAGAATTCCAACAACCAACGCACCGTATTCTTGATGGAGTCCGTGGCGACAATATTGGAGTTGTCCCCGTCAGTGAAGGCTGGCAGCACATGGGAGGAGATCGAAATGGAGACGCTCCACTCCACAAACCGGTGCTGCTCCCCCACGGCGCCTCGCCACAGCCGCGCTACTCGCACTTTGGCTTTCCCATGCTGGTGCTGCAGAGTGAGTCCCTCCATCACTGCAACTCCAAAATTCCTCCTCCTCCTCCACACAGTAACCAAGCACTAAACTAACTACTCCAAATGTACTGCTGAAGAATCTCGGCGCCCACTCCCAGACTGGCAAGGACAGACAGAGATAGGAATGAGACAATAGCGGCAATGAGATGGGTTTGGGGGGGTGGAATCGAATGTTAATATGGGGATCTGCATGGGCGGTGGAGGAGGATGAGTCACGCCAGTAAGTTGGGCTTACGGGAAAGAGAGAGCCAGGCAGCAGCGTCTTTGGACTTGTGATGCGAGGAACGGGGAATCGCTGGGAATCGCTGCGATGCTGGCTTTTGCGGAGGTTCCTGCGCAAAGCCGGCGCAACCCTGCCGTGCAGATTCTCGGGCCCTGTCCTGCAGTGGGAATAGGGTCCCACTCTTGCGTTTGTTTGCTGGTTGTCGCTCCTCGCAAGCTTATTAGCGAACTACAATAGAAATCAGATGCAGTTTGCCCTGAAGCTCTGGAGCCCAAATGAGAATGAGACATGTGTCGAAATTTGGAGGGGCCGATTGGGCCAATTGGGCCAACAAAATGTATAATTATCTTCTCTTTACACAATATATATCTTTTCTTTTTTGGTTGTGTCCTTTGGATAGAGACTATGGCATCTTTGGTTTACGAGTCCAAGTGCCTGGGTAAACTGGCCCCCTGGCTTGGCCCCTCCAAGTCATTCCAAGTGTGCAAGTAAAAAGAAAAGCCCCCTATTTTGGGCTTGGTTAATTTATCTTGTACACCCTTGCTCCCAAATTTTAGCCTCGGATTGCATATATGAATTCAATTGTTTCAAATTTCATCGTATGTGAAAAATAAAAGAAATAAAAGAAATTTCACGAGTGGCCAAGCAAGGGGTTAGTTCACCCTGGCTCCCTGGGACAAGGCAAATTGATCCCCTTATTATCCTAGTAGAAGGAAAATGTAAAAATTTCCCCTAATTTGTGTTGCATCAATTTTGTATTTTTTCACATACCTACATTGAATAGCGGTATTAAGGGGATCCATACTAATTAATTGACATTTTCACACTATATAAATATCTACCTGTGTTGTTCATTAACAATGACTAAAGTCTCCAAGGACTGTACATCATGTTTCGAAAACCTATAGTTTCCCTCATATAGTCCCCTTCTTGTGGATGCACCCAAAAGCGCAGCTGACTTTAAAGCGCCATCTACAATTTGTGTACATTTTCAAAATCAGCCATGTACACATATTGTAGATGGCACTTTCAGAAACAAACTTTGACCCTTAATAACTTTTGCATATGGTATCCAAATGGCTTCTTCTTTGGTGCATTGGAACCTTCTTTCACTTGCCAACAAGATAATATGCAATTATGAACATCCTAATAATAGTAACTAGGCGCAATATCAATTTGTGGCGCTTTCGGGTGTACCCACCTTAATTGTTGGGGTCTCTGATTGCAAATATGAATTCAGAATTTGCAAACTTTATCGTGTGTGGCAAATAAATAAAAATAGTGTTTTAACCAAGGGTAAAAAACAAGCCGATAAGGAGTTAGTTTGTCCTGGCCATGTGTCCTGTGTCATTGCCCCAAGCAAAATAAAAGTAAAAGTAATTTTCTAATTTTTTGGATCCATAAAAACTTTGGAATTCATGGAGGTTCCCAATGCCACAAATCAAAGTATGTGCACCTCTCCTCATCGAGAGCTTTCCGATAGTACCAAGAACGCAACCATGGGACTCACAGTCCGGGAGATCGTATCATAACAAACAAAACAAAAAACAAAAAACAAAAAACAAAAACAAACGACGTATCTTAAAGGTGTGGATCTACACTCACATTTACGGTTTCACTTTACACAATACAATTAGGGTTTGGTTGGAGTTTCCAAGGCCTCATGGATATAGTAACACTGTTTTTGTTTATAATTGAATTATAAGATGTGGTTATAATAAGTAGGTAAATGAGACATGTATTAGAAGTAATAGTGGTATATTGGGTTCATTGTGATAATGAAATTTTCTTCTTAGATTTAATTCCTAAAGCTGGATGAATTTGTTTGACACCAAAAAACACAGTCTAAAATTAGTATTTCTAGTGCAATGATCCAAGGTGAATGTGATTGTTACACATGTAATATGGGTGAATCCAAAATCAATTTCACACATGAAGAAAAGACATTGCCAGTACCAAAATGTTGTCCAAACAAAAGTTTAAGTTAGAGATTCTATTGAAAAGTGCCCCATGATTATAGAGTGAATAGCTCCACATTATAGGACAATAAATAAATCCATTTATTACCTAAATGGTGTCTAATTCCACCTTCATGTAGTTCTTCTATTGTTTACCATGTATGATATTAATATATTATCCGTGTTCATTTTCCATTAAAAAATAAAATTTAACTTTTGGGGCAAGCCTCAATTTAACGAGTAGTTGCACATTAATTCCCAATTGTGCTGATATTCTATGCAATTACATTTCGAACCCTAATTTTGTCGTAGTTTCTCTCTCAAAACTAAAAACAAGTTTACTTTAAATTTTTTTCTAAAAAATGAATGAGTAAAATGTAAATAAATAGGGAAGTTCTTACTTTTTAGCAATGTTTCAATATCTAATAAATTATTTCACTCAGGAGGTGACAATAGTTAATTGTGATCTATTTGAGAACTTGTCCCATCTAGTTCTTTCCAAATTTGTAAGCCCTTTTCACTTTAGAGTATTGGGTCAAATTTGGATGATTTTATTTGGTAAAGTTTAGTACTTTGAAAATTTATACTTTATTCATAAGGTCTCCAAAAATCCCATGCAAATGGAATCTCAAATAGCCTTTTTCACCATCAATCACATTCAATAAAACTTTGAATTGTTCAATAATAAGAACAATGCTCATATGCTATTAGTCAATGCAAATAAGCTTGAACTATTAAATTGCATCAWGATCTAAAAATACTTGCACAAGAAGCAACAAGAATGCAAGAGTTTTCATCACCTCCAAAATCATTTGTGTGGCATAGGTTGGTGCATAGGTTTAAGGCAGGGTTTAGAGAGTTGCGTGTGCACCTCCATGTGGACAAGTGGTGAGTCATGAAGTAACTTTTTTGGCCATTGGGCAACCTAATTGTTAYTACAAYCTMATTTCACTATTTTCARTATTATATATTAGAAGAATTAAATATGAAAACCAATGCATAATTATAGCATTGTACAAGTTTGAGCTAAATACCTCTTGARAAGAGTATATAGAAGAAGGGAAAGAAGAACAATGAATTTTATCCTCCACATATTGTTGTAATTTAAGATGCCATCAAGTTGCTCTCTACTCTGATCCGATTATCTTCAAAATTGTGTTTGGTTTCTCAAGAGGAAAAACATCCTATAATGATGGTGGGAAATCAAAGCACCATGCATTAGAGGTCTTTGCTATATGAAATGGCATTTGAGACTAAATCATGTAAGAGGTTGTGGTTTAATGGGACTATAGTCATATACCTAGTTTGTTTATTGTTTTTAAGGAATCTTTAGTCATTAAGAAACCTATGAAGAGTTGATAATCTATTTTGGTCAATTAGGGTTTGGTGTACTTAGGCAAAGAGGCTTCTTTCACTTGACATTATTGTGTCACAATGAGCTTTGTGTGTGTGTGTTTTGGAGAGAGTACTTTTGTTATGAAGTTTTATGCCTATACTATTTTTGACATTTTTAAGGCTTTGGATTCTTTCAAAGATGCATGTGTACTCTTGGATTCTTCCACAGTGAAGTGAGAGATGCTTACTAATTTGTGTGAGTAAGATTTGTACGTAAACCACTTCCAGAAAATTGCCCATTCATTTCTTGGAAAATTTTTACGGCGCAATCATCCATAATGCCTAATCATGCGGGTTTGTCCCTATAATCAAGCATTACGGATTCTTCATCCATCTTTGTTTTTTCATCCCAAGTGTTTCATCTAACTTCGATTTTCGTGTTGGTGATTTATGTTGGGCAACATAACATTCAGTAGCGTGCTCTGGCACTGCCTTGGCTTAGGGTAGATGGTGTGGAATATACCACATCCAACAACCTTCATCAATAGCTAATCAGACATGTGGAGGATGCAAAGGATGTTGGGTGTAGAATATTCCACACCATCACTATAGAGACCATGCTTGCTAATGAATGTTATGAATGTCCCTAGTCGTCGGGCATTTTGTGATATAAAACGCCTCCTCGTCGAGCTCCGCCCTCCTTGTTGGCCCTTTATATCATGAAATGCCCTCCTCCTTGGGCATTACCCTATACACAATTATTTCCTCACTTTTGGCATTACTCAGTTTCTCTGCTTGGCCCCTCAAGAAAGTTTATGCCACTCCTCATGAAAATCTGACGAAAAAAACTGTAACAAATGCATTTTTTAGTCGGGACTCCGTCCGTCCGCCCGCCCGTTCCTCCGTTGGAGCTCCAGTGCTTCGTCGGCGTTATCTTTCGTGCATCAGCTCTGCTCCGAAGCTTGCAGCTGGCTTCATACCCTGCGTCGCAAGCGACCTCCAACGGCCGATAAGTTGCTCCCCACCAGGTAACCATTCTCTTTTCTCATCGTCAGCTTCGTGTTAGTGATCCGCAGTTCCGCACTGTGGCTTCGGACGGGGAGCCGGCTCCTGAGGATGAAATAGTTTCCTATTGAAGTCCCAGCGAGGTGGCAAGTAGGTCTGGAAGGTGAAATTTGAGCATGAATAGTTCCGTGAACAGTGACGGCTCCCGGTGCGGCTAGAGCCGGCTCCTTGTTTTCTGAAGCTTTGCAAGAAGCCGGGCGGAGCGACTCCTGGCAACTCGCTGCTTGCAAGATATCAATGCGCAACAGTTGTTTGCTTTCAACCTAGTCCGTACATTAGGCTGATCGTCTTGTAGACTCTCGCTGGCTTACGTCCCCAGGGCCATTTCAGAGACAGCAATCGCAAAGTCACCTCGCATAACTTGAGGTTTTTAAAAAATCCCCGTGTGAGAAAAGGGTATACATTCAAATTCCCTGCAGGATCGAAATCTCTCTTTCTTGGTGTGATGATTGTAATGCCTGTGAAATTCATAGCGATAGCCTATGGAGTTCCCTGAGGTCTCGCTCCCCCCTCGTGTGATTCCCCATTGTATTGCAAATCCATTGAGAAGTCAAGGAAGAAACGTGCATTTTTTTACACGTGATTTCAAGTATTCTCTTTGTGTCAAGCTGGTGAGGGTTTCTCATAGGAAAGATGGCAGAGTTTAGGGTTTAAGATCGGTGATTTGGGATATTTGGTTCAGGGTACCGTAGTTTCAATTTGAGCTCGAATTTGAATCCCAGTTTGTATGGTGTCACTTTCAACTTAASCATCGGACATGTTGGCATTGGCATGCTTGAATTTTTTATTCGAGTAAGTTATAATATTAAAAAAATTTACTGTGATCTGATTCCTGCATGGATCTCCCTATTTTCTGCTCCTATGCCCTTTAGGTTTGTAGATTGGCATGGGTGCAAGAGTTTGGCAATGGATGATCCTTTGGGTTTGTGTCATGGTGGTGGTCTCCTACGCGCACACCCTTGAATCCTGCGGTCAGGCCTCCTCTTAGTGCTGGATGCATTGACTTCAATCGCATTTTGTGCAGATCGTGAGTTGGCGAGTATGTGAATTAGCATATTCTGCTTCTTCAAATGTTTTTATGATTCGAGTTTAACACAGTTGAATTGATGCAGACTACGACGACGGGGAAGTGAGGGGGGTAGGGTGGTGTGCCGTGAAGGAGGGACGGGGTTCTRTGACATCAACGGAGCAAGCAAGCTTACCCCCCATGGCCGCTTTTGTCATCGGCGGCACTGGTATGCTYTTCCCTCCATGTGAAATTATTTCTTCATTCAAAGAATACCGTCTGACTGATTCTCTCACAATTGAACATCTGTTAATTAGCTACTTACAGAAGCCATTCGTTGAGTAAAATGCCTGTGCTGTAAAAAGCTGTGAAACTATCTTTACAGTCTTGTGCCATTGTTTTTTTAGCCCATACTAAGGGCCTCCTGCCTTGTATATCGGGCAAGTGGAAGTTCCACGGGAAGGTACAGTGTCAAACAAGAAATTGTCCTCCTATGTGGACCGGGTGGGCGGGGAGAGATGAAGTAAAAATGCCACACATAGTGATTACCTTCAAGTTGATCAATCTCCACCAATGGGCTTGTTCACCAATAATGGTGAAGCTTGCAATCCGACTTCTCCGATTACCTAGGCCGTCATGACAATCAGTGTTCACTTCTTGTCTTCTAGTGCTTTTTCCACTGGCCCAATGTACATGGCAGGAGGCCATAAAGCCGACCAAGAGCAACAATACTCTGGAATCTTTCCTTCTAGTTGATGTTTTCGCTTTCAAGGAAATGACTTCACGTCACTGTAGCAGAGGGTCAAAATACTCTAACCAGGAACCAAGAGCCTTCTAGGTCAAATTTTTCAATATCACTTCGAGAATTCCAAGACTTTTATATACTTAACTTTCTATATCTCCCAATTAATTGTCCTGATCCACTTCTACTGCATCGCCTAATTTGATCTAAAGCTGCCCTGAGATGACCTTCAGATTAATCGTGGCTGGATTCTGTTCAATCAAATCTATTCTTCCATGTTTACTTTCACTAACATTCTCCAKCTTTTCAGCGTTTGAGAAGGTGTTCCTTCGTAGAAATCAAAGGCGAGCTTTCAGAATTTTTACAAGTCGCATGACCCTTGATGTAGATAAATCTCATCATGGGGACACATACAGATTCGAGAACCTCCGCTGCAAGATAGCCTTAGTAGAAACATCTTGAACAGGGTACATCTAGGGTGTCTGTATACTGACTGCAGGTGGGGTTTTTTCGGATTCTGCATCCTGACTCTCATCATGCTTCTGTTGAAACGGTTGGACTCCAGGAATGGTGGGCCGCAAGCTAGTTGCGGAGCTCGCACAGTCTGAGCACTTCACCCGTGTGGTGACCCTGGGCCGGCGAGTGGTGGCATACGACGGTCCCGGCAAGGAGAAGCTGGACCAACACGTGGTGGACTTCGACAAGCTCGACGAGCACAAGGCCTTGCTTGAGAATCTGGACGTGGGCTTCAACACCATGGGCACAACCATAGCCGACGCCGGAAGCCCCGAGCAGTTCACTAAGATYGACCATGACATCCCTCTTCATGTGGCCCGTTTGTTCAAGGAGGCCAACCCATCTAAACCGCTGCACTTCTGCGACCTGTCCAGTGGGAATGCTGCTGCGACGTCCTCCATGCTGTACCCCAAGACCAAGGGTCTTCTGGAGCAACACATTGCTGAGTTGGGGTTTACGAAAGTGTCRGTCTTCCGACCYGGAMTTCTSGTCTACGAGGGGGAGAAGAGAGAGAAGCAGAGACTTGGCGAGTCCATTGCGGTCTCCCTCCACAAGCCGTTGAATTTCTTCACTRGTGGAAGAGCAGCCATTGCTGTTTCCGCGGTGGCCAAGGCCATGAGGATTGTCGCTGAGAAGGGGATTGCTGGGGAAAAGGTGGATTACTATGATAACCGCAGCATTGGGAAACTTGGCAACCCGAAGTAGGGCTGCTGGATAATCAAAAGCTCACCCTCTGATCGATATTTTCCTTCGTTTCTATTTAGTTTTTATTTGACTGCCTGGTATCCCCGGAAATGACTCAGTTTGAATGTGCGGCAAGTATGCTACGTGTGCAGGATATTCCAGAAGGTTGTTTCAGGGAAGGTTATATTAAAGTGGTGTCAGTGTAGAACTTCTGTGCAGTTTGGTATTTAGATTGTCTGTGATTTGAAGTAGAATATTTGATATACATCTGTTGTAAAGCTGCTTTTTTGTGTGGATTGTATTGAGAATAATTAGCTCCCTGTGACAATATTGTGACTGGTTTGTATTGTAAATAATACACAATCACAGCTTGATGTCGACCCCAGTCACGTTCTACTAACCACTGGTTSCCAAAGTTTGGCTCATATTTTGGTCTGGTACATAATTCTGCTTGTCCCAAGTGCCTGCAAAAAATAGAGACCAGCGAGCCATGGATACCCATCTGCATGGGTTAATTTCTAAATGCCCAAGCATTTTTTTAGGTAGCTTGGTTATAAGGTGGGTGCACCCAAAAGCGCAGCTGACCTTGAAGCGCCATCTACAATTCGTGTAGATTTCCAAAATCAGTCATGTACGCACACTGTAGATGGCGCTTTCAGAAACAAACTTTGACCGTTAATAACTTTTGCATACTGTATCCAAATGCTGCGATTTTCGGTGCATTGACCCGTGCTTTCATTTACCAACAAGACAATATGAAATTTTGATCAGCCTAATAATAGTAACTAGACACAATACCAATTTGTGGTGCTTTTGGGTGTACCCACCTTATTGGTCTGTGAGTGTAAAAATATAACAAACAAGTTTTCTAGGTTGGACATATTTGTTTTTGGGTTATGAAACTTTACACCAAGGAAAGTAGGAAATCAACTAGTTACATTGTGAATGGACTAGATGGTGACTTGGTATCGACAAGATAAAAAATATTAACTGTAGACATTAAAGTCTCCCCTAGACACTCTTAGCTAATCTAGCACATTTTGGTGTTTGAAGTTCAAGGCTATTATGAATTTATTATTTATGATACACAGATTTTGGAAGTATAATTGCTTTTGCAGTTTGGGTATTGATAATTTTTTGGAAAAACAAGTATTTGTGATTTCCTATTCAAGTTTTTGTACAAGGRAATTCACTGTAAAATTCTTCTTGGTTTTGTAAGTCTTTTGAGAGTTTCTGGGTATGGCCTCAAATAAGGTAACTATGCCTAATCGGACACTTTAAGCATTGAATATAGTTCGTAGTATTAAATTAGTAAACTAGTATTTTATTTTGCCATCAATTATAGTATAAGAAAATTTTGAATAAACTAAACATATATTATGAGTTATAAGGGTTATGAGTTTTTCCAATAGATGACTTGGATGGACACAAGTTTTGATGTAAATTTTTTGTACATTCTCAAATTCAATATGATTGTCCCGATCATCAAATATCTCGTATTGTTTACTTAAGGTTCTTGCTTGGAATAGATGGTCTCTTTATACTCAACTTTGGAAAAAAATAGACATTTTAATGTGACCCTTAAGGAGAGTATTCCTAAATATGTAGGGTCAATTTTTGCCCTCTAGTCATGATGTTCATGTGGCAATTGTCTACACCCTRTGTTCTAAAGTGATTGTCCACAAATTTGTAGGTATGTTTGAGCTGATTTCATTGATACTATTGTGAAAAACATGATTTTGAAAGGTTCCAAATTTTATATCACTAGAATCAATGAAGAACATTGCATGCTTTCATTGCAACCTAAATACAATTAATTACAAGGAAATACTTGGATGGATTTGGCAAATCAATGTGAAAAAGACTCCAAGTCAACTTTCCTTCACTCTTGTCCGCAAGGTCTTTTTGAGGTCAAATTTTTGGAATAATATAAGTTGTCCAGAAACAAGTCCCTCTACTATGCTCCTAAAAAATGCTAGGGTTTCTTTTCCTCATTGGTTCCTTCCAATTTGTACATGGATTGATTTTCATGGTGTACTTTCGCACCCAATTTACCAAATACTAGCAAAGATGAAATCAATGTTTTTTTTGGATTTTTTTTCCATTTTGGAGACAGAGCCAATTGTTTCTTCAATACTCATGTCATACTTGGGTGATCCTTGGTGATATCTATATGGAAACTACACTAAAAAGGATATTTAGTATTAGCAACACTATTTATGAACCTTGACACTAAATATCATTAACCCAACTAAAGAAAGTTAAATTA
This sequence comes from Pleurozium schreberi, assembly GCA_006891605.1. Taxonomy (NCBI): domain Eukaryota; kingdom Viridiplantae; phylum Streptophyta; class Bryopsida; order Hypnales; family Hylocomiaceae; genus Pleurozium; species Pleurozium schreberi. The sequence continues at coordinate 75,271 of VACF01001565.1, read as the reverse complement.
AATCTAATTTCTAATACTAAATGTACTCTATGGTAAATCTGAAATCTGAAGAGGTTTACATTTAGTAATAGAACATATTAAAAGAAGAGAAGGAAATATGAAATATGAAGAGATTTAACGAAAAGTAAGGAAGAGAAGCTAGAAGCAGTGCATTGAAGTCTAATATTACACTAATTCCCGCAAAGTTCTGATTTAGTGTTGTGTGGAGTAGGGTGTTAAGTACACTAAATGTAATCCAACACTAAATATCCTTTTTAGTGTAGTTGATACCTACTGTAGGTAAAACTTGGTTGTGGGTCTTATTAATATACAACAATAATCTATTGTAGCTACTCTTATGAACTCCCAAAATGAAAATTTCCTTTACAAAGAATAGCCACCATCTTCTGCCGGTTGTAGCCACTTGGCGAAAAATTGTTCATAAAAAAAAAACATTGGATGGAATTGCCTTTTGAAGGTGCTTTCAGGGAGGTTCCAGAATGGAATGGATGGCCTGGCCTCCAATTGGCAAGCAGCAAGCGCCTGGCTTCCCCTTCAGTTYCCCCCAAGCAGGGGCTGCTTTCCAGTCCCATGCAAAAAGCATGGCGAGCACTGATGAAAGGTCGAGTCTATAGTACACCAACGAGCCGAATGCGGAGGTGGTTTTGCCCCGTGTTTTAACCCTGGGGAAAACACTGGAACTTTTTATTTCTCATGCATAAATTTTTTTGCAATTTTTGACTTCATATTTGCAATCAGAGGACCCAAATTAGCTAGGAGAGGTGATAATCACGAAATTATAACGGCACAAAATAGGGGGCTCTTTTTTTACATTCACCCATTGTTACACCTCCGCATTCGGCTCGTTGGTGTACTATAGACTTGACCCTGATGAGAGCAGCCGGGCACTTCACTCGCAACGGCGGTTGACAAAGCCGTCAGCCAGTCCGGCCCTTGCGAGTCAGGAGCATCAGAACTAACTGACTCCGTCACTAACTTACTCTTACTAACTTACTAACTTAGAGCATCCCCACAAGGTCTGCCGTATCCCTTTCCCTACTTTATTTCGAGACCTCATATATAGATGAGACTTGGCGAATCCTACAAACGAGGCTTTCGATACAGAACTGGGCGCAACTTTTGGAGAGTTCAGTAAAATTTAGGGATATAGAACGCGGAAAAGCTTGGTGCAGTGAAGGTTCCGTATCCCTATCTGTACTTGAGGTCCTCTTCCTAAGTTATTAGGGAATATACGGAACTCACTGGTGGAGTTGCTCTTACTCCGTAACTTACTAACTTAGCAACACGGTGAATCAACCCTCTTCTTTGACACAAGATGATCAACGGGACATACGAGCATGCCCACGAGGGACTTCCCTATCCCCAAACCGGATGGTTTTCATGCGGATAGGGAAAAACCCCTCCCCACCAGCAACATCCCGTATCTCCAAATTTTGGGGAATTGGGAGGCCCAATTCCCTAAATTGGATGGGGATAGGGAATTGGGAAATGGTAAACCCTATTCTTGAATTTACTATTGTTGCATGATGTGTGCTTCCATGGTTTGACATTGGACTATTATTTTTCCCTTGTTACTATATTTACAAGTGCATCTTGACTTCCCATACCTAGATTTAGTATAAAATATTGATTTAAGGAAGCATGGGTGGAAAGCAACTTCCCCATCCCTATACTTTGAATGAAGAATTGGGATAGAGATGGGGATGGGGAAGAGGTTGGTGGGGATGCTCTAACATTCAAAGGGCTTCTTCACCGTGTTGCTGTGGGGCCGCTCCTCCAACAAGTTAGTGAGCATTTGAAACACGGTCACAATTGCAAGCTGAAATTAAGCTTAGTCCTCGAGAGCCCATAACATTGTTAACCTTTATTGGGGGGGCCTTTTGCTCCCTCAAAATCTGGACCCCGAGTAACCAATCATCGTAACCCCTCTCTCACACCCCAATCACTCAATACCAAACCAACCAATGAAATTGTCTGTATTATAACTAAAATCCTCCCTTGGTATATAGCGGAGGATTTTACCTCCACTTGGGCAGATAATACCCGGTTAACAATGTTGTGCTGAGAGGATAAGCTGACTGTAGACTTGGAAGACGTCAACTGGGAGAGGGAGGGAGGGACTTGGAAGAGGCCGGTGGACGGTGGGATACTTGCCGGGATACCTTACTGTAGTGTACTCTAGTGGATCCATACTTCCTGGCCATGGGGCGAAATTGGGATTCCGCTCAGATTCAGGTTCCCCATAAACATCAGCAGCTCAATCCATTCCGGCAAGCCATTGGACGATCTGGTGCAACCAACAGTATTTATGCATCTGCTGCCCTACACTAAATAGTGAAATTAGATTGCCTTCACAATTAATTAGGTTGTCTTACCCCAAGAAAGTTCAATTACTCTATAAGCCATCAAAGTCAACAAACATCTCTACAAATACCTCCATTTGTACACCAATGGAGGTTTGTAAGTTCCGACTATACCAATAACTAATTCAAAAGTAGCGCATTCTTGTACAATAACAATAAATGTTTACATAGTGTGGAATGTTGAGAAATAAGTGAGGTGCAACCTAATTTCACTGTTTAGTGTAGATTGCAGCTAGAGGATGTCATGAAGTAAAAATGCATCACCATTGGTTGGCCAATCAATGACCAGGGTGAATTGACCCCCCCTTATTGCCTCGTCGAAAAGTAAATGCAAAAATTGCCCCCTATTTTGTGTGGAATAGATTTTGTATTTTTTCACCTCCCTTCACTAATTTGGAGTCTTTGATTGCAAGTATGAATTCAGAATTCGCAAATTTTATCATACTGTATGTGGCAGATTAAAAAATATCCAATGTTTTCTCTTTGGGGAAAAAACACAGCAATGAGGGGATAATTAATCCCTTCATGCCTAAGGCCTTTTTTTTGAGCTTCTTGGAAGTTGCTCTGAAATGAACAAAAATAAAATATTTTGATAAGTTATATAAATGTTTTTTGAATTGTAACCGTACAAATTCAAACTAGACATGTTAGAAATCATAAGGGAAAAGAAAATACAACCACATCACTTATGTATAGAAAGATTATAATGTTTGATCATGTGGGAGTTAAACTGCAAAAGTCATTTGAAATTTTGAAGTCATTCAATCCCCTTTTCACATGTCAAATCTAAAAATGTGGTCACCCCAAAAATATGAGATTAATGAGCCTAACAGGCACATCCCCAAACAATTTAAAACTTCTCAAATCTACTTTACAAGTTTGTTAAATGAATTTCTAGTGGGATTTTTTTCTTTAAGATCTAGTGCATTTGAGGCTTGCTTCCGAGAGCTTTCAACACTGTGGAAAGTCAAGATTGCAATGGACATCCTAGCACAAAATCTTGAATAAAAAAATCAAAATCATCCAACATTAAAATTGGATTCTTGACACTAAAAGTAGACTTCACAAAGGATTTTTCAAAAATACTAGATATTAAAAATAGAAATTTGCCGATTAGGTTTTATTTAACTTCAAAGTGTTGTTGACATTCAAATTTGGTGCCTCAAGCATTAGAGCTTTAGGAAAGGTAGACTTGTAAGCCTATTATCATCTTAATTACCAATCTGAACATCTTGGGGCCAACTCCAAGAAGGGCACGTATTTTTCAAAGTTTTGTGCTTGTATCACCAATCAAACTCTAGTGGAATTTTCATTTTCCAATGAAAATTGCAATTTCTATGAATTTATTAGAAATTTTTTGAAGTGGTTTGCCCTAAAACTACAGAATGAATAGCCCGTAGAATGCAATCATAAACATCCTATTAACAACTCATAACTATCTTTTCAAGAATCTATTGGCACTTTAATACTCACCATTAAAAGATTGACACATTATCCTTGTTGTCATTAATGCACTGCTTTTGTTATAAAACAAACAAATTTTGGATGAGTTTTGTGGTGGAAGTAGGGCCAAAAGTAGGATGACAAAAATAGGTAGTTGGCAAAAATGGGCTAGTCTAGCTTACTAGGAAGGAATTGTAGGAGGAAGGGACTATTTGTGTGCTTGAACACAACCTAATATTTAATTGGGCTTAGGTGGTTTGCATAKAGAAAATAATAGCCAAACTGGTTGTGCGGGTTCAGGAGATCAAATTTCTTCCTTTCTCTACCGTCTCTCATTTCAAGATTAGCAAATCCACTATTCTTTCTATTAATTATTTTGATAATTTTTTGGTTTGATATGATTTTTTCACTTTTTCTTCATAAAAAACATGATAATATGAAATTCTTACAAAAAAGATTTTAAACTCTTAGTATCTTGTGTTGCAATTAAGTAATCATATCACCTTCTTGGAATGAGAATGTATTGGATCCCTTATAGAGTTATAGAAGACATATGATTACATCTCTAAAAAAAAGAAATAATAAAACTTTCATTTAAATTTAGTCACAAAATAAACCACATAGATTCAAGAATTTTGAAGTTTGACCGCAAGGTTATAGGGTCCGTCCTTTCAAGCTTAACTCTCAAGGGAGTTGCCATAGCTTAGCCCATAAAGTTCCATGACTTTGTTTTCACCCAAAATGCTCCAAAATTGCCATTTTTAGTACAAATAGCAAATTCTTGAAAAAAGTTTGTTTTCGACACATATAACTGTAGGATCTTGTAGTATGCTAACTTGAGAACATGTGGTAAAAATTTCAAAAATTTCCATTGCATGGATTGCAAGATATAAGCATTCAAATTCATCGCAATCATTTTTTGGGCCCTACGAAAATGAGGGCAACTGCACTTCACAAGCTCACTTTTCTATGAAAAATGTTCAAAATGTTGGTGCTTTTTAGTATTCTTTTTCATAGACAAGTTAGCCACATGATTGAAAAATTTCAGACCATTTGGAATTGTACAACATATAGGAAAAAAATAGTAAGTACACAGTAATAGAGAATGATTCAAACTACTAAATTGTAAAGAATTCAATTATGGAATTGAAAAATGCCAATCCCAATGTTTGCGATGTTTTGATAATCAATCTACATCCCATGATTTTATTGTTTTCCAAAAATATTGAAAATTGAGTAAGATAAAAGACTTTAAAGTTTATTATAGAGTAGACAATTTATAACTCCCTGCAAACAAAAAACCCTCATAAATTTTGACTCATTGATCATATTAGAATGATCAAAGGTTTTCATGTACATATAGCTCTAGAAAATCAATTTCAAAATTTTGTTTTTGAGAATAATGATTTTTTCAAATCTACCCGGATTGCCCATCCGAGGAAAAAAATAACATATTAGGCCATAACTTTTGACTCATATTTCCAAATGTCATGAAATTTTGTGCACATGAAAGACATACCTCGTCTCCACATTCTATTAAAATATGGAAATCTCCAATCACACGTTCTTGCCCGAAATTTCTATGTAGCCAAATAACGCATGTTGGTCCTTTAGGGGTTAAATAGTTCAATGCACAACTTCATCGCTAATTGCACAAACAAAAAATGAACGTATTGGTCCAATAATCAAAGAGTATTTGGGTGACTATCTTGGTCTGATGTAGGAAGGTTTGTGCCCTTTTAGAGTTAAAGTTAGTTCCTGAATATAATTGTAACTTTTACTCTATGTGAACGCTATAGCTTCTTGCATCAAGTGTACGGTTTTGAACGTGAGGGCTTAGGTTGATTTTCAATATTTCCATAATCAACACTCTTTGAACTACTAAAGGAGCACAATTGGCTATTGAGCGAGGGTGTAATTGCTCTAAGTTGCAGGGCTCTTTAAAAGTGTAGATGTGAAATTTGAGCAAGCCAATTTTAGAATGTGTAATAGTCATCAAAGACAAATATTTACTATAGAAATAAATAATTGTGATAATCACAATCATTTTAATCTAATAAGGAAGTTGAAGCTAAGACTAAAAGCGTCCAAAGAATGATCTTCAAATAAWCTTAAAAAATATATATATAYRAAGGATTTGATCATTTTTTGTTGACTACTTTAATAAAAKGACMATGTCCATCYACAATCCATGGCTYAGTAGGAAAGTGGTTTAAAATAGARCAAATGTGGCTTCATCTCCCTCCTTATAAGATCATTTTCCACCTTTGTAAGATTCAATGATTCCATTCAATCACCAAACTATAAGCTATCTTCTTATTTTGAAGATAAAGAGAATTTGCACTAATACYARACAACGRTTTAGAAGCGCCAAACTTGGATGAGAAATCCTSTAGGCCCTGTCAAAATATTYCCATGGCAYTTAATGCTAGCAAGTCAAGCAAYGACCYTTKAAGTCATTATGCATCCTAAGTTTAGTGAGCTTTATCCTCTATTCCACTTAGAACATCCACATCTTTACTCATCAAGCTTGACATGCTCAAAATTTCCATCTAATTTGAAGAGTTGTCAATTTCTTTGTCCCTCAYCCTTGTTCACCAWATACGATCCATAAATAGTCAACYGACAAGTCATCAAGTAGAATAAAGGTTTAAGCAACTAAACTCAAATGAACAATGATTTCAAGGGCTATTTTTTGACATGCTAGTGTTGAGTGCCAAAAGAATATTGTAAGGAGTCTTTAACACTTTTCAAACGATGAGACCCTTAGCAAGTAAGAGTGGSTATGCTCTTAGTAATTGGCCATAGGAGGGGAGAAGTAATCCTTAACCCTTGAACGATGCCGAGGTGACCCTGGAAATCATCAATTTCTAATTAAAACCGTGGGAATCATTGGCCTAAAAAAAATACAAATACAATTGTTAGAAGTCAAAGCACTATAGAAAATCTTCCCTTTCCACCACAAATTCCGAGGATGGATAGTTGCATTTCTGTCCTACAGGGAAAAATGCTCTCTCATTCATCGACCAGGAAATGGCCGCGGCGTCGTTTAGGGGTTAAAGAAAGTGCACATCGTTTTGCTTGATGCTACTATGCAAGCCGTTTGCAAGCTACCATCTGACCTGCAAATATGCCTCATTTTGCAAGCCAAACTCCCATTTCGCAAGCCGAGAAGGGAAGAAGTCATCCGTTTTGCAAGTCCGGTGGGGCAAATTTGCAAGCCGCTATAGATAACAAGTCATCCGTTTCACAAGACGGGTGGGGATGCCCTAAGCTATTGTACTGAAAACGCGCTCTCTCTCCCTCTTGTAGCCGAACCGTCTCCAAGTCCACCCCGGTCGGTGCCTGCTCCCGCTTCCACGCTTGCTCCCTCCCCTTCAGAAATTCACGCGCTTCACGATACCGGAGACCCAGATTCAGCGCAATCTGCGGTCCCAAAGATCCCCTCCACCCTAACAAGGCGCCACGCCCACGACGTGCCAATCCCATCGGCTGGCTTCCACTCATCTAAGCTTACTGTATGGCTACAAAAACTCTCCCAACTCTCCCTTTCTCTCTCCCACATTGCCTTGCCTTCAGTTGCMTTGCATTACACTTCCTTGCTGTCTTGCCCTTCTGTCTTTGATCGTTCTTGTGGGTGGTAGAACCGGCTTTCTCGCAATGGGTCACAGCTCAGGTTCCGATTCGGAAGGCTCCGACAAGGAGAAGAAGCACTCCAAGCACGACAAGAAGGACAAGCACGACAAGAAGGATAAGCACGACAAGCACGACAAGGAGGACAAGCACAAGGAGGACAAGCACAAGCATGAGGCTTCGGGACACTTGAGCAGCCACCTTTCGGGGATTCTTCCGGGACACGAGCAGTACGGCGGAAAGCTCAAGAAGGAAGATGTAAGACCTGCATTCTCTATGCATCTCATTGCTTGAAGGGTTTCATGTGTTTCGCATCGTTTCGTTTGGGAATCGACGGGGGTTTGCAATTATGGCAGTGTTTGGATGGATCGGAGAATGCGTGACTTCTGATGTTTTTTTGTGGTCGAAGGATCCAATGTAAGATATTTTTCGTTGACTGCGTGTGAAGCACAGTGTTGAAATTGGGTAATCGATCTGACATTGGATGTGGGTTATCCATTTGGCTGGTCTTTCAGGTTCAGAATCTGAAGCACCGGACAGACATTTCGGAGGAAGAGCGCGAGCATCGTCGCAAGGTGTTGATGGCCGAAGTGGCCGCGGGTGTGGTGGGCACGGGCGTCCTGGGCTTTGCTGGCTACCAAGCGTACCAGCACTTCAGCAGCAAGGATGAGGAAGACAAGGCGCATGTGCAGCACAAGGAGGCTTGAAAAAGCAATGGAGCCTGCTGTGGATCCTGCTGGAAGCTAATGGTGTAGCTGGCTCTGTTTTGTAGTTTTTTTTTTTGTAAAGAGGGGGTTACTCGTATGTCTTCAGGGACTCACCGGGTGCAGCAGCCAATCGATGGTATGGCCGAGACCTTATGAGATCCGTCAGTCATGGTTTGCAAGTGGAGACGTTTTTGTACAGCTGTCTCCACTGGTCTTGGCGACCGTGATTAATGCGAATTGCTTGTCGCAATTTGGACTCTCTCGAGCTTGTTTTTGGGTCGGTGGGRATGTGAAACTTGTGTCTGTCCTTGTGGAATGCGCTGGAAGGGAATTTTACTGAGAATTTGACTGAACTTACCGACACTCCGATGCTGACTCTGCGGTAGASGACGCATTTTGTGTTATTTCAAAGAAACGTAGCTCACGTGAGTTTTGGAAGATGTTATTTGAGTGGGGAAAGTCATTTGAAAGCTGTTGGTAGCCACTTTTTTTTTATCACTTTGTATGAATCTGTTATGCAATTCGAAGTGGAAGGCCGGTGAGTCATCGATAATGGATCTAGCAACCCATCAGACAAAAAGTGCCGCAACAGTGTCGTCCACCTCAGATCTCACAGTTATGAATGTAGAAATGTATCTGTCAARCAATCATCCTCACAAAAGATGATCACAGTAACATAATCCAAATATATAATTCTACGTGTGGGGGAATGCTTCTCAACTTTTTTCGACATTAACAGATACACCAAGTACAGTACATCGTCTCAAATCAGAATACATTGTGACATCGATCAAACTCGCACGAAGTGTAAACTGAAATCCAAAAATTACCAAGATAATACAAAATTACATGAGCAATCCTTCGCATTTAGCTACCGTTTAGTGCATACGGAGGTTGCCAGCCAAGTGTGACAAAGAACATACAACCTCAACCAGGACCGACCTTGGGAATGTCATAGTGCTCACTAAGATTCGCTAGATACTGATTAAACTCCTCTACTCTCTGTCGATGACTCTTGGTGGCCACCTTCGTCAGGCGACGGGCTTCCAATTTCGCTTTCTGCTCGTGGTATCTCTTTTCCGCTGGCGTCCTGTGGTCCTCTGCAGCCTGATGTCTCTCACCTCCTTCTTCACCTTTGTTAGAAACGGGGTCTGCTTCAGAAGAGCGCGTGTCCGAGTTGTTACTTTCCTGTTCAGCAGCTTCTTCCTGCCCTTTCAACATCAGAAGCTGCTCCTGCGCCTCTCTCTGACGTTTCTTTTTCTTCTTCATTCCGCCGGCCCTCACATCTAAAGCCGTGCCCTTCAACTTCAGCTTCCCTCCAACCACATTGGAGAACGACATTTTCGATTCTCGCTCTGCCTGGATGGAAATCGCAATGAGTTAGCTTTTTTAGAGCATAAGTGTGACCACTCATGAAACCAAAACCTAATTAATTCATCACTTGAGTGGACGAAAGTAAAATAGAGGACCACGTGCAGACCGACCCAGCGTTCTACAAGGTAYGGAAGACAACAAAGCCCTACCGGATGTATAAAGGAACTTCGGAAATCTGACAAAGCCAAAGACCAGCGAGATCAACCCTAAGGAATCTATTCTTTAGTTGCAATTTTTTTATTAGAACCTAAACTGGACAATCTGCTCGACATGGTGACGACTGCAAACCATACAAAGTGAATATTCATTTCAGAACACCTCCAAGAAAAACATTCAAGATGTTGCAAGCAAACGTAAACCCAATCCCGAGTACAAACACGCCGCCAAAAACACCAACAATAGGGTTCCAATGAAACCAGTATTCAATCACCCCATACACCAACAACACCGGCTAAAACGCAACACTCACTCTCAACACACACACACACACCGCAGACTGTCCGCATCCTCACCTTCGCGATGCACAAATCCTCTCAACCCCATGAACAATCTCCAAAACGATTCACCCCCCCATTTCCAAGATTCTAACCCAAACCACTCCACACAAGCCTAGAATGTGGGCGCCACAGCAAGAGTTCCGATACTACGCCCAAGACTTTAAAACTTTGTTCAAACCCCAACACGCCCCAGTAGTCTCCATCCCCAAAGATCTTCAGCAGCGCCGTCCACAAGAAAGAATATCCCCTCCTCCAAGCCCCAAGAACAGGGGATACGGCGAAACAAAGTCGACAACACAAGAACGAAAACTCACCTGGTGTTTCCAAACAAACGGCTCAGGGCTCCAGGGAACCAAGCTCCGAGAGAGCAGCGGTAGCAATAGAATGCAAGAGTGAGTGAGGGTTGGCAAGCTCGGGGGGGGGGGAATTATGAGCGCAACATGCAATGGCGGGGCTGCTCTTGTTGATAGCGCAAGGCTGGCCTTGGGGGAAGGGGGGGATTTACAAGGCGGACGAGGACCGGAGCCAGGCAAGCCAGGCAACAGGCCTGCCCCTGAACCCATCCACTCATGAAACCAAAACCTAATTAATTCATCACTTGAGTAGAGGACCACGTGCAGACCGACCCAGCGTTCTACAAGGTATGGAAGACAACAAAGCCCTACCGGAGGTATAAAGGAACTTCGGAAATCTGACAATGCCAAAGACCAGCGAGATCAACCCTAAGGAATCTATTCTTTAGTTGCAATTTTTTTATTAGAACCTAAACTGGACAATCTGCTCCGTAGGATCTTTACGGGTGGGGAAAGAAACTCAGTAGTAGTACGCTAAGTATCCTCCTCACATACATTCCATAATCCTCGGTATCTTCTGAAACACAGAATCACAATGGACCTCACATATACACTCGCTMACCATCTAACCGCCAAAAAAAAAGGAATATCTCCCATTGAAAGGTTGCATGTTAGGGCATAATCTAAACATTTGCCATGAGCCCCGCAAACAATACACAACGCACAGACCTTGTTGGYGGCCAGTCTCTTAAAAAAGTCGTTGCAAACACTAACAGGAGCTAAGCGCACTATATATTCCAACAGATAAAATCATCTCGCGCATCAAACCCTTGCGAWAAATGCAAAAAATGTTCTGAACATTCAGCTAAGTAACCCTAAAGCAAAGACAACGCAACATGCCTCATCCTCATCAATCCTGAACCATCGCTCACATTAGCATCACTCTAAACTTCTTTCCGAAGTATTCTAAACTACCACATTAGGGCAGCATCTAAACAGCTATCCACGTATCGACCCTACCGATATTCAGACTTTGAAAACAAAGGACCAAGACTTTGCGAACCTAACCTAGCTACACACTCCAACAGCTAAAATTCTCTCGCACACCCAACCCTTGTGATAATTCAAAGCTGATCGTAAAAGACATTCAACTAAAACCTTAAGCGAAGAAAACACAACATCCAAGCCAGCGCTCACATCAGGAACACTCTAGAATAATCTCCAAGTACTAAGTCCACGAACTCAACCGTTTTCTAAGAAAACTAGAAACTAGAGCACAAACCCTAAATGAAATCCATACGTGTGATTGTTCTAAAGGACAAGAAACGGAATGGCACATGTATATAAGATACACAGAAAGCGAAGAGGAGTTTTCAAAGGAGTGAAAAGCGTACYTCCACAGATGGATAGATCGTCGAGCGCCTACGACGATCAAGCAAAAGAGCAGCAGGGGTAAGGCACGAGCAAGCCGAGGGGTCCGAAGTTCTGCCGGAGGTGGAAGAAGATGGTGTTGGATCCTACGGCCGTGCGGGTACCTAATACCGTGACAGATCCTTTCGCAATAGTGTCGTCAAGATTGCTTTAACTCGCTGTGCAAAGATTGCACGGAAACAGGATACAATTATTCAGAAAACAGTTGTGGCGATAAGACAAACAGAACTCCATCATTATGACGCGCAACAGTATCGAATTCAAATATTGCAATAAGAATAACTTCATCTTGAACCTTTAAGCGCAGTACAAAGTAAGAAACATAATCGACACTAACGAGTTTCTATGTATCAGCAAGTAGATGCAGCTATAAACACCGTGCATTTCAGGTATTTGCCTGACGGCTTTGACATACAACTGCACCAGCGAAGCTAGTGAATAAGCACAAGCATGTGACACAAAGATAGGATTTTAAGTGTGAACAACAACCTGACCTCCCAAGGTTTCTTGCAAGGTGTCTAGAAATAATCTAGAGAGGTCCCAGACTCGTTGTTGGGCGCCATCTTCATTCAGATTTTCCAACTCAGGTACTAGCAATTCTGCCTGCCCCAGTGAAACCCCAACCATTACCACATTTTGTCATTGGTAAATTTAAGTATCTCGTTCATCACATACCACAAGTAAATTTAAGTATCTCGTTGATACATGCAAAGTCCTCACACATGGTTGCTTGCATACCGAGAACAATAAACCTGTAACCGCAAGAAACCACCTCGATCTACTTAGAAGAACTACAAACCATCGCGTACCAATGACATCCAAGATCGTCAGCAGAGTTGCAAGTGGGCATTAGTAAGGATGCCCAAACAGCAATTGATCCTACTATCAACAAAAAGATGTGAGTAGGCTCTTACTATCACCCTTGTTCCGCCAGATTTGATGTACAATCCAGCAGCTTCGCCAGCGTGAATCATAGCAGTCTCTAGATTTTGTGGTAGTATCCTGTTTCAAAACGCACATCAGAAGGCAGGGCTTATAATTCTTTGCCACAAAACACCCCTAAGAGATGTAAGCACAGGGAGTGGGCGAAAGATAGGTATACACCAAATCAGAAGAGGAAATCAACAATCTCTATAATTGCCTCATGCACTGCCGACCCTATAGAGAAATCGTGCTTCAAGCCTAATTGGACCTACTAAAAATCAACGACAATGCATATACGAAAAATTACCTAGAAAACTACACTCACCAGTGGTCCAACCAATAGTTCCACCATTTCAAAAAAAGACTCTAATACACATCACAACACACATTTCTCGTCTTACGGTACCTAGACTACAGAAGTACAAATTTCAGGGTGAAAAAATTCAAAGATAGCTACACACGAAACAATCGATGTCAGCAATTGTCTGACGCATTCTATAGAGAAATCGTGATTCAAGAAACAATCGATGTCTGGAACTGTCTGACGCATTCTATAGAGAAATCGTGATTCAAGAAACAATCGATGTCTGGAACTGTCTGACGCATTCTAAAGAGAAATCGTGATTCAAGCCTAAATTACACTTACTAAAAATCAACGAGACTGCCTATAGGAAGAGTCACCTTCGAAAGTTTTTCACCAGTGACTGTTCAAAAATCCACAATCCAATTGATAATAGAGTTTTAGCAAACACATTTATCGTCTAACAGTACTGAGCCTTTAGAAAGAAGTGAAAAATTCAGTGAGCACATACTGATCAGCGCTATCTTCCTCCATTTCGTCTCCTCCATCCTCCACCACGCTCCCATCCGCGGCATCCTGACTGAACTGCTGAAACTTGGCAAACCGTTTGACACAAACGCCCCGTGCCTCCTTGCCGCTCCCCAAAGWCAATCGATCCGCACTTGCAGCACTTGAAACATTGACGAAATTCAAAGCACCTGGTCGTGGAGGAGACAGCAAAGAGCAGGGGGAGAATGAATTGCTGACAACCGCGGCGCGATGGAGTGTCGTCCTTCCGGTCGTGGAAGCCATCGCCATCGCCATGGCTGTGAAGTTGCAAATCTCCGGCTGAACGCTCCGGCTGCACGCTCCTCGTCTGCTTCACGCTCCTCCGCTGAACCCTGAGGTCTCGCTCCCCCGCTCAACCCTGGGACTTCCGTCTGTTGCCCCGAGATTGGATTTGGCAGGTTGGATGTCGGTTTCTCAAATATGGTGGGCACTGGGAAGCTACTGCGTCCAGTGCTGGAGATGCTCCCAAATTAGACACTGCACTGTAGAGGGCTATCCAGTCAGAGCATCCCCACCAGGGAGTTCTCTTTCCCTAAACTCGGGACCTCAATCTAGTCAACCTTGACTTTATAGGGATGAGACCTCGCGAGTTCTGTAAACAAGCCTCTAAATAGGGAACTTGCCGTGAGCTTCACCGCATTCTGTATAATTTAGGGATACGGAACTTGCAATGAGACTGGTGCAAGGGAGTCAAAGCATTTGTATCCGCATTTGAGGTCCTCTCCCTAAAGTTTATGGATACGGAACTAGCTGGTGGGATTGCTCTCAGGCAGGCTGGGAGGCTAGACGTTAAATCCTCCTCACGAATTAAGCCCGCGGGTAATGTTTGAGGGTAAAAGTAAATAAAAGCCCCGTAGATTGAGCTGTCACTAGGGTATGTTCTCTAGCCCCTAGCTAATTTGGTCTAATTGCAAATATGAATTCAGAAATTGCAAAAAAAAAATTGTGCAAAAAATAAAACATTCCTGCGTCTTCCCCAGCGGTAAATCTAGCCTGCGGGCCCCAGTTCGTGAGGAGGATTTGACGCTCCCCGGCTGGGGGCTTCATTTAGGCTTCATAAGTTACTTTCCACTTTTTCCTGACCTTTTTACTTTCTGATCGTGAATCAGTCAGCCACAGTCAGTTTAAATTTTCTGTGGACGTCTTTGTGGCTGGCGCAGTGTTTGGTCATAGATGAAGCTGATCGAATTCTGGAAATTGGGTTTGAGGAGGAAATGAAGCAAATTATTAAGTTGTTACCCAAGGATCGACAAACGGTTCTTTTCTCGGCTACTCAGACTACTAAGGTCGGTACTATACTTGACACTTTGACGTGCAGTACTGAGGTGGTATTTGCTGAGATTCTCGTTTGTGATGAATGATTCTAATCACCTTAATCTCCTCAGTCCTTGCTATGAGAAATATCATTCAGCTAGTTGCAATACTTATTAATCTTTTGATCCTACGACAGGTTGAGGATTTGGCGCGGGTTTCGTTCAAGAGGGCTCCTCTGTATATTGGTGTAGATGATGGTCGGTCTAAGGCCACAGTGGAAGGACTCGAGCAAGGATATTGCGTAGTTTCAAGTGCAGAACGTTTCTTACTCCTATTCACCTTTTTGAAGAAAAACGTGAAAAAGAAGGTGTGCTTATTAAGACCATTTTTTTTTTTCTGTCGACATTTCTATGTTGGGATATTCGTACAAACCGCACCAGGTTTTGGTCTTTGTTATGTGCTGTTGGTGCCCTGTGGGAGTTATTGGGTTCTACTTGAGGTAGGGGCTAGTGTAGGATTAGAATCCCTGCTGGGCGGACCTGGAGTTCTATAGGGATATGAATGGCGACAGAATCCTATCCCAAGTATAGAGCACCCTACTGTATATATAGTAGGCAGAGGTCATTAAAATCAAGCCTCAGAGGCTCCCTATTTCGGAAATTTTTGAGTTGACCCTAAGTGGCACGACTTGCAAGACCTAGTTGCAGTCCTAATTCCGTAGGGTTTGTGCTTTATGACGGGTCTTCAAAGAGCACCTTGAAGCCGAGATTGGGTTCCTTCATCTGTGTGTGTGTGGTGGTGGTGGTGGGGTCTTCAAAGCGTCAGTCACAGAGGAAGAACACCTATAGTATGCTGGGTTTCCTGTTTCGGGTTCTGTATTGTAAAAACTAGCCTTGAGCTATTCTGTAGTTCAAGGAGTAAGATTGGTCATCCTGCAGGACAACACAGAGTATATTCACAATCATAGGTTTAGTTTTTAAAGATTCCCGGTCATTTATATCCCTGACAACATATGTCTTGCTGGAACACAGATTATGGTTTTCTTTTCATCTTGCAACTCCGTGAAGTTCCACAGTGAACTTTTGAACTACATCGACATTCCTTGCCTCGACATTCACGGCAAGCAGAAGCAACAGAAGAGAACCTCCACTTACTTCGAGTTCTGCAATGCCGAAAAGGGTATCCTGCTCTGTACAGACGTTGCAGCTCGTGGGCTGGACATCCCAGCAGTGGATTGGATCATCCAATACGACCCTCCAGATGACCCCAGGGAATATATTCACAGAGTGGGTCGGACTGCGAGAGGAGAAGGATCTCAAGGGCGTGCTCTCCTGTTTCTTATTCCCGAAGAGCTGGGCTTTCTTCGCTATCTAAAGGGCGCTAAAGTCCCATTAAACGAGTACGAGTTTCCCTCGAGCAAAATAGCCAATGTGCAGTCCCAACTGGAAAAGCTCGTCGAGAAGAACTAYTATCTTCATCAGTCAGCTCGTGATGCATACCGGTCCTACTTGTTGGCTTACAATTCTCATGCTATGAAAGACACACAAAATTCCAAAGATCTATACTTGTGTCCTACAAAGAAAGACTCTCTATCATCCATCCATGGGACACTTAATGTGTACGAGGACTCGTTAGGCAAGGTTGATATGATAGAAGAGAGAGAGAGAGAAGAGCTCCACCCATTTAGTTTTATGATTGGCGTACTAACATAAGAAGCTTGCTACATATGATACAACAAGAAGCTCCCCCGCCTCGAGAACTCCGCCTGAACCAACGAAATGCTACCGAAACTGCTGCAAGCATTCAGCCTAGTACATGAATCGGAGCAGCAGCTTTGCCAGATCCAGGCTGCATGAACCTGAGTGGATTAAATTCAGAGTTTCACAACTATCTAATATTCTTAACTCTCAAATTCCAGACCTACGTTACAAATTAAATGAGATCACTCGCAGGCACTTCAAAAATCTGTGAAATCAGTAGCAAGCTGGCTTGTAAATCAAACCTGCTCATCGATCGACCTCCTCCTTCCTCGGTGTTTGTACCAAGTCAAATGAATGAAGCTAGGCCGTTATACTTGATCGAGACCCGGGAATTCTAAGTCCCGTGGAAAACTGCAAGAAAGAATCTAGTATTATGATACAACAAGAGGCTCCGGCCAGTAGAGAATGGAAGTCTGACCACACGTGAAGTCACAAATGGATAATGAAACAGGCGGAGCACCGTCCTGGAGCTGCTGCTGCTGCTGCTGCTGCTGCCGATTTCTACTTGAAGGATCGATCGATCCGCGATCGAGCAGCTTCAGTCAGTTCCAGAGCGTGAGCATGGATTGGGCCGAGAGTTGTCCGGCTGCACGAAACTTACGGTGGAATGAATGCTGATGAGGAGGAAGGGACTCGCCACCAAATTGAAATTGCCAATTGATCAAATGATAAGAAGGGGTAAATCCTCTTCATCAATTATGTACCTGAGCTAGCACTGGACATCAAAGAAAAACAAATTCCATAAGTAGATTATCTACCAATCAACTTTTCGACCCTCCCTAACTGACTGTATTTTGCACACGGTGTAATTGAAATGAACAATTCATTGGTGTGCCATCCATTGGAATCCTCCGTCGTCAATTCATCAGTAAGTGAGAGCGTCTATACGAAAAAAAAACTCGACAAATCTAAAGTCTGGACCCTTCCTTCATAATTTGTGTGCACATGGTCGTTATCGAAATAACGCAYTCTTTGCACGGGGTGTTTGAATCTTCTTTCATTCCTCAACAGAAACATGATTGTAATAAAAAAAATTCTGACAAGTATGAAACTTCGACCCCTCATAACTTTCGCATACTGTAAATTCAAACACTGCATTCTTTGGTGCGTTAGAATCCAGTCGAACTTTCCAACAGAAACGCGAACATGAAGGGAAAAAAAAATGGACCTATTCAACAACAGGAAGTGAGCTCAGCTGGCGAAGTGGCGATGTCTGGTACGTGTCGTACCTTGCCCATGGCTGACATCGAACGAGCCGCAGTGSACTGCTACTTGTGGACGAAAGTGGACGAGGCAGCAGGGGTGGGCGTCTGCGCGTCTTGCACTTGAGGCGTGACGCTGGTGCTGTTGTAGCGGGGCTGGTGGTGTCGGCGCTTGGCCAGCCACCAGCACGGCAGGAGCAAGATCATGATGGACGACAACACGGCGAAGGCAATCCAGATGCGGTCAATGGCGACTTTGGCTGGGCCGCAGCGCACGTTCACCATGGTGTCGATGGGGTTCGTCACCAAGGAACAGTTGGTCAGACCCTCGATCTGAGGAAACGCGTCCAACGTGCTTTGCGCAGCTGCAGATTAATTTCCAAGGGCCATACCCACAGGCACATTTCTGGTAAGGAAACGCATTTACTTTCCTCTCAAGACGCACAACAACAGGAAGTAATGTAAAGTATCTAGACCTCCATTCAGCACACAGGAAGGGAGAGAGAGAGAGAGAGGGAGAGAGGTTCCATTCACCGTTCACCATTCAAGAGAATTTTGAACCTTTTCCTACAACACTCTAGATAGAAAATTTTCACCATCTTGAATTTGAATTGCGCATTTATTTTGTGTCAAGCTAAAAATTCATTGCAAAAAACCACTCAGATGTCAATAGATGAAGTACTTTCACACTTTGCTCAAATCAAAGCTCACATGTATGGTCAATGGAGCCTCTAATGTATTGTATGGTTAATTAATGGAGCCTCTACCTGAGCTATTGCAACACGTCATCAAGTAATTTGCAATAGTTTTGTAGCGGTTCGGTACTCAATTGGCCTTAAACTCATGGTCTGTTGCGAACCTTTACAAAACTGCTGCAAAAGTGACAAGGGAGTTTAATTTAAGAGTTTACCAATTTTGGTAATGAAACAGAGTTGACCTCTTAGGAGGTGGGAATGGTTCAATTGAGATGATAAACTCTTGTTTCACTTCCTCCATAATAAACTCTTAAAACTCCATTGTGAGGCTTGGGCACGGATCTATGCCTAAACTGCTGCTGCAAAACCTATTGCTCTCTCACTAATAGTTGCAAGTAAATTGCCCAACGTTGCACTCAACAATTATTGCAAAATTGGTAATAGATTTTTGGTGGTCATTGCAAAAAAGGTTGCAAAAATCATAATTGCAATCTCAACCTTCTGATCTTCTGTTCATAGAGATCTCTCTTGGAATAGATTGTGAACTGTTGATTAGCAAGAGTTGTAAGAAAATGGCGTCTTTAGTACGTGATTAATTACCTCTTGTTAATGCGGAGACTTGATTGTAAGTAGATTGGTTGACGTAGAATGGGAAGATCCTTAAACAAGCAGTTCGAGTGCCGTTGCACACAAAAGGCTTCACAAGCTGCATGCAAGGAATTTTCCATCTATGAGTCACGACGAAGGAGAATTTTGTCACCGAAGCCAAATCTAAACAGCAAAATGCCACAGAASGAGCAGTAACAGCAACCTGGGCAGAAATAAAATTTAAAAAAACGGAGCTATGTAAACACACTAGTTTTCTTATTTTCCAAGAAAGTACTGTACGTACAGAGAAACTTTCTTCATAATTCAAGATTGAAAGAAAAGGAAYGAAAACGAGCACCACTCACATCCGAGAGTTCGCCAATTGGAAGAGTATCATTTGCGCAAATGCCAGTGTAATTGTACTTGGGTGCAGGGCCAATTGGATCACAAACTCCTGTCAACGAAGTCGATCCCTCGGTGTAGAACAGAAATTGAGCAGTCGCCTGCATTGCAAGAATCGATCCACAATTACACAACTTCACAACTACACAACCAGTTTGATTATACCATCTAGAGACTTCCAATTGCCCTAATGGTGCAAGCTTGTCATWCTCTCTAGAAGCTGCACAAGCGGTRATTTGTTCATGAGTTGCAAGACCCAACTACACTTGTCTATCCAAGTTCTTCAAGATTTGAGAAAAGAAAGGACAAGAAACCCTAAACCCTAAAATGTGTTCCGAAAATGATGTTTACCGAAGCAAGCACACCCTTCATGGACTTCCGAATTTGAAAGTATTGTGTGGAGGAGGAAGCTAAGTCTCCGCACGGAAGTAAGTCATCAAGGGTGGTGTTCTGGGGGCTTTGAAGGTACTGTTTGAAAGCTAAGCAGGTGTCATCTGCCAAACTGATAAACATCCAACCAAGAACCATGTTAGATCATTCAATCTTGAGAAGAAGAATGATGTGAAAAAGCTCTTACGTCAGAACGCCTAAATCTTTCAATACAAGAGGCTGCAGAAACAAGAGCTCTGGAAAATATTGGATTTCAAATTGTGCGAGAATTCTTCACAGGAAATTGAAGGAAGAAGGTCTGGGAGCTTACTAGTGAACACTGAAGAAGAACCCATACATGACCCAATTCAAGGCGATGAAAATCCACGTGACCGCGATGAGAAGCAGATTCAACGACGTTACCACAAGGAACACAATTTCTCTGAAAACAACAAATCACCACAACACCGTTAATAGGGTTTCACTCTCACGTAAGAACCTCTTTAGAACTGCCACCAAATTTATTAAGGTTTCAAAAAGGAGTGCACAAGAGGGGGCACGTCCTCACATGATTTTGAAAATCTTCTGATAGGTCTTCTTGTTGACAAAGACTTTCTCGTTCACCACAGAGGCGAGGCTGTTGAGCTTCGTCTCCGTGGAGTTCAAGGAGCGGTACAACTCCCGGTTGTAGGGCAACACAATGCCCTTCACATGCCCCAGGGTGTCAGAGACGCTGTGGATGYTATTCGTCGCGTTTTGGGCTGCTTCTACAACGACGTCCTCCACGTTGTACGCTTGAGCTGAGAACTTCTTCCAAGCCACGAACAACACCACGCAGCAGCCACTGCAACACATCCACATACAGCTTTTGTCAACTGCACACAACTTAGACCCAARCCCTAATAATTTGGTGTCTGAAATTCAAGGCTCACGCATCCACAAGATAGCGCCGCGTCCACCACACAACTTACACAAACCCCCTGATAATTGGGTGTTTAAATTCAAGGCTGATACATCCACATAGAGCCTTTGACTGTAACTCCGTGGACGCCACACACCTAACACCAAACGCAGGCCTAGTCATTTGGTGTCTGATTTAAGGCTTGCTTACACTGCAATGGTGGAGAGGAGGACGACGATGACTGCGGCAGCCGTGTGGTAACCTCTGGAGCGAGGCTTTTTGGAGCTTGACCTCTTCCCGCAGAAGCACGCCTTGCAGCAAGCGAAAATGAGGAGGAGCAACCCCAGCACCAGCCATACCACTGCAATTGCGTACCCAGAGATTCCTGTAAACACTACAGACTGCCATRCCAAGTACAATCTACAACCTTCAGAACTCGAAATTCCGCCGCAAAACCGAAGTCTTTCAAACTAGAACTTCTTCCAATTCATTATTCTTGATCGCATAATTAATGTCCAGATACCTCTAGCTGGGTTAACTGTCTCTCTAGTGACGACTCCAAATCAAATTAATGTGGATAGCTGCAATTTTATAGTAGTCCTCACTTGAGGAATGCATGGGTGGAAGGATTGTACTACTAACCCCCCAGTAATGTTTGCTCGTCACGTCGTACCCCTTGCGGTAATGGTTGAAACCATCAAACGGGTCGAGACGGTCGTCCCTCCGTGCCAATGGCCGGAAATTCGGCTCATTGGTAACCAGCAAAGCTCGCCCGTGGGCTGCGTACGTTTGCCAAATCAACCGTTAYTGTGCTGTAAGCTAGACACAGCCTCTTCGAACTCAATCAGAAGTACTTAAGCAGAGAATTCATGAATCGTTTCTCGAAGAGACAACAGTGACGACACAATCAAATCAAAACCTCTTGAAACTTTACTAAATCTCGAGGAATAAGGTGGTCCCAAACCATGCATGAACGTTAAACTTTCGATCGACGCGTTGAACTCCATTCAAACAACTGTTCAATTCGACACTCAATTACAGCAAAATTCGCTTTCAATATTCACGGAAATTTACGTGGGCATAGTCGAATTCCCACTGGGTGTATTTCGTTCGAGAAACAGCTATTTAAGTAGGAAGGAATTTGGAAATAAGCATGGAAGTAATGAACTCACCGATTTTCCATTCGCTAAAGACGGTGTCACCACCTGCGGCAGTAGTACGAATACTAGGAAAGTGCGAGCGAATACTGGGTTGTACCCCTGGAAGCAATTTCCTCATGCGATTGTTGTCATCACTACTGCTCTGCACTGGGTGCGCGCACAACAAGCACACCAATACTAAACCCAGAATGGAACTAAACCCACCCATTCTAGTTTCCGGCACCTTTTGTAACAGGACTCAATACCTGTGAATCAATCAATTAAGCTGTTCAAGTCGCAACCATCGTGATCTCGAGGGCATGCAAAATGGAGGAATTATGGTCTCTCTGAACTCTCAATAGAGTTTCAATCAATAAGTGATTCAATCTTCGCAGTCGCAGTTAATATTAAGCTCAACGCAATCACAGTACTATACACTAGTGTACAAATGAGATACTTTGTCATATGCATGCAGTTCCAGTGGTGTGCAATCAGGAACCGTTATGGCTCATTCGAAACTGACGCGTCCGTCTTCCTCACAAGTTTGAATCTTCAGGGAGCTACTTAGCTTAGCTAGTCTCACAATTCCCACTGACTAGCTTTGCTTCTTCTCAAGGCAGGACTTCCAGAGAGAATCTCTACAGGTCCGAACCTGAAACTCGGACCACAAAACCCACGCCGGAAAAAAAATGAATCCCCCGGCGGCCAGTCGCGGGAAATTGAACTGAACCCACGCATTCCTTATTATACACATTTCGACACCCAGGCGCTGCCACAGCAACGTACCCACCATGATCGATCACCATCCTCACGGACTCAAAAAGCGACTGTTCTGTTGCCTTGACTGGGCCGGGCCATGCTCGCACTGACGTCTCCTTGCAGACCAGGACGCAGCACTTTCGATCATAAACCTTGACTGGAATMTCGTGAACCAGTGTTCGGGAAACTTTTTTGAGTTTTACCGGCTGGTTTCCTTCCATTCCCAAATTGAACCGGGTTTTCAAGCACGGCGTCTGAGTGGTTATTTTCTCTATTTTTTTTACTCAGAATAGAAATTTTATAGAGTTTTCCACACTCAGTTTTTTTTTTTTTTTCCGATGTTTTCAAATTGCAACCGGTTTTAATTTCCCCCAATTCCACCGGCTAACTTTGAACTAACTGCCGGTGTTTTTCCGATCATTGTGACGTGAACGAATTGAACCTGGGGCCCGGCCGCCAGGTAGACGTACGTGCGACGACTAGCTTCGTAGTGGCAACTGT
The DNA here is from genome assembly GCA_006891605.1 of Pleurozium schreberi. NCBI lineage: Eukaryota > Viridiplantae > Streptophyta > Bryopsida > Hypnales > Hylocomiaceae > Pleurozium > Pleurozium schreberi. The sequence goes on along the minus strand of VACF01001565.1, from coordinate 52,186 downwards.
CGTCGTAGCTTCCGATCCGTCGGTTGCACATTACTTCTCTGCTTGCTTGCATCGCAAACTCGTTTGTTCCCAGCATCTCCCTTGGAAGCTTCGATCGGCTAATTAACACTCGCACTTTAATTTTCCGAAGTACTGAATCTGTGATGCATGTTCAAATCGTAATGAAAGTATGAATTGAAACCTGGCTCTCGATCGATCGATCAGCTGAGTGGTGATCGAAGCCGATTGAGACTTGAGACTAAAGTTATCTAGAGACTAGCTAGCTTGCGCGAGAGAGAGATCGAGCTGAGAGAGAACTTCCGTGAGAAAAAGTGCAGGCGGAGGGCTTGACTTCGCTTCTGTTTGTGTCGATTTGGCTTCTGGTGGCTTGGACTTGTTCTTTTCCAGACAAAAAGAGATTCGCATCTGGACCCACGGGATTCCTTGCTGCTGTGGAGCCAAGTGGACGCGATCGCACTGGCTCCTGCTGGTCCTAGCTTGGAGTTTCGACGTAGTGAAATGGAATTCTGCGAGTGTAATTGGCACAGGGGATATATTAAAGTCTACACCAGTGATCCCAGAACTACACTAAATACTAAAATTAGGTTGACCTTACAATTAGGTTGCCTTCATCCAAGAAAGTGACTGTAAAAGCCATCAAAGTCAAAAAATATTTCTACAAATACTTCTATTTGTGCACATGGAAGTTCATGAGTTCCAAATACACCAATTACTAATTTAAAAGTAGGATGTTTTTGTACATTAGCCATAAATATTTATATAGTGTGGCATGTCGAGAAATTAGTGAGGGGAAACCTAATTTCACTATTCAGTGTAGTTTATGAAATTTTAGTGCAGTATGCTACTTACACTAAATAGTGAAATTAGGTTGTCCCTCACTAATTTCTTGACATTCCACACTATATAAATATTTATTGTTACTGTAGAAGAATGCACTACTTTTGAATTAGTTATTGTTGAAGTTGGAACTCATGAACCTCCAATGTGCATAAATGGTGAAGTATTTTTTGGAAATATTCGTTGGCTTTCATGGCTGGTAGAGTAACTTTCTTGGGATAAGGTAACCTAATTGTGAAGGCAACCTAATTTCACTATTTAGTGTAGGTTATGAAATTTAGTGAAATATGCTATCCTTCAAGACAAATAGGTATCAACTCTCGGCTCTAGCTACCTTGAGGTGAACAATATCAAAATAAAATATCAAAATAAAATAGTAAAGAAAGGATTTTGCAAGTTGTGAAAGGATTATTGGGAATTCCATTGTGGAGGACGTTGCAAATTGGAGCTATCAAATTTTATTGTTGGTTGCAAGTGTGGCTAAAATGTCTTCATTAAAGACCTTTTTTTGATGCTTTGGGCATTTAGAGTTATTAATGAAGTCATCTATCGGACCTTGTAGAGTTAACTCCAAAAGGACAAGATCTATTACCAAGGTACTTTGCTAAAAATGATTTGATTTATGGCTCAGTTAGTAGATGCATTCTTCATTTTTAGAAAATCATCCATCAAATCCGCATATTCAAAGGACACCAATTCAACTTATATCCAAGGTAGTCATTCAAAAATGATTGATTGATTGTTTAATTTTTTGGCCAATAAGTTCATTATTTATTGCTATAGGAACATGAAATTCATTCACCAATCACTTTTTGGTTGTAGTTTCTTTACAGAGTTGATTCTCTGAGGACAAGACCTATGACCAAGGTATTTTGCCTCAAATGCTCAGAAACGTGGACCAATAGGTATGCTCTCCATTTCTATATATAATATTCTTGAAAGTCATAGTCCATTTGGCACTGTTGTTTGCCTCTGCAACATTTCATAGTTATAGAGCCTAATGTGAAAATGTAAGAGGTACAACAAATGCATGAAGTACATCCAAGTTTGTCTTCATGTCCAAAAAAAATTGGTGCCTATTCTTGAATGATGTGATTAGCATGGTTACTTGATGCTTCATCATTGAGATGTGCAAAATATTGAATTAGATATGCAAACACATAGGAAGGAAAAAAAACTTGTCAAAATGAAGATCTCATGCAGTGGCTACAATCTTCTCAATCCATAAATTTTATTATTCTACCTAAGATCCTCCATATCTGCATTGCCCTCACTCCCTACCACGAATTCATTCATAGGGGCTAGAGGCGCAGAAAGCAGAAGCACCTAAATGTGACACTTACCTTGGATCTCTAGATCTTGAGGGTGAATCGAGAGAAAAATGATGTGCATGTGTGACCAAGAAATGGTTCAAAGAAATCAACCAAATTGGTTTCATATTTTTCCGAGTTTGTCTGAATGTAGTACGGAGTACAAACTTTTGGAAAGAACAACGTAGATGCACCTATTGTAGACACTAGATTACCAAAGTGGGCACACAAACAACCCAAAAGTGACTCGCTCCTAAGCTTGGATCACGTGCATGTGATTGCCGCCACTTCTTGGAAGAGGTACAACTTCTTGGAACCCCAAACGGGCTCCTTTTGGGGGTCCACTTGCACTTGCATTTAGGGTGCTTTCTAGATGTCATTGAACGGCTGCTGGAATGTAACCATTGGAGTGAATTCTACCTTAAAGCAAGGTGAGTGAATTCTCAATACAGAGGAAGAGGAAGATCGGTTTGTCACCATAAGCCGGAAGACTCGGAAGATGCTGCCGGTTTCTCCTGGGCCAAGAGTTTCTTCGCATTTGCGTATTCRAAAGCAAAGATGCTGTTTCTGTGAAAGCCAAGAGAAGTGCGCACTGTTCACAAGGGGCCTTCCAGTTCCTGATGTCCGCATTGGAATGGTCGGTGATAACAGAGCCGATCAGCTTCACCGACGTGGTGCAATTCCTTCCAATAAAAATCTCTTTCCTTTGCATGTCCGGAAGGAACTTACTGATGCGGGCTTGCTTGTTTTCTGCAAATTTGGGGGATCCGGCTCCAAGTGCATAACATAACATTTATTAGGGCCTCCTGCCATGTACATTGGGCCTGTGGAAGTTCCTTGGGAAGCTACAGTGTCAAACAAGGAATTGTACTGCGATGTGGACCAGGTGGGTGGGGCRAGATCAAGTAAAAATRTCACTTGTAGTGATTCCCTTCAAGTTGACCAGTCTCCACCAATCTTGGTGAAGCTTGCAACYCGACTTCTCTRCTCACTRAGGCCGGCAAGACAATCGGTGGTCACTTCTTGTTGTTAGTACTTTTTCCACCGGTYCAATGTACATGGCAGGAGGCCCTTAGTACCATGCATTGGCACTRCCTTTTTGGCTCTATAGTGATGGTGTGTCCAAAATATTCCACACCCAAGAGGCTMTGCATCCTCCACCTCTCCAATTAGCTATTGATGAACACTTGTTGGGTGTGGAAACTTGCACGCCATCACTGTAGAGCCAAGGCAATGCCAAAGCTTGCTTACAAAATGTCAGTATGTGATCGATCATTCATTCTCTCCTTGTCTTTTGATTGTTCTACGTAGGGTGGTCTTTCTAATGGAAAGAGATGCTTTGTTGGGTCTTTCTAGAGACTATGGCATCGCATCTTGTTTCTAAATTCTAGTTTGTAAAACCTATTTACAATTGCATTCACACTATTCAAATACAACATAGTTCGGTTTTGGTTGGAGTGGGGATGCGGGGTCTGAATGATCAATAAATTACTATTGTTGTTTACCTAATAGAGAGCCTCGTGGTTAYATCRTTCTTGTTTGATTTTGTTCCTTGTCCCTACTATAGGACCTAGAAAATGTAATCAACATCTGCCTTCCYAAGGTTCCTTYCCAACTTCAAATCCATTTTGCATCGAGCGATTTTATTTGTGAATGTGGGTCATTTTTAGGCACCCAAGAAAATGTATCTGAACCATCTTCCTCTTTGGGCCTTCCCAACTTCAAATCCAACTGCCTTGAATGATCATGTTCTTGTAGGCACCAAGGGAAGTTGGCTGTAGGTATCAACTTTTGCTTATTTTTTGTGTATTTATATAATGATTTCAAAATTTGAAATTTGTTGGAAACCAATCCCGTATTATCCATTTTAACCTCCTCCACTATTCAAAATTTTGAGATTTTTTGTTTATGTTTTGAAAGCCAACAATTTTCATTGGAGGATATAATCCCTAAAGTCCCATTGTTCCTTGTGACTTTGTGAGGATAAAATGGACATTGGGCAAGCTCCTATAGTCTCAATGTGTATCATGATTTTCTAAATTTTCCTATTTTCTAAATGGGAAGATAGAAAAATACATTAGCTTACTAAGAATATGATTCTTAATTCACAAATTCTTAATCAATGCATGGGAGCAAAGTTAACTGTTATGGCATAAATAGCCCAAATTGTAGTTTGGTAGGCAAAGAAAAAAACACAAAAACTCAAAATTAAAAATTTAATTTTTTTTAATAAATTTTTTTTAAATCTATATGGGAAGCTTTGTTTGGCTTTCCATTTGGATTAGTAATGTGAAAGCAATGGACAATTTTGATTTTCAAGCAATCAGTATAGCATCTTATCAAAAATAATTTGTTGGATTCATTTTTTATTTCAATTTTATTTTTATTTTATTTTTTAAAGTTTCACAAGGTTAAGATATCTTTCWTTCTTTCTAGAAAAATCTCTCTATTAAGATTAGCCTATTTCAATTCCATCTTAGAGCTATTAATAGTTTAGTTTTTCCGGTTTTCCTGGCCTTTCTTCATGGGAAATTGAAAAAAATGTCTTCAATGTTGAGAGTAGGGTCCTACACAACTACAACTACAAAAAAGGAACTAAAGGGGGGACAAGTTTTCAGTTACTCTCTGTTGAAAGCTGATGAATCGGTAATTCTACAATAGCAACGTCCTGGGCACAGCGCACTTGTGCTTAAATACTTTAGAAATATGCACAGAACCGAATTCAATTAATAAATTTGAATGTCAAAAAAAAATTACTTAAGAAGAGATAATTTCTCGATTGTATACTTCATAATTGTTGACCTAGTGAACTCTCTCAGTGCGATCTACTAACAAGCTTGTAAGATTCAAGCTGGCTAGGAATTAAACTCCTCTTATTGTACAACTAATCTAAAGGTCTTGTAGGAAGGCAACCAAACCAAGTCATCAAACCATACTTTCAAGCTCCACCCTCCCATTTTCATGGACTACAAACTGATGCCCAATTGGTGGCCCGAACGGAGGAGGCATCTCATAGGCGGACTTGGGACAGGTTGCTCGAACTTGTGCATAACTGCAACTTAACCACGGGTGAATGGCAACAGCTGCCAAGGACAGCCTTTTTCCTACATCTGCACACTCAGCGGCAATCGGTATCTCTGTTAAAATCAACAGAAACAAGTGCAAGCAGCTCTGAACGGTGTCCACTCAAATCATATCTAATCTATATGTACTARAACAATTACTAGGTCTCGAGATTCCTGTGTCAAATTAACAGTGGACACGCTTCTTGTATGTAAGGATGCTATTAAAAATTCGTAAGATGGACTCTCACCTTTACAGAGAAGGCCTCGTAGTAAATCAGCGAGATCCGGGTTCGTGCCTTCTGGGATGAACAAGGGTTGATTCACAATCTGCAGATAGAAATCGGTGGCTCATGTAATCAGTGCCAGGAATTCAGATCTAAAGAAACCATTGCATTGATCAATTGCATCGCATCGCATCGCATCGCATCGCATTGAGGAATAATTTCATCAATACACGTTTCCTTAGAATTTGTGAAGAGCTCAAACCTTGTCGAAAACAGAAGGAAAAGTGTCGCCCACAAATGGGTATCGCCCGAACACCATGCAGTAAAGTGTGCAACCCAAAGCCCAGATGTCTGCTGGGCACCCTCGATAATACGCCCCTGTCAGACCAATCAATGATCGAAAACGTCATAACCTCAATAGGTTCCATTTCAGTAGATTGAGGTGACGATCAAGCACTGTGCAATTAAGGTTTAGGGTTTAGGGTTTAGGGTTTAGGGTTTAGGGTTTCATACATAATATTGCATCGTTCAATCCATCTTTAGGGTTACGGTGTCCTGCTTTTAGGACCCTTTACGATTGAGCATGATAGAACGAGATTGAGTGCGCCCTATCCATGGAAACAATAAATTATCCCTTGCCATTCCATGGCTAAGCACGTTCTTTCTCTTGCCAAAGCTCTACTTTCAAGGTATCGAGTCCAGAGTCTCGGAGCAAGAGGTTTTCTTTAAGGCTTAGAGTTTCAGTGACCCAAGACAAACCTGAGCAACATTCTGGAGCTGTGTAGACAGGAGTTCCAGGAGATCGCTGCAATTCGTCATTCCCTCCCTGCTCACCAGCTTTTCAGAGTAAGTCTTTTKAAGTATGAAAATCAAATTACTGAAGAAAATAATTTAAGAAAGCTTTGTTGAGTCAAAGGCAAGCAAGTGCCGGACGGCAATTTGTTTGCAGACCGACAATGGACGTACAGCGAAATGGTGAGCCACCGTACCTCAAACATCCGGCTTACTCCAAAGTCACAGATCTTGATGGACCCGTCTCCGCTTATGAGAAGATTTTCAGGTTTGATGTCCCCGTGGATCACATTCTGGGAGACCCATTGCACACTGTGTGAGCCGCTAAGCCATCATACATGGAGGGCACAAAAAGGGATGACAAAATTGTTGATGAAATTCAACAAATGGGAGTTCGTAGTGTTACAAATTTTACTCACATGGCTGTGAAGATACGAAAGCCCGGAAACCACGTCTTGGAAATATTTCCTGGCAAGTGCTTCCCCGATGCCCCCTGGAGGCCCGCAACCCTCAAAGATCCAGTTGCCTTCCGCATACTCCAGCACTTCATGCATACCCCCAAAATTCAATGCAAAAGTCAGACTGCTGTAACTTCCCACAAAACAAATGGCACTCATATTCATTACTTCCGCATAATTTCGCAAAAATCGGCAAATGAACGAAAGGGGGCTGCGAACCAAAGCTATTGGAGACTGATGCGGTTTTAGGGTTTTAAGACGCTCATTCAAAACCGCAGATCTAAACGAATTCATAGCTCTTAAGATTCTCATCCCACAATCAGTTGAAATGCATCAAAACGAACTCTAATCTGAAAAAATAAGACACTTTTGTTTTCTGCAGGGATCCTGTTTTCAAGGATGTAAAGTGGACCTCCATCTGCCTCATTCATTCGGTAAACAATGTGTTCCCAAATGTCCGCAGTTTGAGACAATTATATTCCATTGAATTCGTGCATAGGAGTTCTAAAGTCAAAATGTCCAAGAATGGAAATTCTGTTGAAATCATGCACAGGGAGAAATCCAAAATGTCCAAGCATGGAAATTTGGAAAGCGAATGTGCAGGGATTGACTGGATGAGAGAATAGGCGGGTACTTAACCCTTGCAGGACGAGGCAGACGTTTTTTTTTCCTTTGGATGACAAAAAAAACTCATCTGGTGAGTGAATACAGACCAACTTTCATCCATTCTTTTTGAGAAAGTGACCACACATGTGTCAATCGTCATGGGAAGTAAATTCAATGTCTTTTATTGCTTCCGTCTTTTTAGACAGCCCTAATTCTATGAAGATAGTAAAGATTTTCACATGAAAGTGTTTTGTGCCATGCCACCCTTCTCGCTTTTTTTGAATGGGTAGCATCAAGTATTGGTTTGTACAATTTTTCCAAAGCTAAACATGTGCGTGAACAATGTTTTTTCCCCTTGGTCAAGCACTACACATTGCACCCCGCCTTTCCCACGGTGATAGGTCCGTTCTTTACGGGTTAAGTTACTCCAGGGAGGAATGAGTGGCCACTTTTAAATTGGGTGAGGCAGGACACGGCATTTGTCCACTTGATTTCTATACTGGAGTTCTCCTCAGTGTCATGACTGGTTTCACGTACTCTGCATCATAACTTTGTCCAGACACTCAGACTGTAAGAAATTAAGAATCATTGATATCAAGATTTTATCTCAAGAATCATTCATCAATAGACATGGAGACGATGGTCGTGCAAGCATTTGCACATGTGCTTAAAATGTGCAATGCCATTGGCACTTTGGCAGAATTGAAAGGACGTGATTGTAAAAAACACATGTTGATTTGGTTGCGTTTTCAATTGTACTCATGATTCTTTCAGGAGTGCTTTAACTCCTGAAGTTTTGAGGCCATTTTTCAGTCAAAAATGACTCAAAACTGCCATTTCTACTATGTTTGCCCAAGAAAGAAAAAAAACATTTTTTCATGAAGGTGCTCTAATTGCCCAAAACATAAGATTATCTGTAACTTTCACATAACAAATCCAAATAGAATGAATAGAAACTCCCTATGTGTACAAAATTACAATCTACAAGAAAGTGATTCTTTTAATTTTTTAAATTATTTTTTGTGTGAGGTGGTTTTCGCCTGCTGCACTTAAAAAAAGACCTTTTTGTGCCATAACTTTTGCTCTCAGTTACCGATTGAAATAAAAATTAGATTCCCACAAACCTAATGTGTTTTTCTATCTTCACAAAAAAATTCAAAAAATCATGATAAATATTGAGAGCATAGAGGCTTGCCCAAAATCCATTTTGTCCCCAAGGGACAATGGGACTTTAGGGATTAAAATTAGAAAAATATATTTTTTTAAATTTAAAAACATGATTGATGTGTACCTTTAAGACAAAGGTAACCACCAAAGGAAATGCATAGAAAAATTCTCTRAGTAGGAGAACTAGAAAAGTGCCAAATCTTTAACAAAGTATAGGTACTTTGATCTTGTAATTAGTTAAAAATAAAAATAAATAAAAATAATAAATAAATAAATAAATAGTCTATTTGTAACAATTCTATGGAGACGGTCATTCACCAAAAGTCAGAACCACCAAAATATTGTTTTATATGTTTCAAAATGCAAGCAAAAAGAAGCTCACTTTGTAGACTTCCACACCACATAAAATTAATTATTTTAAAAATTTCTTTTTACATTAGCTATAAGTCTTTTAGAAGACCATCTTCTCCAAATTTCAACTCAAAATTTGTTTTTATGGGGTACTAATTAGTACTAAATACTCCAAATTGGCAAAGGTGAGTGATTGAGTCAGGCTCTATTATTAGATAGTAAGGCAGGGTATGCTCTAAAAGCTACCATTGAAGGGTTGGTCCGCTTTTTCAGTAGGTTTCCGTGGACATAAATATTTTTAGCTCATTTTTCAGAGAAAGAAAAAAGGATGTGGAACTTATCACGAGTGGTTTCATATTTTTCCAATCATTTTTAATTACATACGAACTTTCAAAGATTTGGGGGCATAGACACCTATTTGTGACCATGGGTTTACCAAAATCTATCCACTTGCAACTTATAAAGAGATGGGAGGAAATGAAAGACAATGGTTGGCTATTGCAATAAAAAAAAGAATTTTTTCTTCATTCACTCAATGGTGAATACGGTCCATTTAAGGATCACCTTGTATCCATTCTACAGCTATTTATAGGGGCAATTTCAAGGAGATGGTCGCTTTTAGAACATACTCCTTTAAAGTAGACTCTCGATGGTATGATCATCCAGATAGACTGTAAGAATCATTGATATCAAGATTTTATGTCAAGAATCATCAATGGACGTGGAGACGAAGCATTTTCACATGAGCTTTGTGTGCAATACCATTGGCAAAATTGAAAGGAGGTGTTGGACTGTTGGGGAAGCATGATTGGTATCATAACGTAGTTGTAGTTGTAGGGCAGGTCGGTGTAAAATAAGTCTAAAAATAGATGGGGAAATTATTTTTTCAAGAAACAAAAGAAATTGTATGCTGAAAAAAAGAATATTGGACCAAAGATCTGTTTTTAGCATCTATCGAACCTTATTTTCCAAATTTTTTTTTTAATATTTGGTAGAGAAGTGCTGCCCTTGGCCTACACTTACGGTGCTACGTCTTGGTTAACCCCTCAATGCCCAAGGTCCAACCATGCTTGAAAGCATTCTCCCTTTGCAACTATTAAAAGTCTAAATTTCAGTCAATTATGAAGATCTCAACCGTACAATATTATAGTGTGCATGTTGTAGATGTTGTGTAAACAATTTGAGGTCATTTGACCATATAGATTGAAAGACTATAATGTTTTAGTGTTAGAAAAAGGTGCTGAAATCTTCTCAGAAACCAAAGTTCACTGAAATGCAAAAATTTCTAGATTTTGAACTTTGAATTGCTCCCAAACATTCAAAAGAACTTGGATTGGCATGAAACTTTTAGATTGGCATGAAACAATAACTAGAACTTTATGGGAACAAAACCCAACAAATTCTATTGAAAGCAAACATTTGATGAAAAAGATACAATCCCCCAAAGTTGAAGCCTTCACAATGCAGTGTGCTGAACCTAAATTGAACTTGAGAACTTTGAATGACTTTCATAAACTCAATACATCTTGAATCGATCTGAAAATTTTACTATAGAAACTAGACTCGTATGCGCAACTTTTCCAACAATTTTTATTGAAATCAGACATTGAATGCAAATGTTAGAACGCTTCAAAGTGAACTACCAGTTTGTGTGAGGCCAATTTTGGGCCCTTTGGACGTTGAGGGGTTAACATTCAGGAGAACCTCTCTAAGTCAGTCCTCTATAAGCCAATGAAGGAGGCACCCCATTTCCGACCAACATCCCATTTGCGTTCAATAGGGCGCTCCATTTCCGATCAGCTCAAGTGTAGGTGACAACTCATATTTGGGTGGCCCCACAAGAGCAACAAGAATGTCCAAGAGGTGTACATTGAAAGCATACAATGATCACAATGTGTACATTGAAAGCCTTGCATTGATTTTGGGACCATCCTATGGTTGGAAATATGTTGGCCTACTAATCGGGAATGGGTCAAACAGAATCTTCACGAAAAAAATTCATGGTAATTTTGATTTTGAGGAAAAAAAAATTTAAAATTATGAAATCCACCTGAATCTATTTCTTTACACTGCAAAAAAATTTCCTGAACTTTCCGCATGCCACAGTTAGGCTGAATTGCTTAAGTGGTTAGAAATGGGTGATTAAACCTCTTTAAGCCAATGTTGTGAGAGCATTGCCACCAGTCGTGTTAAACGGTCTCGGCAACGGCACTTGAGCTTTTGCCGTGTATTTTTAGGGGAAACGGCTCCACACCAACACCCAATCACTTTATAAATTGTAGCGTATGTCCCGTCACATCTACAATTTCACGGCAAGGGAGGGCCTTTGTAGAGGGCAAAATTATATCTCACGTTATCTTTCATTCTTAGTCAACAGACACTGTTCCCACCATGGATGTCGACGTGGAAGCCGTGGGAGGTGGAGGGGGGCGTGCGAAGAAAGGAAAGAACTTTTGTGAGGCGGAGGAGAAGCAACTTTGTTTTTCTTTTTTGCATGTCTCATGTGGTGGACTTGTAGCCTCAGTTTGTCAGCCTTCCTGGCTTCCCCCCATCATGAGGAAGATATGCCAGAAGCATCTAAAAATCCGGAAAAAGTGAAGGAACTCGAGGGGGGAATGGCACCTTCTGGAAGCCCTTCTGCCTTCCAAGATTGGTCTTTTAGGGTCACAGAAATGGGGTCTGGACATGTGTTGAAAAACTGAAGGAGGTAGGTTTTTATTTTAATTTTTAATTCTTTTCTTGTCGGGAAAGGAGACAATTGTTTCTTCAATACTCACTACACTAATAATGGTATTTAGTGTTGGCAACGCTAATTACCAAGCACAACACTAAATGTAAACAACCTTCTTGACCCTTAAAGGACCAAAGAATCTTTTCTGTGAAAAAACACTCAAAACTGCCATTTCTATAGCAAAGAGTAAAAAAAATTATAATTTGTTTTTTTTTGTACATTTAACTGTAGGATCTTACACCTATTTAGTATGAGGATGTGTGGAAAAAATTTCAGAATTCTTGGACCTACAAATTGCAAGATATCTGCGTTTAAAGTGAAAAAGAAAAAGATTTGCAACACATTGCTAGACTAGATTATTTGACTTTGTAACTTCTTAACTTTTATTTTTTGCACTACACAAATTTCAGTGTTAAATCTTCATGGTGGGAATTTGTGTTGAGAATTTAGGGGAAGAAAAATTCAAATTTTATTGTTTAAAGAATTGTTAAGTAGAAGTAGGTACAAGATCAAAGGAAAATCTAATTTATTAATATCTCTAAGGTGGAATTAAAATGCACTAATCCCAATGGTGAGATTTTTCTAGCATTCAAACTAAACCAAGTGGAGATTTTTTTCCTTAAAATTGTAAAAATTGCATTTTAAAATGAATCCTACAAGTTATTTTTTCAAGAAGATTCTCTGATTGCCGGAAAATAAGATTGTCCATAACTTTCTCATAACAAATCCAAATGGAATGAATCAATGCTTTCCATGTAGACAAAAATATAAAATATGAGAAAAAAAATTCAAAAAAATAAGAATTCTAGTTTTTGAAACTTTATTTTGTTGCCCCTTCTCCCCCCTCTCCTTTATGTTGAGTTGTTTTGGGCATAACTTTTGTTTCCGGGCACCAATTGAAAATTATATTCTCATGAAGTTAATTAGCTTTTTTATCTTTAAAAAAAATTTCAAAAAATCAAAACAAAAATTGTGACCGTTGGTACATGCGCAAAATCTACCTTGTCCCCCGAAGAGACAAATGATCCTTTAGGGATTAATGTTACCAACACCAAATGTCAACATAGACACTATTTGTCAACTATGGGATGTACTTTTTTTACAGGATCACATTTTGTGCTACATATTATTTCATCAAATTGCAATGAAAAAAATACAAACCTATATATGGATTAAAGGGTGGTGAACACAACTCTAAATGCAAACCACTTCAAATTTAGAGTGGGTGTGGTAAAAGTTCAAGTAACGCTAGTAGTAACATAACACTTAATACCATCATTAGTGTAGTGAGCCCTGTGTTGTCAGTACAATCAAAATAAAAAGTACTCCATATAAGTTTCTAATTTTCTAATTCACAATAATTTTGAAATTCAATAACTTTCACACCATAGGTCCAAACACCATGAAACCAAGCTTGTGCACCCCTCCTTGCAATGAGCTTTTGGATGGTATCAAGAACGTGACCAAGGGACACATGGTTCTAGAGGTCTTACCATAACAAAGAAAAGAAAAGAAAACAACCTATCTTAAGATATAGATGTGATACTTGGGTGATACTTGGTGATATACACATGAAAACTAGATGATAACTAGGTGAAACATTTCTACAAGTCTTAACCCCTAAAGGTCTTTGACTATGCTTTCACCAAAAATGCTCCAAAACTGCCATTTCTAGTGCAAGTACCAAATTTTACAAAAGAAACATTTTTGGACAAATGTAACCCTACAATCTTGTATCAAAATACTTTGGGAAGATGTGGAAAAAATTTCAGATTTTTTCACCATGTGGATTGCAAGATATCTGCGTCAAACCACCTCGTACTCAATGCATAGGAAGCGCTAGCATGTAAGTATAGAATCTATGAGCCCATGAGCCTAGCAATATGTAATATAGACATCCACTATGATTATAGGTGTCTACATTAAAGGTACCTATATTGTAAACTCTTTTTCTATGTTATAGTATACCTAGGCTATATGTACATATTTTATGAACACCTTCAAACAATTGTAAGCACATACCTACAACTAGGCTCAAAGCTTGTAGCACATGTCCATTCTTTTTTTTTTTTTTTTGAAAAAGTGCTAGGATGGCGATGACTTGAAATTTCGTGAAGCATTTGATTCCTTCATGGATCCATCTTTCGGAGCAAAAATCACTTTTCAATCAAATTCATACACTTTTTCATCCAAATTAATCAATTTCATCCATATTTTTAATAAAAGTAAAAGTATTTTGGCAAAAAAGGATTAATTTTATCTGGAAAAAAGTAGACAATCATTTTGAAATGGTGTCAAAAGAAAAGGGTTGCTCAGTCTAAAGTTGCCCTTACACACTAGCATTGTTGCCTCTTGTACAATGTTTTCTATTGTGAATTGTTTTGTTAGTGATATTTTTGGTTGCTTTTTATACTTGTACTTGAGATAATTTCTGTTTTTGTTAACATAGATGGACAATTGGCATGAAGATTTGATTTACACTGACAATTTAGGAAAATGAATTAGCTTGTCTTACACTTGTTGATTCTCCATGTACAATGAAGTGGATAAAGTGTATAAGACGGGGGGATAGAACTACCTTTGATCATCAAATATCCTTGCTACGCTCAAGAGGATACATGCAAATCTTGGGCAAATAGTTACAATTATCTAAGGATGTTTAGATCAATTTAATAAATTACAACAAAATGTAGTACTTCCTCCATCTTGAAACGATTGTCCACAATTTTGTTGGTATTTTCTTGAATCAATTCCATTGATCATATTAGGAGAAACATAATTGAAAAAGATCCCAAATTTTATATCAATAGAATCAATGTAGAACATTGCATGCAACCACCGAGAAGTATTTTTTTTGACATATTCAAAACAACCTTTAAAAACATGATATTCAAAATGAATAATCATCTAAGGATGGAGGGAATAACTCTTGATCATTGATTCATGAACAACCTTATTTGACTTGTTCCATGAAGGTAAATTAAAAGTCAACCGGAGAAGTATTGTTGCTATCTAGCCTATGTATATCTCACATTGCTTTACAATCAACATGATGTATGTAATTTGTGTAAGAAAGGCAAGTGCTTTAATTATACAAATGGGGCAATGATGGTACAACACTCCATTTTGTCCTCTATAGCTTAGGATATATAAAAATCAAATACTCATAGTCATGTCCAATTCATGAATTAATTATTATCTTCAAAATTGAACTTCAAACGTCAAATAAACATAGTACAATATTTTTTTTCAAGAGTTGTTCAACTAATAATATACATAACATCTAATCATTTAACCTTTAGCAATAAAAAATACTTTTTGTAGTATAGTGCCTTCAATAAAACAGTATGGACWCAGTTTTCAAAGGCATTATATAAATTTTCTTTCAAACTCCTCTGTATATAATGTTTTACTTGCTTCAATAGAATTAATTAGTTTACTTTAGTACAAGAGTAAGTCCAACAGAGAGAATAATCCAAGAAATTGAACCAAAATTGTTTATATAGAGGCTATCATCTTGAGAGATTAAAGTCAAATGATGTCGACAAATATCCAATTGAAGATTGGGACCTATATTCCAATCCCATCTAATGTAATTAATCTAAGAACTTATGTCCAATTCATTTTAACCTCTATTGTTGAACTAGTGTGTCGTGTGCTGTTGTCACAGTCAAAATGAAAGTAAAAATAATTTTTAAATTTTTGGAATTATAAAAAAATTGAAATTCATTAATTGTCACCTTGTAGATCGGAACACAATGAAACCAAGCCCATGCACCCCTCTTTGCCAAGAGATTTCTGACAGTACCAAGCACGCCACCAAAGGGAGCATGATTCGGGAAATCTCAACGTAACAACCAACCAAACCAAACCAAACAAACCAAACAAACAATCTGATTTAAAGGATGGACTAGTGTACCTTGTGCCATTGCCACAGTCAAAATCAAAGTAAAAATAATTTTCCAATTTTTTGATTCATTAAAACTTTGAAATTCAATAACTTTCACCCTACAGGTGAGAACGCCATGAAACAAAGCTCGTGCACCCCTCCTTGTTGAGGGCTTCCTGACAGTACCAAGCATGCCACCGGGGGATGCATAGTCCGAGAGGTTTCAACGTAACAAACAAACAAAACAAAACAAAATGAATGGTCMAAAAGGCCACCACTTATCTTTGTGCATATTCATTGTACAGTCGGCATTAGATGTTTTTTCAGCCCCGCAAGAGACTGTTTCGGGGCTGTTCCCTGTGCAGGGAACCAACGACTGCTGGTCTGAAATTTTGAATTTCAATTTTTTTTTCTTTTTTTCTAGAAATCGTAGAAAGTATAAATAAACCAAAAATTGATTTAAAAATTATTGTTTTTTTCAAAAAAATATCTTTTAAATATTTAATATTTAATAAAAATAAATAAATAGTATTATTTGATGTGGCAGTCTCTGTGCCATGTCAGACTGCCTATGTGGCAGAGTTCCCAGAGTTCCCAATGTGTTCCCACATTCCGGGAACTCGTAGTCTCTTAAATGGTCCACAAAACATCTAATGGTACCGAAACCTTATGAATTTTTGCCTTTGCAGTGAATACAATTTTAGGTTGTCAATTTTGACACCCTCTCGAGGGCTGAAATTTGGTTTTCTTCAATGAAATATTTTGAATAAGATCATCTACATGTTAAAAACATTTATACCAAATTTCAGGGCCAAAAAAATTACTCAGAAAAAGATATTCAAAGTCTACCAACATGTGTAGCTATGAGAAAAATTTCACTGCTCCCAACTTTGACACCCTTCCAAGGGCTGAAATTTTTTTTATTTTGATATGAAATTTTTTACATGGGATTGAATCTATGATGATAACAAGTATGCCAAATTTCAAGTTCAAAAGATGTTTTCAACTAAAGTGATTGGAAATCTACCAATTGGTGTCACTGTAAAAGACAATTTCACTACTTCCAACTTTGACACCCTCTCAAGGGTAGAAAAATTGTTTTTTACCATGAAAGTTTTTTGACAAGATTGCATCTACATTGATAACATATGTGCCAAATTTCAAGTTCAAAAGATTTGCCCAACAAAAGTTATTGTAAATCTACCAACAAGTGTAGTTATGAGAATGATTTCTTCAGCCCTTGGTGTAGAAATTTTCATTGGCTTTGATGGCTTGTAGAGGGCTAGTTTAACCTGCTCACAAATTGATAATAAGGCTCGCGAAAAGTTGCCCTCCAATTCTACATCACGAGCCTCATTTGAGAACTCGTCGGATCTCCTCTATATACGAGGTCCCAAAAAAAAGTAGAAAAAGGGATACGGAGCACCTCGTGGGGATGCTCTAAGATTGCTTATCACTCTCTCTTTGCAATTCCAACACCCCCGCTCGGCCACTCCAAGTAATTACAAGGGTGCAAGTTAAATAAAAAGCTCCCTATTTTGGGCCCAATTAATTTACATTGCACATCCCTCTTGACTAATTTGGCGCCTGTGATTCCAAATATGAAATCAGAACTTGCAAATTCTATCATGCATGGAAAATAAAAAAAAATTCAGGATTTTACCGAGTGTCTGAGCGAGGGGGTCAGTTCACCCCGGCTGTTGTAGAGGCAACCTAATTTCACTATTTTGTGTACCTTACAGTGCCCTCTCYTGCAAGACCCTGCAGAATCAGTGGTAAAAAAGCCTGGACGGCAAAATTCCAAACCTTTTAAGTTTAGAAAGGCTATTCGTACAACAGTGGCGCCCAGGTAGACAGAATTCAAAGGAATTCATCACATGTAATGTATGGAATAGGAATTTGTGCCCCAGCTGAAAAGCTTAAAACAGATGACCAGACCCCAGAATCCTGCCTGATTTCAAGGAAACTCGGGTCCCACAGAATACGAATACAGGACGTCTTCAGTTCTTGTCGATCTACATAGATCTCATAAAATATCATGACTGATAAGTTTAAATGAGGATTTGGTGAATCCTGAACACACAACTTTCATACACACTCTAAAATGTAAGTTTTGAGTTTATAATATTTGCATTCAAAAAGTCAATACCAGCATCTTTGCACAAACAAGTCCTACAAAAACACTTCAGCTATGGGGAACTGGCAATACATTGATCTTCATTTAGATTGATATACTATTCAATCCAACTGGTGATAATCTACAGTATAGTACAACACAGTCGTTAAATTGGCAAGAAGGGATCAGTGACCATCTGCTAGGTCTAATTTTCCTGCCGGAGAAAATTGCAGTCTGTTTCAAAGGCTGATCCAGAGTTACCACGACCTGTCAGCACGATCATGAATCAGTAGAGAGGATTGACCAGTCGCTGCATAGCAACGTGATTTTCTTGCAGTGAAAGATTGGCTTGAAACCGTCGGGTGGTGCACATAGAACCGTCTCAGAAGAGCCCAATCGTCTCCTCAATTCACAAGCAAATAGAGAATAACGAAAGCTTCTGCAACAAGGCACTATGTCTTGCAAATCGAGCAACATGACTTGCCCTCTTAGGTCAAACATTGCTTTGCTTGTATAATTTCGTGTCTAAGACTTGTTTCCCACACATGGCACATACACCTGCACTCAACCAGATTCAGGCACCTTAGAAGACATAATTAAATAAAGCGCAATTAGTGTCCAGACTCCAGACTAGATTAATTTAGAAAGCCACTTGCAAGTATGATGGCGCAAGGTGGAAAAGCTCATACCTTTCTTGTAGGAACACGATTGGCAGTATTTTGCTTCTTGATGCAGCTGCTGCTTGCAGATTATGCATTTAGTTTTTCCATAAGGAGAAAACCTTCACACCACACACAATATCAAAACACCACCAAACGCAATCCGGCTTGCAGAGATTCAAAATAGATGTACACAAATTGAGTTAGACTCACCCTCCTTCCACTTGTCCCACCCCCCTTTGCCCTACTTAAGGTATAAGGGAGACAATCTCGGCTTTCATACCAAGGTAAGTGCATCCAGAATCGCCACTTGAAATGAATGCGTGCTAGTTACAAGGAATAAAAAGAAACCTTTATTCACTGAGAAAGTTTGATAAAAGGTAGTGCGAAGATACATTCAAAAGCACACCTGTTCTTCTTGGAGAGCAGCTTGTTCTCGTTTATCTTCCGTCCACCCCCTTCAGTAGTATTACTAGCACCCTCCTTCCACTTGTCAGGCACTATCACTTTCGTCAGCTTCTTCTCACCTGCTCGACATCAAATGCACCTCAGTTAGAAAGAAAAAACAGGATTAAAGTACCGTTAYTAAAAATCACAACAAAGACGACACAACACGAACAACAAATTACAATCCAGGCAGGGGSTTGGGGAATATAAATATTTAAAATCCTTCTGAAAACATGGGAGCTAGAGATCCTCAGTCAGATACTACAACACATATGCCTTGCCAACTACTGCTAGAGTGGGATTGAAAATACGGAGCATTGGTAACGTATATCCTTCATATTAACTAAGTGACGCAAGACCAAATCCGCAGATATGAGTCGCTGATCTATCCCTTCTGTGAAATGCAACTTCGTAAAATGCTCGCAAAATAAAAATAACCCACACCTGATAACTGTCATTAAGAACTTAAACGACTATTTCTTATTTAATGTTTATACTCCTATTGCACCATCACAAAATAAGTTTTCTAATGTACATCAGTTTCCTTGGTGCCGAACAAGCAGGGCGAACCACGCCATGAGTAGCAGTAAAAAMGAATTCCTCGTCAAGAATTGCACCATTCCCGAATGATCACCGAAATTCATCCGCTGTATAGGTAGCCGCAATTGATAGAAAGGATGAGCTCAGGATTACAAAATAGGGCAAAATCACGACAGGGAGAGACCATAGTACCTAACCCTCTCCAATACAGAGCACTAAAGCTCATATAACTTCGACAAATTCGGGATCAGGAATCAACCGCAAGGGTTTTACTTCACAAACCCTTCTCTAATCACGAACGGAGCCACCGCTAAAAGTCATTTCCATGCTGCTCGACACCGACTATATCACTCTCCGTGTGAGAACCCAAGTTTAAAATACTTGAAATCCTATCAAACAACACCAAAAKCAAACTCCTGTCCCACTCGCACCAATTCATTTCCTCGCAACTCAATCTTCGACCAGAAATTCACAGAAACCCTAAAACCCCAATACGAGAGCCAATAACCACAGAAACTCACATTTATCGCACACCATGGTCACCAGCGTCCGCTATCCGCAACCAAATTCTTTCTCAAGCTCCTCTCGCTGCTGCCGCAATTCCGTAACGATCGAGGATGATGCAATCTCAAAATCCAAAATGCTGAACAACAGARAAGTTGAAGTTGCAGCTGAAGAAGACAGACTCGGCGTTTGATACCATGTTTTATACCCTGGTACGGCTATGACCTGGTTCGAACTTAAAACCAGATTAAGATGGGTATGTCCGGTTCTCATGGGTTGACTTCATCAGAAGACTCGAAGTGTGTGGTCTTATTGATACCCTGGGAAAACGACCGTGCCCCGGAAACTAATGTTACCTAGGCAAGGTGTATGGGGACCGGTTCTCAGTTTTCGAAACCCTAATCAAAGCAAAACTAAGCTCTGTTCGCGTGAAACTGACTGAGTTCGTGTGCTTGTTCTTGCAATGCACGGAATGCCTGAGTATGGCGAACCATGTGCAAGTGCCGCAGTTTCTTTTAGGCGCTGATGTTGCAGGTGATTTTTCCTTCCATTTTCTCTTCACATTACATTTCAAGGGCTAGTTTTGGCAAATTTTTAGTACCCTGGTAGCGACGGTGCTGGAATTTTTCTGAATTGTTTTCGATGTAGGAATTTGCAGCAGATTTAAGGGTTGTCTGAAATTAATTGAAGCCAGTATCACTGCATTCGTGCAGTGGCACAGGAATTTGCCAAAATCGCAGTGGATCGTATTGTGAAGAGCGAGGCCGGGACACGAGGGTTTGCAAAGGCAGCGAGGGTGCTGCAGGTCTCTATAGAAGACGTGGAACACGCAGTGGCAGCTTTGACAGCATTGTTTGCCCGTGCGGTTCGATTACATCTACAACATGCGGAGTTGCTTTCGCTTTTCAATGATGCGGGTAACACTCCTAATTGTCAATTTATTCAAACGATCGCCGCTCTCGGTTGGACTTAACACAATGTCTTTGCTTATAATTTAATTCGTGGTTTACAGGTTTTGAGGAGTCAACCGGGGAGGTGCTAGCAGATACGTTTGCACAAAGACACCAAGAGCTCTTTGGTGTTGTTGCATTGAGTGGCACTTCGTATGGTCGTCTTGATTGGCGTCTTGATATTCAGGTATTCATCATCTTGAACCTGTTGAGTACTGATCGAGCATTGAACGCTACTTTTCGTAGTCCCATTTCTATTTTGTTCGGCTGATAATGCGGATCTTCATCTGCAAGGGAACTTCAGAGCATCCGACTCGGTGGAAGAAACCTTTTAGTATGTAGAATGTCCTCTTCTTGTCCCTTTTAGTGTAAATATCCAGATGGAAAGCCCGAATTGCTCTACTCTATAGGGTTTTTTGTTTATGAAATGTCCTCAACCTGCACCCTGAAGGTGGGATTGGGGGTCTCTGTATACAGGAGGTCTTGAAAGCATTGGGCCTGGAGGAAGAAACCTATGCCATGTTGGCTTTCTTCCTCTGTCCTCTAGAGTAGAAACTATCCTTGTTGGTGACGTAAACCTATTTTCTCTTAGCTACCACAGCTTGCTCAAGAATTTCATCTGTTTTTGGAAACACAGGTTGCTAGTCGAAGTGTGCGACAACAAGCCATCCCACGCTATTTACTGGCATTGCAAACCTCTGATGGTGTGAAGCACATAGAAGCCGATTACAGCGTGCTCAAGGATGTTTGTCTTCAATTGGAGTCTGCTCTAGCCGAGTCTCGCAGTACTCGCAGTCGACGGTTTCTTCGGGTCTTCAGATAATGAATGCTACCGAGAGTACAGTGGCAAAGTCTTCTGGCATTGACACGGCGTCTGTAATCGGCAAGTAAGGAACCCAGGTGATAACATGCCCAGATTTTAAGATTCTGAACTGTAGTACAATTGAGGTAGATACATTCTCTGTTAGATTGAAGGTTCTTTCAAATTGAGGCCTCTGAGACTTACTTAGGCCTTGAGTGTCATGTAGATGGTTTGTTGATATTGAGCTTTGTTGGCTCTTGACCGAAGGCGAGGAGTCTTAATTTGCAGTCACAGAAGTCACATGTGACGAAATTGTCATGGAATGATCCGCAACTACAGTATTAATATGGTTTCCGTTGCAGTAGTCCTACGAGCGTTCCRCAATGGAGGAGAAATGCTTTCTTCCACATGTAGATAGATGTAAAACAATGCTTTAAGCTTACGCCACAAATGCCTGTAAAATCCGGGTATATAAAGCAATTCGTAATATTGTGGCCTGCTCCAAGTGTGCTATATATTCTTACCATTTCCCCTAGAATGCGCGACACGTATTGTTAACAAGGTCAAGTCTGATGACTCTGAAATTCACCAATGAGGTTAAGTAATTGAAATGCTGTATCAGGCTTTGGTAGAGGAGCATGTTCTTTGATGAAAGTAGCAAGGCAAGAGCTACTAAACGAAAACAAATCTGTTTGTCATGTGTTGCAGGGTGTTCTTCAATTCAAAAAGTCTTCCCTCGTAAGCATAAGTAACATTGTTAACCAACTTAAACCATTCTTGAGATTGGGATAATCCCTCTTGGGATCCTTGGGAGTGAATTTTGTTTAATTTGGTAGAGTCATTGGTTRGTTGGGAAGTTGTAATGCTAGCGTGATTGGTTGAATCGGAAATTGCAACAATGGGGCTCTTGCCTTTGGGGAGCAAAAGGGCCTTCCTATCTGAATATGATATTACATCGAACTCAAGCAATCGAATGGGACTTAACTACCAGTTTCTTTATTTTAATGAAGATGCTCGTCCACCCTAGAGGAAACAATAGGACTAAGGAATAGACTCCCCTACATCTCGAACTCGAACTCAGATGATACACAGCCTTCGAGCCTGTTAGGGAAACCTAAAAATAGAGAAATATGTTATCTGGCGCTTCCAAGGTATTAATCTCCTCACCACTCAAGACACGGCTATATGCGACGATTTCAATCTAAACCAACGGGAATCAATCAAAGCAGGAAAGCTACACTAAGATTTGAACGCAATGCCCTCTCCTTCATAATGAGCCCCTCTTTACTCGCATCCATTTCCAATTGCGATCTGTCTTCAAACTAATACAACCAAAATGACCTCGCAGCATAAAAAATAAAACCATTCGTACGCATATGCAACGTCCCGATTATCAAAACAGAACTTCGGTTCACAGTCTCTCTCTGTATATGACGATTTAACCTCAAATATATATGCGAATCAATCAAACCTAGACTAAGCCCTTCAACTGAAAACACAATAAGTCCCTCATTACTCGCAGTCATTCCCAATTGCAATCTCTCTTCAAACCAATACAACCAAAATTGACGCGCAGGGTAAAGAAAGGAACCACGAACACGTACATTCAAGGTTCGGATAAACAAAACGAACTTCGGATTACCGTCATCGTCCATCTTCGGCATCGCCGGCATCTGCTGCTTGTTCGGCTGCCTTCCAGGCGCACCAGCCGTTCGCCTCCCCTTGGCTCGCACGCTCAAGGAGGCTCCTCTCCTGGCGCTGCCGCTTGGGTCCTCCGCTCTGCAACATGACTTCAACGCCACACCACCGCTTCCTACCATGAACGACGTCAGATGCGAGCTCACCGATGCCGCGCGCTTCGTTGTCACCGCACACAAGCTGGATGGCCCGGGCGCAAGCGCCATCATTCTGGCCTCCATTTATCGGAAAAGAAACTCCTAAAGCTCAGAAATTTTGTAATCAGTTTCAAAGAAGCGCAAAAGACCTAATTGTRAAATCTTCCACACRGAGATCCCCTTGCCAMCAAAATTGCAATTGCCTGAAATCTGCTCGATGCRRAGGCGCCGAGCAAAACCTGTCGAGGGAGGACGATGTTGAAGGGATTCCTCTGCGAAAGCATTCTAGCTTCGGTGTTATCAGCTTCGGAATGGATAGGATGGGAATCAGGTTCGGTAGTAGGCTTGGTAGGGTCCCTAATTCGTTGAGAAACTCCGTCCGGTTGCTAACTTCCGTCTCAGCCTGTCGTTGGCACTCAGAATTGGAAGCACAATGCCGGCCACGTCGTTCATCTGTTCTCGTTGATGAATCGAAGTGGGATTTTTCCCCTTTTGGATTGTTTTTCAGTTTGACCTCATGACATTTTTGAAGAATTGGGATTGGTGTTTTTGAAAGGTAGCTACACCTAGAATTGTTCAAATAAGTATTTCAACACAGTGAATATTGTTAACCCTTAAAGGACGTACTGATGACCGTGGTGACAATACATTTTGATATTGAGGGAATCACTAGTTTAAAAAATAATCCAAAAGCACTCATTGKAAGTCAYAGCATTGTACACTGAGTAGGGGTATTAAGGGTAACCATACTAATTAATTGACATTTCATATTAARGGAAGTGTTTGGGGACTCTACATCAYGTTTCAAACATCTACAATTTTTAACAATAAGTCCCTTTAAATGTTTGGTCCCCTTGATACCCCTACTTAGTGTAGAAGACACTCTCTTTTTCAYACAAAATTTCCTAGGATGAATAGTTGCATTTATGTCCTACACTTGAAGATTTTTTATCATCCATCAAACACAAAACGTCCACCTCAATGTTTAAGGGTTAACTTGTCTTACCTTCTAAACAACCATAAGACTACCAAGTGGTTTCCGCAACATGTGTTTTATGCAACCCTTGTTTTTTAGGGATTACATATAATCACACCTTGCAAAGAAAGACCTTTCATAAATTATAAAAGCCTGTCATACATGTTATAGGGCCCACTTCATAGAAGTCACACATTATTAATTAATTTTTGCATTACATGGACAAAATTAAGTATGCCATGTGCACAAATTTGGATTTCCATCAAACCTAGAATTAGAATTGAAAGAGTGTCTCAAAATTTCCAATTGCCATTTTCTAAATAATAAAGTAATTTTGAATTTATATGATTGAAGGGTGTCCAAAATTCAAAAATAATATCCTCAAATTAAATAATTCAAGCATACACGTGTATTCCATAATTATAAAAAATGTGAATTCTCTAGGCTTCATTTTTAGTTAGTGTTGTTGTAAGCTCCATTTTCACCCAACACTTTCTTTCTTCAATTTTCATAGGCTACTCTACTCAATTCTTACTATTCATTGAATTCTTTGTTTTTTCACCCTTATTAATGACCATGCATTCAAATTTGGAACAATGGATGATTGCAAAGTAATACATTTCAAGCACACAAAGATGTCTTTTTTCATCCATTTATAATTTTGAATATTTCTTGTGTTAATTCATCAACATTTGAACAACATACATTTTATAGTGTTTGTTTTGTAAATATTCTATAATTTGAAGGGGACTGATAGGTCTATTATTTTTACTTTTTTATTTAACATTTTGAATAAATGGATGAAAATTAGAATCTTCAAAAATCACTATGAWTAGACCTTAACATTTTTAACTTGAAGGAAAAATATTATTTTAAAGTTACAAATAAGGGAGGCAACCCATTTTTGATCACCCCATTTTCAATCTATAGATTAYCTTTCCAAGAAGTTATGGCATAGTCCGAGGAATGTTTATGATTCATTATGATTGGTTGCAAGGCTCTCAATATTGCAATCATCCCTTGGTCGATTTTGCAATTAGCCTATGGTTAGAAATAGAAAGGTCTATATCACCATTATAGGTCAAAGAGAATCTTCTACTAAAAATTCCTAGTAGTTTTGTTTTATATAACAGGTTTTTGGAAAAATATGCAATCTTTCCAAGCTCTATTGTTGTACATGGCAAAAATTTCACATTCAAAAAACTTGCGCTTCAAATAATTGCATATTTGATCAAAAGTGGATTGCCTCCCTTATTCAATCTACAATTGATTTAAGAAGAAATTTATAATATTTGGCTTTGAATTTTATTGAAATATATTGGTACATGTACTAGTTGATTTAATTGTATGGATATGATTTGCAGATCTTACCTCACAACTATTGTTTGAGATTCATCATTAAATTATTATTCTAAGAATAATATATCTTCACAATTTTGGATATGTAGACTATCCTTGGTTCTTAACTCTTTAAAAATAATTCATGAGGAAACATTCGGTCTTCAAACTTTCAATTGCAAATTCTTGGTATGATGAAACAATTCTCAACATTTGGTAAACTAAGATCTTGTAGAGTAACAAGTTGACATGCTTGATGCATTATCTGATTTTCAAAATCTCATTGTGAGAAGTGTTTAAAAAATTATTTAGAAAGTGTAGTCTTGTAGAAATAGAGAGCAAACATAATTCTTGTACAATGAAAAGAATAGTGGAGATGGCAAAAAAAAATCTTGGATATTTTTAGACTTTGGTCTAAAGAAACAAATTACGTATGGAAAAAAATTCCAAATTTTATTTTTAGTAATTTTAAAAATATAAGGTTCAATCTCATGTAATTAAGAACACAAAATAATTAGAATGATTCCAAAATTTTTGAAGATGTTCTAAAAGACATATTAATAATATTCATTGTTAGATTTCAAAAATTGATGCATATACAAATTTTTAAATTTTTTGTTGGATCCAATTTAGTCATTTTGGCTATCTAGTCYAGTAGTCTCCTTGTTTGAAAATGTATACAAAATTGAAATATTTTTTTAGTTTTCAATTTTCCAAATTGAAAAAATACTTCATCCACTTTAGATTCCAATACAAATTTTTGGAAGGTGGGTGGGTGAAAATGCATCATTTATCTTATTATTATTTTTCCCCTAAAAAGATGCATTTTTTGCCTATAAAGTTGATCATCTAAAATTGTTATAATTTGAAAATCCAACGATAAAAAAAATTTCACAATTAATTCTATGCAGACTAGAAATTAAAGTATTCTTTATTTTTGTACAACAAATAAAAAAATTCAAATACACCTATGTGCAAAAAGATATCAAAGTGTTACAATACATTGAAAACCTCTATTAATTGTCAAAAAGTTGTTTGGTCTTGAGGGATTAAGAAATCAAGAGGAATAACCCAATTCTACCTTTGTACTTTCAATTATATCATAACATGTTTCTTCTTCAACCAGCATGTAGCAAAAGAAATCCACAAAAACTTGTAATAAAGATYTTTAAAATTTGCTTATTATACAAAATAAATCATATATTTGTCTACATTCAAAGCTTTGATTCATTCCATTTGGATTAGTGATGTGAAAGTGTAGTTTTTGACAAGTTCAACGCAGTTTTCTTCTAGAGTTAATAGTGATCCCATAAACAAACAATTCTGTGGGGTAAGTTGATGCCTGCTTGTGCAGAATTCGATACAGCAAGCTTCACTGCACTGGTGACACCGATTCCCAGGTACCCTGCACTTTGGGAGCAATTTCAGATTCGAGACAGACTTGCAAAATTGACTACACGAAATGCAATATAATAAATCATACAATATAAAATATAAAATACATATCCAGGTATTTCTATAAAAATCCATCACATGTAAGGGTACTGGGTGGACAGAGTAAATGTTTACGACAAGTAAGCACCAAAACAGGAAAAGCCTACCCACAGTTTCCCCTTCCAGGATGTACGAGCAAATCTACTCTACAAAACTTCAAAACTTATTCATGCAACGCCCCAAACATACGCGTATTGTAGTACATTGAATCCTCGCCAAAATGGAGACAAGGCCTACATGAAAAAGAATTCCACTCAATTAAGAAAAAAACACTCAAAAGAGCTGGAAGCCACGGAAAAAACTAGAAACCTTGCAATACGCAAKTACGAGTTAAGAAGTGTTCAATTAAAATGATCAGTTCCAGGGAGATTCAATGCTAAAACCATTCCTTATCATGGTCGATCCTCTCAAGGAAACATTGGAAGATCCCCCACACCAGCCTCTAACGACCTGACTAAGACCTTTATAAAAAAAGAAACTGAAGATCCTCCCTTATGAGGGAAAAAAACCCATATTTCCATTCCTCTTGATGCAAACGTCTCTATACATATTAACTGCACAAACATGGAGTGATAAATTGTATATTCATGCTTTTACAGTGCCATCCAGGGTTTTTTCGTACTCTTCAATAGATTTGAAGAGCTCTGAAAAGTTTCCCTTGCCGAAGCCACCGCAACCTCCCTTCTGAACCACTACGCCAGTTTCATTCTTCTCCATGCATCCAATCCTCTGGATGATCTCTACGAATATTGTTGGCCTGGACAAAGAACACTACTTGTTAGTAACAAATTACGACACCTGTGCAACAACTTCACATATGCCACAGTGGAAGGAACCATGGTCGTCAGCAGACAATCTACCGAGAACCCTATAAAAATTACCTCCCGAACATCACCACGGGCAAAGATGATGCACAAGAATTTACCCCCGAAACAACAAGAAGCCGAAAATGGGTTCAAACGCACTTCGAGAAAACTATCTACAAGTTGAGGCTGATTTACAAAATTTTGTGACGTATGACCTCTCTAAAAAATTATTAAAACGTAAGAAATCAAACTTTTGTTTTCAAGCGAAATTGATCTAAGTCAAGCAAGATACGACTTGGCAACATCTGGAAAGTCAACAAACATTGACTATTAATAAATCATTGAATTTTTGTTGAATTGTTTTCCTTTTTGTTTTCGAGTGAGTTCATTGAATAGTTTTATTCAAGTTCATTTCAAATTGACCTAATTTAGTGAGGAATCAAAACAAAACAAAATGGGTACAACTCACGGTATCAATCGTCTACTTGCACCAATGGAAAAATTCACTAATCTAGTCAATTCACGAGAAGCGTCGAATTTTTAAATTCATTCTTGGTGTTCACTGCAATTTCCAAAAAAATAATTTGTAGAAAAGAACAAAAAGGTGAAAATGACCGACACAAAGAAGAAAAATGCAAACAACCATGCGACCACTCAAGCTTGAAACGTGAACAAGAAAGAGAAGTATAATAGACAACAGTGCAGTGAGCGCACCTGTCACCAATAGGCTTGGTGAAGATCTGCAACAACACGCCCTGATCATCCTTATCCACCAGAATCCCAAGCTCGTCGCACTCTTTAATCTGTTCCTCGGTGAGGATAGACCCAACCCGACTGACCAAATTCTTGTAATAAGTAGGAGGGGGCTTAGGCATGAAGTCAAAGCCTCCAATGTGAGTACGGGTCCTCATTTCCCTCAAAGTGGTRAAGATATCATCGCAGATCAGCGCCAAATGCTGCAATCCCGGACCTTCGTTGTGCTCCAGATAAGTCTGGATCTGGGACTTTCGTTTCGTACCAAAAGTAGGCTCGTTGATAGGCAACAAAACCATTTCATTGTTGCTAGCCACCACCATGCTGTTCAACCCACTCTCCGTTGTGCCCACATCGTCAGCTGTAAACTCCGCAAACTCGTGGAACCCTGAGAATTTGGTGATATACTCCACAGCTTCGACAAGCTTGTGCACATTCCCGACAGCATGGTCAAGTCGCACGAGGCCATACGTGAGAGGCAGGGATTCCACCTCCTCGTAGTTAGGTAGCATGGGTCCCTTATACCCTTGCTTACTCAAATAGCGCAACACCACTTCCCCGTAGAGCTTCACCTCCGCCATCACCATTTTACCACCCTTGGCATCGTCAGTCAAAACATGAGGCTCCAGCACGGACACCGCTCCATTCTCAACGCTCATGCGGTACGCTTCGTCCGCGTCGTCCACTAGGATACCCACGGCCCTCACGGCCAACCCGTGCGATTCAATGAAGCTCCGAGCCTCCTCGCTCTTGTAACCCGGGTGAGGGATCTTCGTATTGCTCTGATCGATCTTGGAAGAATAAGGGGCAGTGAAAGTGAACATGAGTTCGTTGGACTGGATCGCGTAGCTGCAATAGGTTTGGTTGCCGGTTGTCTGATCCGACTTTCCTACGAGATGCATGCCTAAACCCCATGAAAACCTTCGCCAGGCGTTTGATGCATCTCCACACCTGCAAATACAAACATGTTCTAGTTAAAGGTAAAGGAAACTAAACCGTTAGGGACCTAAYTTCGTGTTACCGACAGCAACGCATCTCTTCCGACACACGTGTTTGGACTTCAAATAGCAAGTTGAGTGTAAAATAATTACTTGGCTAATACACTCATCTTCGAATGGACATAAGATTGTCTAATGTCACTTCAGTACTGGTCTATGACCTCCCACATTGAAAGAAATTCATACATATGCGAATGAGATTCGATCTCGAAGGAATTGGCTCTTGTACTAAGGATATTGAGGTATCAGTCGAAATTCATCAATCTTCATGGCACAGGGATGAACATTATACTGATGCCCGGAAAGAATCTGAAATCACGCTAGAGCCTCACTAAGCGTCATACGCATTTTAAACCCAATCGAAACCAAGGGAGACGTATAAAATCCAGCAGAATCGAAACTCCAACATGCACCAACGCAAAATTCTACTCAAAACACCAACAATACCATCTTGTGCATCCAAGACAGTAACTCTCGTTAAAGCACTTCCACTAATATGTTGCGTTCAACATTTGAAAAGMAAAATCTTAAGTGCTACATGGATAGCAGCCCATCCTCAGTGCCTCAGGGTTCAAGCTTTTAGTGTTACAGTAGAAAGGGTGGAACCCAATAATGCTCAAGAATGTTGTGCAAGATGAAACCACTATCAGCGCCTGAATTTTTGCTTGAACAAACCAGAAATAAACAAATTAAATTAAAAAAAACTCCAGCACAACGCCCTGAACGTATTAACCAGCTCCTAATCTTCTCGCGAAGCAGAACAACGCTACTCTCTAGAATTGATGAAAGTGGGGAATAATATCAATAATGATAGCAGAAAAGCTAAAGGAGCACGATTCATGCTGAAACCTTAATAAGCACCACACGCGCATATCCTAAACCAAACAGCATCTCAAACCCTACATTGCGACAAACGTAGATGGAAAGCTTCCACCACATCGGAACCACTAGATTCCACTCAAAACGACGATAAATACCATTCCCGCATCCCGAACACCGCACCGGTGCCTGGGAAGCAAAAGAAACAATAATCACACGAGGGCCACACCAGGCGTCAAAAGCACCTACACCGCATCTCAACCCTAGATTGCGATGAGCGAAAATCGAAAAACTCCGGCTCAGTGAAAACACCATTTCACACAAAAGGCCGGCAGAAACCGTTACTACATCCGGAGACCGAAAAGCAAAAGAAACAAAAGTCACACGAGAGCCAAACCTGGCCTCGAACGCACCTACACCGCATCACAAAACCTAAATTGCTCCCAAATCTTCCAGCACAAAATGAAAAACTAAAATTCGAAACATTTCCCAAATCTCGTACCAAAATTCGATGTGATGAAATCGCTGCACACCGAACCGATCCGTCTTGGGATTATTCCTTACGAACCTCTCACATCCCACGAGCCGCAAAGCGCCGATCCCGCTGCCCTCATGGTCGCCTCCCTTGTCGAGCCCCATCGCTCCAAAGCGGTTGGCAAACGCCGTCGTCCGGTTTTTATCCCCGTCCTCGTCGTCGCTGTCGGTCACACTGAGCGCCACGCACGAATAGCGCTCCAGGGAGTTGAAGAAGGCGTTGGCGATCCCCCCGCCCACCGTCCACGCCGCCCTCTCCAGCCTGAATCCCCACAGAAACCTCACCACCAATACCCCGAATCCCAACTCCTCCCAATCCTTCGAATCCCCAGCCCCTCATATGCAACTGCTCTTCTTCGCCCTCACGAGAACAACGCTGCTGATGCAACCCCGGAAGAAGCAAGCTCGCCACAAGCTTGCTAAATAAACTTGTTGCAAAAGAGTGCCGCGAGTTCCGTCTGCCCAGGATTTTGTTACTCGACCGTTTGGGCACCAAATCGGCTGATGTCGAGTTCGGCGTGTGGCCCTGAGACGTGGCGTTGCGGATTGGCCATGCGCAAGTGGTGGACAGGGATTTCGTAGCGGTGACGCAGAGGGGCGAGCGAGCGTTGATGATGACGAAGGTCGAAGGTGCGTGCTTGATGATGATGAGAAGACTGGGTGCGTTTGGGGGACTGACTGATGAGAGGGGAAGGTGAGAAGGGCCTCTCATGTGACGTGGACGGGACGGGACATCTGACGTGGAATGTGGGTGGGTCGTAGGAGGGGTGTCACAATTGGCACATTTGGGATATTTTTTTTGGGGGTGGGTGGGGATTTGGTGGTGTAGGTTAGGAGTTTTGGAGGTTTAGAAAGGGCCAACATGGAAGTAATTTTGTTCGATAAGTTTTAAGATGATAGAAGGTTTTGTATTTTTTTTATGTGAAAAATATATGAAAATTGTGGAAAGAAGATTAGTAATAGTTTTCAATGGTAATCTTTGAAAGAAATTTGTGTTTCTTTGAAAGTAGATAGAAATGAACTATTTGGAAGTATAGTTGGACTCATTAAAATCATTTTTTATAGCTTTTAACCCCTAAAGAACCAAAGTCCCCTTGGAGGACAAAATGAAAATCGGGTAGGCTCAGCCTAGTGGAATTTATTTATGAATTTTACGATTTTTTTTTGTAAGAAATTTTTTTGTGAGGGCAATGTAGTGAAAAAAATTCATGACAATTGCTTTTGTCAATCAAAAGTTATTGCTAATCTTGTACAATTTACACATCAAAGGCAGGTCGAACACAACTACTTTGTCAAATTTCAAGGCGGGCATGGGATGAAGGGCAAGGAGGTGCGCAGGTGAGGGGTAGTGGGAGCAAGGGAGAAAGGAAGGAAGCGCAAGACACCGGAGCAGGGTGTAAATTACTATTTTTGTACTGAGAACAATTTGGCAACATGTGTCCTATAACTAAAGCCTTCAATTATCAACCATCAAAAATTTAATTACTAAAAAAATGGTCTCCAAGTTCCCAATACGGGAACGGATATGAGAACTTCTTTGGGAACAGTCATGAAAATGTAATGGTAAGAACAACATAACATGGTGGGACCCTTTATTTGAATGTCCCCATTCTCTTTAGTCCATGGAATCCATACATTGGTCTTCTAATTTCCTTAAAAATTAGACGATTTGCTTTTTTTCAATTTTCTTTTTGGGGACTCTAAAGGATTGGTATAGCTTCCAATCTACCATTTGGATTTCTGGAAAATAAAGTTTTTATGGTGGGAAACAAGCTCAAGAAATTATGCACTACATTGTGAATTTTTAAACATTGGAACATTGCAAGATTTTTTTGGATGTGTTTCCTGACTTTTTTTTTACTCAAATTTTTTTGGAGAAATGATTGACATGATCAAAAATATGATATATTTTTAAGTTCAAAGTCCATAATACAAAAATTTGCCACAATCAGTGGTCAAAGGTAGTTGAAATCATCGAGCATAGTCAAAAAAACAAAAACTTTGCCTTCAAATACTTATATCTTTCAATCCCTATGGTCAAATGTCACAAACATTTGACCTATTATTCTTCTACAAGTCTAGTACAAGATACTATGGTTAGATTTTCAAAGTAGACATTTTATCAAAAAAATTTAATAATCGCAGTAGTAGGGGCAGTTTTGAGTGTTTTTTGACAGAAAAATGGCCTTGGTCCTGTAGGGGTTTAAAATCCAACGTTTATTGTTTAATGACTCTTACATATTTTGAATGCCTAATCTATTCATTTTTTATGTATTCTTTAGAACCTAAAAATATCGCAAATGCTTCTATCCATGTGAAACAAGGAAAATGAAATTTTCACTCTATTGATGGCTCTTAAATTAAAGAAGTTGAAAAGGAGGTGACAAGAATGTCAATAAGACAACATGTTCTTTGAGGGGGAGTAAGAACAAGGATATAAGATAGAAAAAAATATTACTCATGACGCTTCCAAAAACCTACTTCAAAGTCTTTGTAGTAGTGAGAATAATGCACCCTGATTATCCTATTTAGACAAGGCTCAAAACTAGTATAAAAAACATATATATAATAAAAATAATATTTCATATTTTTCTAATTAAAAATAGTGAGGCCTTGATAAATTAGCCTTACATTTGCTAATGAGATAAATTAGAGTAGTACACATTTTAGTAGTTTATATTTTTGAAATTTTTTGTTTGAAGTCTTGTTTAAGCATAAAAATCTAAGTTTGAAAATGACTAATTCTTTTTCTATTTAAGTTTTTATGTAAGGGTATCAATATCAAACTTGAATTTTCTTAGTGTTGGGGGCTCTTGGAAATGAGCCTCAAATACACTAAATCTTGGAGAAAATTCATATTAGAAACTCATTTAAAAAAAATTATAGAGTAGATTTTTAGAAGCCATAAATGATTGGGGTTATGCAAATTCTAAGAAGCTCAAAAAAGGCCTTGGGCATTTAGAAGTTAATCTCCAAGCGCTCAACTATTCATTGAGTAAATGATGAATGTTGTAAAGAGACAGTGCATTTCATCCAATTAACATTTGTTGTTGAAGTTTCAAAGGAAATCATATAATATATTATTAGACAAAAGAAAAAATACCCTATATGAATCAATGTACAATGTAGACATATTAGAAGAGTTTCAGCTATCACTCAAAGATTTCAAAAGTCTTATTACAACTTAGAGTTCCTACACTTAGAGAATAAAAATTTGCTCATTTAATGTTCTATACCAAAGTTCACTAATATCAATGAGAGTGGCACAAAATCAGTATGTCCTTCAGTAGTTATGATGTACCATCAATTATAGAGGTGGATAATAGGTGGATAATATTTGAGTCTGACCTTAATCCTCTTTACTAAAGACCCTAAAGTGGACAATACATCCCATTTATTAGCTTTAAAATGTTTTCTTAAATGTGAAAGAAACCTAATTTGAAGTCTAAAGCTAGTATCTTCAGCTTGCAATAGTTGAATTTCTATTTTCCTACAAGAAACTCCAACACATGCTTTTTCAACCCTTAAATTTTTCCTTACAAACCATACATGGTCAAATGAGTCTAAAAGTTTAAGCAATTGTTTTGGTGTGGGTAGTTAAATCCCTTTTATGATTTTAAATTTTTTTATGAGTAGTATTGAAGGTTAACTATTGAAAACTTTTATATTTCAGTAAAAACTGTCAATATTTGATTTTTGAGATCCTCAAAGGCATACATATATATATCATTAGTGGAAAAATAAAGCTTATGAATTTTAATTGATTTTGCGGCTTTGAGTGAAGCTTGCCCATTTCAAATTTTCATTTGATTTGACATCTGCAAATTGTACTTGCTTTAAAAATGGTCCCAATGGAAAGCTAATAAAGTATTCCCATGATTTTCAATGTTGAAAATTTAAACATGCAAGTGTTAATTTGGAATTATTTGTGATCTCAACTTATAAAAAATTGTGTTCAACAATTGCAAAGTGGATTGTATAATGAGTTTGATAGCACTTCATTTGACTTTAGGGGTTTTGGAAGTGCATTTTGGTGTGCTAACACAATTTCTAATTGTTCATGTCACCTTCAATCCCCTCAAAACTCTTATTTATATATATATATATATATATATATATATATATATATTTCACTTGTTGTAATCTCACAATTCCTATGCAATTTCACACTCAAAACTTGTAGCCATTCTAATAAGCAATCTCTTTAAACATCCATATGGTTAGATTTTGAAAAAAAAGACTCTCTTTGTTAAGGATAATTGTAAGTCCATGCTCTTTTTTCGTATGTAAAACACAACTCAAAAGGCTTTGGCTCTTAGACTTTAATTTATTCCTTAGCATTTATTGTCAAGGAAGAGAAAAATTTAATGATGCTTGAAAAAAATACTTTAATGAAAATCTAGGGATACATTTAGTGGAAGCCAAGGGTGCATGAATGAGTAAGGTAAAACAAACCATTGTGGTCAGAATTTGGAGTTTGTCCTCATGCCATTGTTGTAATTTTTCAAATTTTTTTCCATGTAAAGACAAGCATGAGAATTAGTGATAGCAGATGAAATTATATTTTTCAGATAAAGTATGAATTAGTTATGAATTTTTTAAGTGATCTGCCCAAAAGAGTCAATAGGCTACCTAATTATAAACAAAAATTGTATCCAATATGCTCATCTTAATTACCCAAAGTAATTACAATAATTTCTAATGCTGAAGGCCTTGAAATGTCACTTCCTACAATGATTTACATTTACAAAGTAGGGTGCTCCTGATGAGGTCAATAATCACTCCATGGGTGTTAGATTAGCCACATTGATTATGGTCTGAAAAAATGTCATGTGGTGTCCTCTATGGGTCATTTGACCACAATGGGATGTTTTACCTTATATGGACATTGATGGGCATTTACACCTTAGAGTACATATTTTTCAAAAATTACAAACATGGAAGTATGTCAAGTGGTTGACCAAGACAAAATTGCATTCATTCTAGTTCAAAACGGGATTTGCAAATAATTCATGTCATAGATTTAAAAAACACAAGAATTTCAAAAAATAACCATGCCAAAAGAGCCTCATTTTAAATCCCTTCCAACAAACGTTACAAGGCCATATTCGTTATATTGAGACTTTTCGAAGATTTTGAGACAGAATGCTAGTTATTGAAAAATTCATTTAAAAAAATAATAATTGAAATAAAAAATAAATAATGCTCAACTAATGACCCTATAATGACATTCTAAAAGTTGGTGTTCTTGCCTATTTATAAAACAATACTAGTAAAGAAATAAAGCGGTTTATCTTCGAGTCAAAGATAGAAATGAAACTGAGAAAGGTCTCAATATAACAAATATGACCTTTTACTAAAAAATGATGATATTTTACTTGTAAAAAATTTAAAAGAAAACTTGAATTTTACCTTTTAAAATTTATGGAAAAAATATTAGGGATAACATTGGTGAACCTAACCGTACGGATGAAATCTCAATTTCAAAATCTACAACTTTTATTTGTATATTAATTCCAAAATATTATTGTACTCAGTAGGTTATGATGATTTTTCTCAAATCATCAATGCTAGAAAATACTTCCTACCTCTATAGGTTAAATACTAAATGTATCAAAGTCATTTGTGTATCCTATAAGAAACAATTAAGATATAGCCAATAAACCCAATATGGTTACTCACCTAATTTGGCCATCTATAGTACCTTTCCAAATGCCTTAGTCTCCCACCCAATTCAACAAAGTATGTAATTCATGTACTTTAAGCAAGTAATTTGATGCTATTGTCAAATATTAACACCAAGTTTACATCTAATCATGCACGGTTTAAAGTTGATTAAAATGTGGTTTATTAAATATTGGTTTAGGTAGGTTTAATTGTGCATAAATACTTATCAGAATTAGTTTTATTTTAGCCATAAAAGAGTTTTTTTAGAATGTTGAACTTGTGCTTTTATAACACTCATCAAACGGAATTAGGATGGTAGGACACTGATTTTAAACAATTTTAAGTTGGTCATGCCTCCCACCTACTAACGGTTTTATATTTTAGGTTTGAAAATTCCTCTTAATTCAAGTTTTACAATATTAGATTGATTTGATTCCACTTATATTTCAGTCAATTCAATCAATTCTTTCTCTGAAAAATACTTAAGCAGCCATGAGGACATTGTACAAGATACCGCATGAGCAAGTGAGATTTGGCACCTTGCTACTGAATTATTTTAATTTTGGAATTTGGACAATTTGGTAGCTTGCTTTTCTTTTTTTGAATTTAGGCACTTTGCTCTTTCTAATTTTTCAC
This sequence comes from Pleurozium schreberi, assembly GCA_006891605.1. Taxonomy (NCBI): domain Eukaryota; kingdom Viridiplantae; phylum Streptophyta; class Bryopsida; order Hypnales; family Hylocomiaceae; genus Pleurozium; species Pleurozium schreberi. The sequence goes on along the minus strand of VACF01001565.1, from coordinate 14,882 downwards.
CACACCCAATTTTGGATTAATCTTTTCTATTCATGTGTAAATGTTCTACTTTTCCAAAATTTTCCTCAAGAATAATTTTTGGATATTTAGAATTGGCAACAATAAAAAATTTAATATTTTCAAGAAATAGTTTTTCAATATTTAAAATTTTGGACATGTTCCAAATTTATCTCTAATTATTTTCTAAAGGGACCTACATAGGTTGTTCTACCTGACTTCACTCTATATAATGATACCAAGCACGATATCCGCAATGAGATCAACCCCAGCAGCTTACTTATCAGAATATTCGTAAGGTAGAAGTACTTATTTTGGACAGCCTTCCCATCATGGCTCTATAGATTGGCCTATTGTGGATAATAGGTGGATGCAATATTTACTAAAAAAGATTCTTTGTTTGTACCTTCTCGACCACTCATCTCTCTTCCTTTCTTGGTTGGGGAGAAGTGCCAAAGTTAACCATAATAGGTAAATCTATGAATTTGAAATGGGTCCAAATGAAAATCCCATATTTCTATTGAATAAAATATTCTTTTTTGAGGAAAAAAATCCTTTTTTTTTGCATTCTTCCTCATCCTTATGTTTACACACATTGAGCTCAACTTCACAATGAATTTCCCACATCCTATAGACTGAAATGCTTAAGTTATCCATTATAGGTACCTGTACCGTACATACCTGAGAGATTATATACCCGAGGATACATCATAACAAGGTGTCTTGATTCGATACCCGTAGCATGAAACCCAGATATCAATCCTGAGTATTGACTATTGACCATTGACGTTTATAAACCTCGTTGTTCAAGAAAATTTAGCTTTGAAATGCGTCTTCAACCAACGCTCGCAAATGATTCTGCCTCCGATGGACGCGAAGGATTTTAAATGCTCTTTCACATGTGTTTCGCAACTTGACATGTAGAAGATATGTTCACAGCATGAGAGATTTTGAGAATATACAGGGAATGTGCAATTACAGAGTTTACACTGACTGCAATAACCGTTTCCTTAACCCCTAAGCGTCGAAGATAAAAGATACAAAGTCCACTGTGGAGYTAATAGTCGATTTTTGCAATTGTGAAAACATATGTCTATCGTTCAGGAGTGTAGGGTGTGGTTTCTTCTTTCTATTGGTATGTATTGTAACCTTTCGTGAAGCTTTCATGTATGATTTAGTTCAACTTATATTGCTATATAGAAATGGAAGCAGACACTTTTAGCCATTTGGACCCTCCAGGGATACTGGTCGAGAAAGGAAATCTCGCAAGAAGAGCATCAGGGTTTGTGATTTTTTTAAAATTTTGGAACGGTATTTGTTGCTGCAGGATTTATCCCAAGCGTTGGTGGTAGTAGACGCAGCTTTGAAGGACAGTATACGCAAGTTGAGCTCCTTCGACAAGTACAAAGCTGAAGCATTTTCTGGCCATCTGGACTGGACTCCAATGCACAAAGATCCCATTTTTTGGCGTGAGAACATCACCAAGTTCGAAGAAAATGACTTCCAGGTTTGATATTGCCCTTTTGGCGTAATGCCATTCCGCTTTAACCTGGCCCGAAGTACACAAATTGAAAATTGAAAGTCCAATTTGGAAGCCAATAATCGAATATAGTAACTTTCAAAACATATCGAGTAAAAGCGTAAGTACGAATTCTTCTGTTTTTATGTATTTATCAATTATCTTGTAAGCTCCCTAAATGGCTTATATTAACTCCTAGACAGGGATACGATTACGTGCTAATTTGGCTTCTTTGGAAATATTGGCCGGAATAATCGCAAGATTCCCTAGAAATAATTCTCACATTTGCTTTTAGGCGTTAAGGTAGAACATCCCATTGCAGTCAGATGACCCATAGGGGATACCTAATGGATACCTAATGACCCCATGACAGTTTTTCAGACCATAATCAATATCTAACCTGACACCCAATGGAGTGATTAGCGACCTCAGTAGGAAAACCCTACTTTTTGAGTGTAAATCATTGTAGGAAGTGATTTTTCAGTTTCTTCCACATTAGAAATTATTGTGACCGCTTTAGGTGATTAAGATGAGCATATTGGATACAATTTTTGTTGGTTATCAGGTAGCCTATTGACTCTTTTGAACAGATCACTTCAAGAATTGACAACTAATTCATACTATGTCTGAAAATTATAATTTCAATTGCTCTCACTATTTCTCAAAATTATAATTTCAATTGCTCTCACTATTTCTCAAACTTGTCTATACATGGAAAAAAATTTGAAAATTTTCAGCAAGCCATAGCATGAGGGCAGACTCCCAAATTCTGACCACAATGGGTTGTTTTACCTTCCTAGCTATTACTGACCTCAAATATCCAAATACCATCCAAGTATCACCTAATCATTACCCAAGCATTACCAAATCATCATACCTGTATCACCTAATTCTCACCCAAGTATCATCTGTATAACATAAGTATCAAAGGAACGAAAAGTACAAAAATTAAGTTTTTTTTAGCTACCTTTGGGCTATTTGGCCACCTTAGAGGTGAACTTATCCTACCTTCTTAGCATGTGATATTTTGGGGATGTATTCATCTGTATACAGCCCATTATGATACTTTCCAACTCATTTTGTTTCGTAATTCATGTTAGCATCTTGCGGTCCCCTCTGAAACTAGATTCCCGGCCATGTGCAKGTACTCCGTGTTTTGATCACCTTATTGGACAACTCCGGGGACTCGAAAACGCTTGCAGTGGCCTGCCACGACTTAGCCCAGTTCATCCAGCTTCATCCAGCAGGTCGGGGCATCGTCCTGGACTTGAAGGGCAAGGAGCGGGTGATGAAACACATGTCGAGCTCGGATCCGGAGGTTGCCAAGCAAGCTCTCCTGTGTGTGCAGAAAATTCTGCTCAGTGCCAAGTATGCGAGCTACATGCAATAGACTTGATGAGTGTAAGCGGCGGTCGGTAGCTATTCTTTTCTTTTCTTTTGTTGTCTTTTCTTTTCTTTTCAAAGTCAGCGCATTTATATATTTAAACCATGTCCCTGGGTATTCGCACAAAAGTGCCCTTGAGCTGTCCTCTCTCTCTCTCCCTCTCTCTCTCGCTGTATGTGCGTCCATGATGTACTGCCACCAGGCGCCTCTTCCACGGCGCCTGCAATTCCGAAAATAATGTAACATTCCTGTTTTTTGAGCTTTTTGAGCTTTTTTTTTCTCAATATATGGTACACTAAATAGTGAAATTAGGTTGCCTTCTACAATTAGGTTGCCTTGCCTCAAGAAATTTACTCTACAAGTCATCAAAAGCAACAAAAAATTCTATAAATATTTTCATTTGTTCACATGGAGGTTCATGAGTTCCAACTATACCAAGAGCTGGTTGAAAAGCAGTGTATTCTTGTACACTAACAATAAATATTTATATAGTGTGGAATGTCGAAAAATTAGTGAGGGGCAACCTAATCTCACTATTTAATGTAGTTGCAATTGATTTTCTGGAATGAATGATCATGTGGTTTGGATTGGTGAGTGGGATGTGAATGGGGGATTCTGTCGGTCATCTGGAATGAGAAGTTTTAGACAACTGAAGGCTTGAATGCTTCTTGGATAGATTCTATGACGGACTCCTAGTAGCGTCATTGGACGGTGGGTATCTGGTGCCTCACGCTTTAATCTCTTCAAACTCTATGGTTGTTTTAGACAACTCAAGGCTTGAATGCTTCTTGGATAGATTCTACGACGGACTCCTAGTAGCGTCATTGGATGGTAGGTATCTGGTGCCTCACACTTGAATCTCTTCAAACTCTATGATATCTATAGCAGTACTAACTACCCCTAATTTTGATCACTTCAGAAAAGCGACCACTTTGGATTCTTGCCTAAAGTCTATTTTCACTATTCATGAGAGACTATGGTTGGTTTTAGAAACATCTATATTCATCACTTCAAAAATTTATAGTTTATTCATAGGATGTCCAAAAAATGCTTTTTGAGAGAATGTAGAATCTGGTGAAGAATCCCTTGGCCTTTTGACTGTCAAACCTGCAAGTGATTTTAGGAGTAATTGACTTATCACCTAATTTTAGCTCCTTAGCTACTAAGGGGTTGACATAGTTGTTATTTCATGGCCCATATTGGTTCACTGTCCAAATGTGTAAACTTTAATGAACAGGTTCTCAACTCTAACATTTATTGTAAGGAATGGATGACTTCAAACATATTGCATTGAAGACTGTGCAATATCCAGCTACATTGTATACTAAATCCAATCGAACATTGGAGTGGAGAGTAAGAGATAAGAAAATTGGAAGTTGAAACAGTTATAATGATCGATGTGATCGAAGATTTCAATTTGTGCAGATGGTACTGGTCTTTAAAGGATATTGATAGAGCAATATACCATCAAATTTTCAAAACACACATGGACGTAAAAATACACAAGTTCGAAAGTAACATTTCAATTGCTGATTTGTTACTAGGGACACTGTTTGTTTGCTTGTTTGTTCTGAACATGGGGAGAGAGCCCTTGCATTAAGATTACTCGGACACTTGACCAAAACGAATAGATACTTTACAGAACATTCAATCTAGATCAAAAATATTTCTCGTATTTGGATTTGTGCTACTGAATATACGAGTCACGTAGGCACGAAGGTGCGTGATAAAAAACTCAGAACAGAAATACACCCTAATTACTACAGAATAGCTCGCAGAGCAGCAGAAGGCCGCATTCACATACCTTGATCGGAATAGACCTCCGTCGTTCTCTCTTCCTGGCTGTTGTAAAATGCGAAGGAAAGCGTTAATGACAATTGAATAATTCGTCAACTAACTTTCTAATTAACTTACAGCGACCTGACCAAAAGAGTATGCTGAGAGTTTTGGAGAGCCAGACGGAGATGGTGAGGCAGCGTGGCTCCATACCTGCTTGCAATGCTGTCGTCTCCGCAGTCCCTTGAACTGCTCGCAGGGCCATGCACTCAGGCTCCCTCCATGTGTTGCAACACGTGGCGCCCCTGCCTCAATCTGTCCGTCCGTCCCGTTTCACTGGTGGCCGACGGACTAAGGTCTGAGTGGTCCAAATGGTAATTTTGGGCGGTAAATATTTAAGAATGTTAACCTACTTTCAAGGTAAGTTAATTCTGCTCTTAAAACGTCCATTTGAGGGATAATTCCATCTGGGGGAAGCTAAACTCCTTCAAATAATTTTCAGTAAATTTTTGTAGGAAGAGCAATGGAAGTGGCATTAAGTTCAAGTTGTTTCATATTTTTTTTTACCTTTATGGAATTAGTTACTAATTTTTGAAGTTGAAATGCGGTGGTCACTATAAGCAACCACCTTGTAGAATGTACATTATTGGTACATTGAAGAAAGAAAAATGTAACTTTGTGTTAATGGCCACTTGTAGAGCAAGGTAACTTATAGATCACCCTACGAGATGAAAATCAATCCAACTTGTCTCACTATTTTCTACCACTCAAAACAATTTTCTATAAGTTTTGAAAGTTGAAATCATAGGTTACCTATTTATGCCTCTTAAAATCTCATTTGTCAAGACACCTTTGAAGTAYGAAGTATGAAATGTTCAACTCCCATTTCCTCAAAAAGTCTTTGAATCCCTTGAAACTTTGTGGCAATATTTTGGATAAAGGTAGGTGACCCTTCAAGGCCAAAATGTAGATGGCATAATTAGGAAAGCATTGGGTTTAGAGTCTCCTACCCTTAAAGTGGCCTTTTTCTAAAAACATTTGCATCTTAGAACGCTGGAAATGACAATTTCAGTATCTCATATTAGAGCATTCTAAATCAATGAGAGCTATCCAACTTGGTTCCTACTTTTAAAGCATCATCAATCCAATAGAGTAACTAGCCAAGATACATAGCAAAACAAATTTACCTCGTAGAGACAACATTTCAAGTCCAATGCAAGCTCAATGCTTGGAATTTTGTTGTTGTACATAATTGGTCTTCTACATTAAATTCTTTACATCTTTGTGGTGGGCGTAATTTTATTCAACAAAGCTTAGTCAACTTTAGTCATGGCCTTCCATAATTGTTTATGGCACAGTGTACCCATCTTTACACCTATCATTAATAGCTCTTTTCATTGATAGAAGCCTAACGAGCCGAGGGGACAAATTCAATGCCCCATATTGATGGTGCATTGTGTAGAGGTTATTATCATTTGTAAATATTATTAATATAATGTATTCGGATGACAGACTTTATTGTTGAATAACGCTCTCAAAACTGACTGTATACATAAGGCTCATCCATTCGTCCTGTGTCATCCGTTAGTATGGACGTTACTAGTTTGTTAGTAATTGAAGCGTCCAAGTACTGTACAGACTGTAATCAGTATTAGCAACTTAGATTAGTAACAACAATAACGGAAGTAGTGGGGTAAGGCACACTGCCACCTACCTCTCTTGTATATATGGGTGACCATCACCAGTGATTAATCAAGCTGGTTAATTACAACATGGTATCAGAGCAAGGTTCTTGCACAGTAGAATGCTGTAGAAATCGATAGGATAAAAGATCAGTGGAGCACTGCTCCTGAGAGGCACGAGGAGAGAAGTACAGTAGACTAGCAAAGCGTAGAACTTGCTAGAGAGTTAAGAGAAGTACAGTAGAGCACTGCTCCTGAGAAAGGAAAAGAGAGGAAGTGAAAGATGGCTGAAAATTCTAGTGCAACATTCAGGGAGGGAGACAAGCTGAAAGGCCTCTCCAATTACTATGTGTAGGCTCTTAAAATGAGGGCAGTCTTTAGAGCGGAAGGGCAATGGGCGATTACGGAAACAATGCAGAATCACACTGTGTTCCGAGTCACTATAGATGGAGAGTTACTCACCGAAGCACAACTGAAGAAAAAGAAAAGACTAGCATGCCGTTTGCTCTTGCTATCAGTCTCTGATGAACTTGTTGATCTGATTGCAGAACATTTGGACCCTGCAGAAGCATGGAAAACGCTTAAAGATCAGTTTAACTCAGGCGATCAGTCCCAGATCTTGACCTTGATGGGTCAGCTGCAGTCACTCCAGATGAACGAAGGAAGTTTGATCGAAGACTACGTCAGAAAGGCGAGGGAATTGCGAAACCGACTAAGCAGTATGGGAGAGAAGCTTTCCGATTGCAACGTCAATCAGATGGTCATGAACGGTCTTCCAAGATCGTACAAAAGCACTATTCAAACTTTGACGCATCTAGACTCCAACATGACTTTCGAGAAGCTGAGTGCGAGCTTGATCTCTGAGTCACACAGACGCCAATATCGAAACCAACAATTGGATGATGAAGAGGCTTTGGCAGCCAGCTTCCAGAAACAGCCGAATACGCGAGCTGCGACTTCACATCGTGGACGAGGAGGGCGTTGGGGAGTCAGAGGCCGTGGTTTCCCAGGCAGGGGGTTCCATTACGGCTTCCCTCGACCACCCCCAGTGTGCTTTAATTGCTACAAGCCAGGACATCTCGCGAAAGATTGTAAGATGCCGCGGTCTCCCATGATCAAGAATCAGCCAAAGGTACGGGATATGCCAATTCAGTTGAATTTTTTGACTCACAGCTAGCTCATGAATGGTATGATCCCTACTACTATTGGGGTAACGGACCATGGTACTTAGATAGTGGTGCGTCGGGCCATATTGCGTCCGACCATCAAAAACTAGATCACCCTCCGAGCTCATCTGGAGTTGAAATTAGAGAAATCAAAACTGGTGGGGGAGAATCCCATCTGTCATGCATCAAACTAGTCAAGAATCCAGTGTTCCATGCAAGAACAAAACATATTGAAATCCAGCACCACTTTATACGAGAAGCTGCACAAGCAGGCGAGATACAAATGGACCACGTGCCCACTAAGGCACAACTAGCAGACTTCCTCACAAAACCTCTCCCGTACGCAAGCTTCGCGGAGAATCGACGGCAAGCAGGTGTGATTCCACTCCCAACTTCTAACTCCTAAATCTAACTCTCACCCAGTCAAGGGTCTCCCAATTGTTTATCCATAGTGCCTTCCGAGTATACTTATGCTTGAAATCTGGGGCCCTAGGATTTTTCCTAGTCTCTCAGTTGTCCCACCACTCTTCAGGGCTATCCACTAGATGTCTCCAATGTGCATCCATAGTCACCCCAGGCTCACTGCTTGCACCTGAAGTCTTACCACTCCCCGAAACCCTAACCGTGTCGCTATAAGATCCAATGAGTCGACTACCCTCAGAAGCAACCTCCGCTCCTTCACGATTCTGCATCAACAGTCAGAAACAGACACATGCCTCCTGCACGTTGTCACACACCCGCCTGAGCGCCATAGCAAGAAGCCATACGACGAGAAGCCCAATCTACACTTGCATCACAAAGCCCCATCAGCCCACGCTCTCACAGCACCAACAAACACAAGATCAAAACAACAAAGGGAAGGTCTCAACGCGCACTCACTAGCGACATCCGGACAACGTGGTCCCTCAGCTCGTGAGCAGCTTCAAACGGAAACCCCAGCAGTTGAGACATCTTTGAAAAAAGAGCCTGCATCAAAGGAAGGGTTTTTCGAGCGAGGGAGGGTGTTGAATAACGCTCTCAAAACTGACTGTATACATAAGGCTCATCCATTCGTCCTGTGTCATCCGTTAGTATGGACGTTACTAATTTGTTAGTAACTGAAGCGTCCAAGTACTGTACAGACTGTAATCAGTATTAGCAACTTAGATTAGTAATAGCAATAACGGAAGTAGTGGGATAAGGCACACTGCCACCCACCTCTCTTGTATATATGGGTGACCATCACCATTGATTAATCAAGCTGGTTAATTACAACATTTATAACTCAGATCTATAATCCTTGCAATGGGACTCATCTGTTAACTAATAGACATTGTCTACAATACTATAGAATACTGCTAGTATACTATATTTGAGACAATAAAATATCTAACTCTCCCACTATCTAATTCTCCCACTGGTAGTTAAATTCATTTGATTGTCTCAAGAAYATTCATCCCCTTCTAGGTTTTCACATAGTCTTAGATTTTGCTCATTGTGTGCTTTTGTTTGGTGCGGTGCTAGTGCGCAGCTCTGATATGCAGGTGAGCTTGCAAGTAGATGCCAGCATCAGTATTGGTTCATATGACTCGTAGCTTTGGGTAGCACTGGTGTGTTGGTATGTCGATGAGTATTGGTAGTGGCAACAACGTTGGAGCCACAACAACAATGGTTTTGGCTGTAAAGACGTCCAACGTGACTTGTTTGCTAATCTACATTGGTGTGCACTTCGTCTTAGAGGCAATGGACCATTGGTTTGAGTTGTTAGACTTTTGAGCTCTGCATCATATTGTGCTTTGAGGTTTAGGCATGTCGWGAGAACTTGTAGCTTGTAGGTATTTTGTTCAAGGTTTTCTTTGATGTTATAAATAAGGTGAGCTATTTTTAGTTTTTGTTGAAGTGTTTGGCTTAGGGTGATAAACAAATGATTACTATAGTGATCATTAGTTGAAGATGGCGGCTTCAACATACTTGGAGTATCTTGGATTTTGATGTTGTCCATGCTGGTTGAAAAAAAATGGATCAAGTTGGATCAACATTGTCCCTTCTCTACTTTGATACTCTGTTTTTCAAGGTAAAGCCCTGTTTTTGTTTTTAATGGTCTTTGATTGTTTGGTATTGAATCTGTCCGTTACAAGATCAATTATATCTTATGGTTTAAGATGTATTCTTTGAAAAATTATCACATTGATGCCTCTTTAATAATTGACAGATTTGTTGTCTAGTATTTCTTCTACTCCAAGAGGAATCAAGGTGAAGAGAGGTCTAAATGGTTGTGGCAAACTTAYCTAAAATTGGGACAAATAATTTATCAAATGCTGAGGAACAACAATAAATGCACTTGGATATGGGCTCCTACATAAATCAGATTGTTATGTATTATATATTTTGTAAATGGTATATAAGTCACCAAAGCTTGAATTTTTGGATTGTTTTGGTCATGTGGTTGGAATATTAAACACATACGCAACTTGATCATGTACTAATTGTGTTTTTYTTGGAATAAAGATTTAGTTAAAACATCAGCTATCATTTTGAATGTTGGAATATGACAAAGCTAAATTTTTTTTTGGCAAGAATTTTTTTCTTTGTGAAATGATATTGGGTATCCACATGTTTGCTTCAGGAATGATATTTAGGATTGTTGCCTTAGAGCAATAGCACTTTGACTGTCAAGATAAATTATGGTAGGATTTGATTGTGAAAAAACTAATTCTCTTAACAAATGTCTTAACCACATAGCTTCAACTACTGCTTTTGATAATGCCATGGATTTTGATTATGTGGATGATAAAGAAATTGATTGTCTTAAGAAATAACACCACCACCTAAAAGAAAACAAAATTCAGAGGTGGAAAGATGAGTAGCATTATCTCATGCCCAATCCACATTGGAGCCTCTATGTAAGATCTCTCCATTATCTTGTTTAGGGAAAGGAAAGTGCCATAGGAAAGTGTTCATTTAATATATCTTAGAGTGCATTTTAAAGTTTGAATATAATTATTACCAAGATTAGAAAAATATTGTGCTAAGCTACATATTGCATAAGCACACTCTAGTTTGGAATTGATAATAGCATACATTAAACTGCCAACAATATTAGAATAAGAAAATGCTAGTTGTTACATTGGACGTTGGTGGGCCGTCTATTAGTTAAAAATAGACATCTATATATTTTAATATTAGTTCTATAATTGCAAGTTAGAGTTAACTCATAGTTTAGTTGATCAATATTTATTTTTATGTTTGCTTTTACTTTTCGCCGTAGGAAAGGAGTTTAGGGTTTTGAAGGCGGCTAGGGTTTGTAGGAGGGTATTTAAAGGCTAGGCTTCCACCTTTGGGTCTCTCTTTTCCTGAGCTTTCTTTGGCTTTCTCTTGTATTGCTTTGGGGTTTTTTCCAACTTGGAACTTGAGATTACCTTTGCTTGGATATGATTGTCTTTTGGATTCTATTGTTGGTTTAGGTGTGAGGATAGGTTTCTTTTAGAGACTTTCTTTTCTCCTTTCTTTCTCAAACACTTACCACAGCCAGGAACCTTGTATTTTTCCGGATAGATCGGGACTCTTACGACATTTGTGGTGAACCCAACGGGAAAGGAGAAAAGAAAGAAAGGATGTCATAAGAATGGCAGTCTATCCGGAAAAACACGAGGTTCCTGGCTATGATAAGTGTTTGAGAAAGAAAGGAGAAAAGAAAGTCTCTAAAAGAAACCTATCCTCATACCTAAACCAACAATAGAATCCAGAAGACAATCATACCCAAGCAAAGGTAATCTCAAGTTCCAAGTTGGAAAAAACTCAAAGCAATACAAGAGAGAGCCAAAGAAAGCTCAGGAAAAGAGAGACCCAAAGGTGGAAGCCTAGCCTTTAAATACCCTCCTACAAACCCTAGCCGCCTTCAAAACCCTAAACTCCTTTCCTCCCCCAGTTTCCATCACCACAAGAAACTTGTCAAATTCACTTACTAAATTCTTTTACAATAAGAAAACAACTTTTTTTTAAATCCAAGCCTTTCCAAGTGTACGTCCTTTTGAGTGATAGTACCGTATGAGATTATTAGGGATTAGAAAAAATAAAATAAAAAACTGGAGTTTTATTAGAAATTATTCTAACAAAGAACTAGAAAACAATAAATTATGGTTGCAAGTGTCAAACTATTAGAAAATAGAKCACATTGCAAACAATTTTAGAATAGGTCATATGAAAATCTTATAATAATAAATTGGCCCTGCTCTTAGTGTTCTTGTAATTAACCCATAAAGGACGGACCTATTACCGCTAAAAAAGGCAGGCTGTGGACTATGGACCGTTGAGTGTTAGAACTTAGAAGGTGGGAAGTTAAACCATGCAGCACCTAAAAATGCCAACAACACCTAAAATTTTTTATGATGGGCATGAAGGGACCTGTCAACTTGGGCATGAATTTCCTTGCCTTTGTATGTACTTTACAACACCAAAAAATTACAAAACATTCAATGACCCTATTTTGTGCTTTCCATGTCAAAGCACATCTCTACTTTTACATTTAGCCATGAAAAATACCTTTTTTGCATCCACTACGATTCATTTTTGTCATCCAAAGGACTCAAAACATCCTTGCCGTCTTTTAAGGGTTAAGGTGTCAAATTCTTGAACAATAAAAATTGGAAACAAGATGTGTGGGCCCTAGAGAACGAAGTTCCCCCCGTCGGGAGCACTGACGTTCCCCTTGTTGGGAGCGTAAGCGTCCCCTGACGGGGCCCATAAAAATTGAAAATTTTATTAATTCTAGAACTGATTGCCAAAACACTTTCTTTTAACTTAAATTAAAATTTTGGCATAAATTATCAATCTTGACAAGAAGGTACGGTATTAGTTATCCAACAATGGAACCGGAAAGCTGAACAACATCTATATTTTCAAAGTGGGCTTCGAAAATTCTAGCTCTAAAAAATTCTAGCTCTAAGAGATCATGTAATCAACCCTCTACAATTCTAGCTCTAAAAAATTCTAGCTCTAAGAGATCATGTAATCAACCCTCTACAATTCTAGCTCTCACCATTTCCTTCTTACAAGGAAGTAAGGTAAAACAGCCCATTGTGGTCAGAATTTGGAGTCTGCCCAAGCCATTGCTGAAATTTTTCAAAGTTTTTTCCATGTAAAAGCCAAGTGTGAAAAATAGTGAGAGCAAKTGAAATTATATTTTGCAGACCAAGTATGAATTATTTATGAATTTTTGAAGCCATTTGCTCAAAAGWGTCAAWAGGTTACGTGATAACCAACATAAAATTGTATCCAATATGCTCATCTTAATCACCTAAAGTGGTCACAATAATTTTTAATGTGGAAGGCCTTGAAAAGTCACTTCCTACAATGATTTACACTCAAAAAGTAGGGTGCTCCTAATGAGGTCAATAACCACTCCATGGGTGTTAGGTTAGACATTGATTACTGTCTAAATAAACGTCATGGGATCATTAGGTGTCCACTATGGGTCATCTAACCACAATGGAATGTTTTATCTTAGAGTGATGAGATATAGAGACCCCATAATAGTGATCTCCAAGTGCATGAATCTTTGATGGTATCAATGCCAATATTCAACATTGGGGGTATTAAGGGGACCCATACAAATTAATTGACATTTCACACTATATAAATATCTACCCTTGTTGTACATCAATAGTTATTGAAGTATCCAAGGGCTCTACATYATGTGTCAAACATCTACAATTTTCCACAAYAARTTYCTTTAATTGTTTGGTCCCCTTAAAACCCCTATTCAATGTACAATRCTCCARAAAAGCAAGATTCTCYGTGACCACTCTCAAAGACAACAAACTCAACCAACATTACCATTTTCAATATTGCTTGAAACACATCAATTTGGGGGGCTGAAAATGGAGAAYTGGAGTGGGGGTGCAACAACTAGCAAAATCAACAGCCATCCCAAATCCAAGGGAAAAAGGCRCCGGGAAGCAGAAATGTAAGAGCTTTTCCCCATATTCAGTTGAGGATGGCCTCATGCTCGGCATGTAATGATATCATGAACGATTTAATTGGTCTGGAAAAATTGCAATTAGTGCAATTCCAATTCCAACAATTTAACTTCTTCCCATCGTTTGTTGTCTGCTTAACCCTTGAAGGACGGACCGGTGGACATGGAAATCATGCATTTTGATACCGTGTGACATCATCTATTTTGCAAAAGCTAAATATATCAATTGGAAGTCAAAGTATAGTAGAAGATCTTCCCTTTCCACCCCTAATACCGAGGATGAATGATTGCATTTCTGTCCTACAAGGAAAGATTCTTTGCCATTCATCAAACGCAAAACATCCTCGGCGTTGTTTAAGGGTTAAATAGTCTGGTAATTGTGCAGATTGCAAATGAAAATCACTCTTTGATGCTGCACGTGGACAATGAAATGAATAATATGCCAAAATGTGGCATGTTAACTCCTAAATGTCCAATCAACCATTTTATGGTCGCTGCCCAAGTAGTCATGGGTTGCCCATATCTCCAAAACATGCTTTTTTTGAAATTTTGTAATTTTCTCACATTGCTTGTCAAATTATCTTTCAACTATCAAAAAAAAATTTGATTTGGACAAAAACTTTGCAATGGGTGAATTTTCAAAATCAAAGTGGTCAAAATTGAACTTTGATTGAAGATATCTCAAAATCTAAATGGCCAATCTATCCTTTAAATGAGGCTGATTGTTTATTTGTTTGTTTTGTTTGTAACGTTGAGATCTCCCAGACCGTGCGTCCCCTGGTGGCGTGCTTGGTACCGTTGGAAAGCTCTTGATGAGGAGGGGTGCACGGGCTTTGTTTTGTGATGTTTGGTTCTTCTATATGAAAGTTATTGAATTTCAAAGTCTTTATGCATCAACAAATATAGAAAATTACTTTGACTTTGACTATGACTATGACTGTGGCAACGGCACAGGGCACACTAGTATCTTTGAAAATTAGAGTGTTCATTAATTTGACCCAAATGAACAAGATCCGGCTATTAGATTTTTCAAAAAGAGATTCAGAAAAAAAATTTACTCTCATATTATAAATGGCACTTTGGAGGAGATTTGAGAGGGAACCGCTTAGTGGGCATTTAGTGGTTAACTCATGACAAAAACAGAACTAATAAGAGGTTGTAACTTATTTAGCATGCATTACCGAACTTGAGCAAATCAAGAAATAAACATGGCACCAAGAATCATTGCGTCACCTGATCAATCCTTGTTCTGGAAACCATGGAAATCAAACTCCCAATTCGTGAATGACTCATGCTGCTTTCAACATCCAACCTTTGAATAAGAACTTAAAAAATCTTTCACAACAAACTCCCTAATTTTCACGTTTTGCACTATGATACAGATTTGAAGACTAGCATATGC